>CM051263.1:7233646-7636146 GCA_027921565.1 Artemia sinica | reverse complement strand
TGAGCATTCTTTGAAGTTTCTACAACGAAGTTACCTTTCTTTAGAACCAATTCTGCATTTGCCAGAAGGCTCAATGACGGGTGGAAAGGTTGGTCCGACTTGTCAAACGTAATAAAAATACACAGAAACACATTTTGATGAGTTTATAAAAGTTATGTTTTGTAACCCAAAAGAAACCCTCCCCTCCCAAACAAATGTCCTGGATACAGCTCTGGGGAGATATTAATTTTTACCTCCACCGTCCCTTCGTTTTTCCATTGGAACTAATTCTGTATTTATTTGATTTTTTTAAACGACAACTGAAACACAAGAGCTGTTGAACTAGAATAAGAGTTTCTTAGAGACATTATTGTGTGTTTATATAACAGTTCATTCGGTAGCAGCTAGTTGAGAAGCAGACTAAATCTTAAAAATGGACACTGGAACTTTTGTTTTACAATTGACTGAGCCCCTTCCAAAGTTTATTTGACCATTCTTCCCACAAAACCTTATATCTTAACAATGTACAACTTGCATAGCTTGCAGATCTTATCCCGGGGTTGAAAGGAGGGTTCTCAAACCCCTAAGCAGGTTATTTCACCTTTGGACTATTTTAAACAAAATGGATATCGCAAATTTTGATCGGATGCGTTTGAGGAAACAGTTTGGCAGGTGGCTTGTTGCCCTCTAATCAACTTGGATTCTTATTAACAATGTAGAACTTTTAATTTACAGTCAAATGAGCCTCCAAAGTTTCCACGACCATCCCTTTCATATGAAGTGCCTCTGGGCAAAAATAAATAAACAAATATTAATACATTAAACTATTACTCCCCTTCCCCTAGGGAGTCTATGCCCATATATGGTGTGGGGTTCGGACCTTCTGAGTTTAGGTTAGGTTACGCAATCAATTTCTCGGAAATCCATTTCCCCTAGGGATTCTATGCCCATATATCGTGTGGGGTCAGAGTTAGACTAAATTGTAGATGGCAGCATGGTATTGGTACGGGATCTCATGATAGGTTCCTACTTGTGAATTTGACTACTTGGAACTACGCCTGCAGCTACTTGGAACTACTGATTTCAGCAGCAAGCAATTTTTACTGCACCAAGTATCGGTTTCTGTAGCTATTTACGACTGTGGATTTAAGTACTTGCGAATGTGACTACAAATGCTTGACACATCATGATTGGGACCACTCGTGACTACAACTACTTCTGACTGTTATTGTGACTAATAGAAACTGCGTTTATCCCCCCCCCCCTAAAAAATGAAGAAATATACCCCAACACACAGAAAATAGCCCCCATGGAAAATGACCTCTGGAGGAAACTTTTTTCCAAGATATTTGCCCCTCCAGATTTAAACGAATAATGTTCATTAGAAGGGAAATTTCAAATGGATTTCCGAGAAATAGATTTCGTAATCGACGGGGAACAAAATTTCTGAGAAATTGATTTGTTGGTGTTCGTCCAGGAGAATTGTCTCCGGGCGAAGTTTGCACATGCGCTTTCAAGGTCAATTGATTTGTCACGAAAGGGGAATTAATTTGTTGTTTCTAAGGGGAATAATTGATCTACGAAAGGGGAATTAATTTGTTGTTTCTAAGGGGAATTATTGATTCACGAAAGGGGAATTAATTTATTGTTTCTAAGGGGAATTATTGATTCAAGAAAGGGGAATTAATTTGTTGTTTCTAAGGGGAAGGTGGGGAAGAGATATATCGATCTAGGACTCGAGAGGGAAAATGGATTTCCGAGAAATTGATTGCGTAACCTAACCTAACCTCATGAGCACGTGACGGGACTCCATATATGGGCATAGAATCCCTCGAGGGGAGAGGATTTCTGAGAAATTGATTGCATAATCGAAGGGAGAGAATTCCCGAGAAATTGATTACATAATCGGTAGAACCCTATCAGGAGCTCGTGACGGAAATCCATTTATGGGTATAGAATGACGTAATCGACTAGGACAAATGGATTTCTGAGAAATTGATTACATAATCGGTAGAACCCTATCAGGAGGTCGTGACGGGGGTCCATATATGGACATAGAATGACGTAATCGACTAGGACAAATGGATTTCTGAGAAATTGATTACATAATCGGTAGAACCCTATCAGAAGGTCATGACGGGAGTCCATATATGGGCATAGAATGACGTAATCGACTAGGACAGATGGATTTCTGAGAAATTGATTACATAATCGGTAGAACCCTATCAGGAGGTCATGACGGGAGTCCATATATGGGCATAGAATGACGTAATTGACTAGGACAGTTGGAATATTTCAGTAGTGGTTCGTCGTGGTTTACCATTTCACAGTTACATTCTCTTGATTTTTCAAAGTTCATTTTCGATTTCTCTCGTTGAAATGCAAAAGTTGGAATATTTCAGTAGTGTTTTGTCGTGGTTTACCTTGTCACAGTTACATTCTCTTGATTTTTCAAAGTTCATTTTGAATTTCTTTCATTGAAATGCAAGAGTTTGAATATTTCAGTAGTGCTATGTCGTGGTTAGGTTAGGTTAGGGTGGTTTGTCGTGGTTTATCATTTCACAGCTACATTCTCTTGATTTTTAAAAGTTCATTTTCGATTTCTTTCGTTGAAATGCAAGAGTTGGAATATTTCAGTAGTGTTTTGTCGTGGTTTACTTTGTCACAATTATATTCTCTTGATTTTTCAAAGTTCATTTTGAATTTCTTTCATTGAAATGCAAGAGTTGGAATATTTCAGTAGTGTTTTGTTGTGGTTTACATTGTCACAGTTACATCCTCCTAATTTTTCAAAGATCATTTTGAATTTCTTTCGTTGAAATGCAAGAGTTGGAATATTTCAGTAGTGTTTTGTCGTGGTTTACCTTGTCACAGTTACATTCTCTTAATTTTTCAAAGTTCATTGTGGATTTCTTTCATTGAAATGCAAGAGTTGGAATATTTCAGTAGTGTTTTGTTATGGTTTACCTTGTCACAGTTACATTTTCTTGATTTTTCAAAGTTCATTGTGGATTTCTTTCATTGAAATGTAAGAGTTAGAATATTTCAGTAGTGTTTTGATATGGTTTACCTAGTCACAGTTACATTCTCTTGATTTTACAAAGATCATTTTGGATTTCTTTCGTTGAAATGCAAGAGTTGGAAATATTTCAGTAGTGTTTTGTTGGGGTTTACCTTTTCACTGTTACATTCTCTTGATTTTTCAAAGTTCATTTTGAAAATCTTTCGTTGAAATGTAAGAGTTGGAAATATTTCAATAGTGTTTTATCGTGGTTTTACCTTGTCATTGTTACATTCTTTTGATATTTTAAAGTTCATTTTGAATTTCATTCATTGAAATGCAAGAGTTGGAATATTTCAGTGGTGTTTTGTCTTGGTTTACCTTGTCACAGTGACATTCTCATGATTTTTCAAAGTTCATTTTGAATTTCGTTCGTTGAAATGCAAGAGTTGGAATATTTTAGTAGTGTTTTGTCGTGGTTTACCTTGTCACATTTACATTCTCTTAAGTTTTCAAAGTTCATTGTGGATTTCTTTCATTGAAATGCAAGAGTTGGAATATTTCAGTAGTGTTTTGTTATGGTTTACCTTGTCACAGTTACATTTTCTTGATTTTTCAAAGTTCATTGTGGATTTCTTTCATCGAAATGTAAGAGTTGGAATATTTCAGTAGTGGTTTGATATGGTTTACCTAGTCACAGTTACATTCTCTTGATTTTTCAAAGACAATTTGGATTTCCTTCGTTGAAATGCAAGAGTTATAAATATTTCAGTAGTGTTTTGTTGTGGTTTACCTAGTCACAGTTACATTCTCTTGATTTTTCAAAGACAATTTGGATTTCCTTCGTTGAAATGCAAGAGTTGGAATATTTCAGTGGTGTTTTGTCGTGGTTTACCTTGTCACAGTTACATTCTCATGATTTTTCAAAGTTCAATTTGAATTTCTTTCATTGAAAGACAAGAGTTGGAATATTTCACTAGTGATTTGTTATGGTTTACATAGTCACTGTTACGTTCTCTTGATTTTTCAAAGTTCATTTTGGATTTCTTTCATTGAAATGCAAGAGTTGGAATATTTCAGTAGTGTTTTGTTATGGTTTACCTTGTCACAGTTACATTTTCTTGATTTTTCAAAGTTCAGTGTGGATTTCCTTAATTGAAATGTAAGAGTTGGAATATTTTAGTAGTGTTTTGATATGGTTTACCTAGTCACAGTTACATTCTCTTGATTTTTCAAAGATCATTTTAGATTTCTTTCGTTGAAATACAAAAGTTGGAAATATTTCAGTAGTGTTTTGTTGTGGTTTACCTTTTCACTGTTACATTCTCTTGATTTTTCAAAGTTCATTTTGAAGATATTTCGTTGAAATGTAAGAGTTGGAAATATTTCAATAGTGTTTTATCATGGTTTACCTTGTCACTGTTACATTCTCTTGATTTTGCAAAGTTCATTTTGATTTTCATTCATTGAAATGCAAGAGTTGGAATATTCCAGTAGTGATTTGTTGTGGTTTACCTTGTCACAGTTACATTCTCTTAATTTTTAAAAGTTCATTTTGGATTTCTTTCGTTGAAATGCAAGAGTTGGAATATTTCAGTAGTGTTATGTCGTGGTTTACTAAATCACAATTACATTCTCTTGATTTTTCAAAGTTCACTTTGAATTTCTTTTATTGAAATACAAGAGTTGGAAATATTTCAGTAGTGTTCTGATATGGTTTACCTAGTCACAGTTACATTCTCTTGATTTTTCAAAGATCATTTTGGATTTCTTTCGTTGAAATACAAGAGTTGGAAATATTTCAGTAGTGTTTTGTTGTGGTTTACCTTTTCACTGTTACATTCTCTTGATTTTTCAAAGTTCATTTTGAAAATCTTTCGTTGAAATGTAAGAGTTGGAAATATTTCAATAGTGTTTTATCGTGGTTTACCTTGTCACTGTTACATTCTCTTGATTTTGCAAAGTTCATTTTGAATTTTATTCATTGAAATGCAAGAGTTGGAATATTCCAGTAGTGGTTTGTTGTGGTTTACCTTGTCACAGTTACATTCTCTCGATTTTTCAAAGTTCATTTTGAATTTCTTTCATTGGAATGCAAGAGTTGGATTATTTCAGTAGTGGTTTGTCGTGGTTTACCATTTCACAGTTACATTCTCTTGATTTTTAAAAGTTCATTTTGGATTTCTTTCGTTGAAATGCAAGAGTTGGAATATTTCAGTAGTGTTATGTCGTGGTTTAATAAATCACAATTAAATTCTCTTGATTTTTCAAAGTTCATTTTGGATTTGGATTTTGATTACATAATCGGAAGAACCCTATCAGGAAGTCGTGACGGGGGTCCATATATGGACATAACAAAACACTTGTGAAATATTCCAACTCTTGTCTTTCAATGAAAAAAATTCAAATTGAACTTTGAAAAATCATGAGAATGTAACTGTGACAAGGTAAACCACGACAAAACACCTCTGAAATATTCCAACTCTTGCAGTCTAAAGAAAGAAATTCAAAATGAACTTTTAAAAATCAAGAGAATGTAACTTTGAAATGGTAAACCACGATAAAACACTACTGAAATATTCCAACTCTTGCATTTCAAAGAAAGAAATCCAAAATGAACTTTGAAAAATCAAGAGAATGTAACTGTGAAAAAGTAAACCACGACAAAACACTACTGAAATATTCCAACTCATGCATTTCAATGAAAGAAATCCAAAATGAACTTCGAAAAATCAAGAGAATGTAACTGTGACTAGGTAAACCCCAACAAAACACTACTGAAATATTCCAACTCTTGCATTTCAATGAAAGAAATACAAAATGAACTTTGAAAAATCAAGAAAATGTAAGTGTGACAAGGTAAACCACAACAAAACACTACTGAAATATTCCAACTCTTGCATTTCAAAGAAAGAAATCCAAAATGAACTTTGAAAAATCAAGACAATGTAACTGTGACAAAGTAAACCACGACAAAACACTACTGAAATATTCCAACTCTTGCATTTCAACGAACGAAATCCAAAATGAACTTTGAAAAATCAAGAGAATGTAACTGTGACAAGGTAAACCACACCAAACACTACTGAAATATTCCAACTCTTGCTTTTCAACGAAAGAAATTCAAAATGAACTTTGAAAAATCAAGAGAATGTAACTGTGACTAGGTAAACCACGACAAAACACTACTGAAATATTCTAACTCTTGCATTTCAATGAAAGAAATCCAAAATGAACTTTGAAAAATCAGGAGAATGTAACTGTGGCAAAGTAAACCACGAAATAACACTACTGAAATATTCCAACTCTTGCATTTCAACGAAAGAAATTCATAATGAACTTTGAAAAATCAAGAGAATGTAACTGTGACAAGGTAAACCATGACAAAACACTACTGAAATATTCCAACTCTTGCATTTCAACGAAAGAAATTCAAATGAACTTTGAAAATATTAAGAGAATGTAACTGTGACAAGGTAAACCATGATAAAACACTACTGAAATATTCCAACTCTTGCATTTCAACGAAAGAAATCCAAAATGAACTTTGAAAAATCAAGAGATGTAACTCTGACAAGGTAAACTACGACAAAACACTACTGAAATAATCCAACTCTTGCATTTCAATGAAAGAAATTCAAAATGAACTTTGAAAAATCGAGAGAATGTAACTGTGACAAGGTAAACCACAACAAACCACTACTGAAATATTCCAACTCTTGCATTTCAATGAATGAAATTCAAAATGAACTTTGAAAAATCAAGAGAATGTAACAGTGACAAGGTAAACCACGATAAAACACTATTGAAATATTTCCAACTCTTATATTTTAACGAAAGATTTTGAAAATGAACTTTGAAAAATCAAGAGAATGTAACATTGAAAAGGCAAACCACAACAAAACACTACTGAAATATTTCCAACTCTTGCATTTCAACGAAAGAAATCCAAAATGATCTTTGAAAAATCAAGGGAATGTAACTGTGACTAGGTAAACCATATCAAAACACTACTGAAATATTCCAACTCTTACATTTCAATGAAAGAAATCCACAATGAACTTTGAAAAATCAAGAAAATGTAACTGTGACAAGGTAAACCATAACAAAACACTACTGAAATATTCCAACTCTTGCATTTCAATGAAAGAAATCCAAAATGAACTTTGAAAAATCAAGAGAACGTAACAGTGACTAGGTAAACCATAACAAAACACTAGTGAAATATTCCAACTCTTGTGTTTCAATGAAAGAAATTCAAGATGAACTTTGAAAAATCATGAGAATGTAACTGTGACAAGGTAAACCACGACAAAACACCACTGAAATATTCCAACTCTTGCATTTCAATGTATGAAATTCAAAATGAACTTTTAAAAATCAAGAGAATGTAACAGTGACAAGGTAAACCACGATAAAAAACTATTGAAATATTTCCAACTCTTACATTTCAACGAAAGATTTTCAAAATGAACTTTGAAAAATCAAGAGAATGTAACAGTGAAAAGGTAAACCACAAGAAAACACTAGTGAAATATTTCCAACTCTTGCATTTCAACGAAAGAAATCCAAAGTGATCTTTGAAAAATCAAGAGAATGTAACTGTGACTAGGTAAACCATATCAAAACACTACTGAAATATTCCAACTCTTACATTTCAATGAAAGAAATCCACAATGAACTTTGAAAAATCAAGAAAATGTAACTGTGACAAGGTAAACCATAACAAAACACTACTGAAATATTCCAACTCTTGCATTTCAATGAAAGAAATCCACAATGAACTTTGAAAAATTAAGAGAATGTAACTGTGACAAGGTGAACCACGACAAAACACTACTGAAATATTCCAACTCTTGTATTTCAACGAAAGAAATTCAAAATGAAATTTGAAAAAATCATGAGAATGTAACCGTGACAAGGTAAACCACGACAAAACACCACTGAAATATTCCAACTCTTGCATTTCAATGAATGAAATTCAAAATGAACTTTGAAAAATCAAGAGAATGTAACTGTGACAAGGTAAACCATGACAAAACACTACTGAAATATTCCAACTCTTGCATTTCAACGAAAGAAATTCAAAATGAACTTTGAAAATATTAAGAGAATGTAACTGTGACAAGGTAAACCATGATAAAACACTACTGAAATATTCCAACTCTTGCATTTCAACGAAAGAAATCCAAAATGAACTTTGAAAAATCAAGAGATGTAACTCTGACAAGGTAAACTACGACAAAACACTACTGAAATAATCCAACTCTTGCATTTCAATGAAAGAAATTCAAAATGAACTTTGAAAAATCGAGAGAATGTAACTGTGACAAGGTAAACCACAACAAAACCACTACTGAAATATTCCAACTCTTGCATTTCAATGAATGAAATTCAAATGAACTTTTAAAAATCAAGAGAATGTAACAGTGACAAGGTAAACCACGATAAAACACTATTGAAATATTTCCAACTCTTCATTTCAACGAAAGATTTGAAAATGAACTTTGAAAAATCAAGAGAATGTAACATTGAAAAGGCAAACCACAACAAAACACTACTGAAATATTTCCAACTCTTGCATTTCAACGAAAGAAATCCAAAATGATCTTTGAAAAATCAAGAGAATGTAACTGTGACTAGGTAAACCATATCAGAACACTACTGAAATATTTCCAACTCTTACATTTCAATGAAAGAAATCCACAATGAACTTTGAAAAATCAAGAAAATGTAACTGTGACAAGGTAAACCATAACAAAACCACTACTGAAATATTCCAACTCTTGCATTTCAATGAAAGAAATCCAAAATGAACTTTGAAAAATCAAGAGAACGTAACAGTGACTAGGTAAACCATAACAAAACACTAGTGAAATATTCCAACTCTTGTGTTTTCAATGAAAGAAATTCAAGATGAACTTTGAAAAATCATGAGAATGTAACTGTGACAAGGTAAACCACGACAAAACACCACTGAAATATTCCAACTCTTGCATTTCAATGTATGAAATTCAAAATGAACTTTTAAAAATCAAGAGAATGTAACAGTGACAAGGTAAACCACGATAAAAAACTATTGAAATATTTCCAACTCTTACATTTCAACGAAAGATTTTCAAAATGAACTTTGAAAAATCAAGAGAATGTAACAGTGAAAAGGTAAACCACAAGAAAACACTAGTGAAATATTTCCAACTCTTGCATTTCAACGAAAGAAATCCAAAGTGATCTTTGAAAAATCAAGAGAATGTAACTGTGACTAGGTAAACCATATCAAAACACTACTGAAATATTCCAACTCTTACATTTCAATGAAAGAAATCCACAATGAACTTTGAAAAATCAAGAAAATGTAACTGTGACAAGGTAAACCATAACAAAACACTACTGAAATATTCCAACTCTTGCATTTCAATGAAAGAAATCCACAATGAACTTTGAAAAATTAAGAGAATGTAACTGTGACAAGGTGAACCACGACAAAACACTACTGAAATATTCCAACTCTTGTATTTCAACGAAAGAAATTCAAAATGAAATTTGAAAAAATCATGAGAATGTAACCGTGACAAGGTAAACCACGACAAAACACCACTGAAATATTCCAACTCTTGCATTTCAATGAATGAAATTCAAAATGAATTTTGAAAAATCAAGAGAATGTAACAGTGACAAGGTAAACCACGATAAAACACTATTGAAATATTCCAACTCTTGCATTTCAACGAAAGAAATTCAAAATGAACTTTGAAAAATTAAGAAAATGTAACTGTGACAATGTAAACCACAACAAAACACTACTGAAATATTCCAACTCTTGCATTTCAACGAAAGAAATCCAAAATGAACTTTGAAAAATCAAGAGAATGTAACTGTGACTAGGTAAACCATATCAAAACACTACTGAAATATTCCAACTCTTACATTTCAATGAAAGAAATCCACAATGAACTTTGAAAAATCAAGAAAATGTAACTGTGACAAGGTAAACCACAACAAAACACTACTGAAATATTCCAACTCTTGCATTTCAATGAAAGAATTCCACATCAACTTTGAAAAATTAAGAGAATGTAATTGTGACAAGGTAAACCACGAAAACACACTACTGAAATATTCCAACTCTTGCATTTCAACGAAAGAAATTCAAAATGAACTTTGAAAAATTAAGAAAATGTAACTGTGACAATGTAAACCACAACAAAACACTACGGAAATATTCCAACTCTTGCATTTCAATGAAAGAAATTCAAAATGAACTTGAAAAATCAAGAGAATGTAATTGTGACAAAGTAAACCACGACAAAACACTACTGAAATATTCAAACTCTTGCATTTCAACGAAAGAAATCGAAAATGAACTTTTAAAAATCAAGAGAATGTAACTGTGAAATGGTAACCACGACAAACCACCCTAACCTAACTAACCACGACATAGCACTACTGAATATTCCAACTCTTGCATTTCAATGAAAGAATTCCACATCAACTTTGAAAAATTAAGAGAATGTAATTGTGACAAGGTAAACCACGAAAAAACACTACTGAAATATTCCAACTCTTGCATTTCAATGAAAGAAATCGAAAATGAACTTTGAAAAATCAAGAGAATGTAACTGTGAAATGGTAAACCAGGACAAACCACTACTGAAAAATTCCAACTTTCCTAGTCAATTACGTCATTCTATGCCCATGTATGGACTCCCGTCATGACCTCCTGATAGGATTCTACCGATTATGTAATCAATTTCTCAAAAATCCAACTGTCCTAGTCGATTACGTCATTCTATGCCCATATATGGACTCCCGTCATAAACCTTCTGATTGGGTTCTACCAATTATGTAATCAATTTCTCAGAAATCCATTTGTCCTAGTCGATAACGTCATTCTATGTTCATATATGGACCCCCGTCACGACCTCCTGATAGGGTTCTACCGATTATGTAATCAGAATCCAAATCCAAAATGAACTTTGAAAAATCAAGAGAATGTAACTGTGACAAGGTAAACCACAACAAAACACTACTGAAATATTCCAACTCTTGCATTTCAATGAAAGAAATCCAAAATGATCTTTGAAGAATCAAGAGAATGTAACTGTGACTAGGTAAACCATATCAAAACACTACTAAAATATTCCAACTCTTACATTTCAATTAAAGAAATCCACACTGAACTTTGAAAAATCAAGAAAATGTAATTGTGACAAGGTAAACCATAACAAAACACTACTGAAATATTCCAACTCTTGCATTTCAATGAAAGAAATCCACAATGAACTTTGAAAAATTAAGAGAAATTAACTGTGACAAGGTAAACCACAACAAAACACTACTGAAATATTCCAACTCTTGCATTTCAATGAAAGAAATTCAAAATGAACTTAGAAAAATCAAGAGAATGTAACTGTGACAAAGTAAACCACGACATAACACTACTGAAATATTCAAACTCTTGCATTTCAACGAAAGAAATTCAAAATGAACTTTTAAAAATCAAGAGAATGTAACTGTGAAATGGTAAACCACGACAAACCACTACTGAAATAATCCAACTCTTGCATTTCAATGAAAGAAATTCAAAATGAACTTTGAAAAATCGAGAGAATGTAAAAGTGACAAAGTAAAGCACAACAAAATACATTTCAACTAAAGAAATCCACAATGAACTTGAAAAATCGAGAGAATGTAACTGTGAGAAGGTAAAGCACAACAAAACACTACTGAAATATTCCAACTCTTGCATTTAACTGTGACACGGTAAATCACGACAAAACGCTACTGAAATATTCCAACTCTTGCATTTCAATGAAAGAAATCCAAAATGAACTTTGAAAAATCAAGAGAACGAAACAGTGACTAGGTAAACCATAACAAAACACTAGTGAAAATATTCAAACTCTTGTCTTTCAATGAAAGAAATTCAAAATGAACTTTGAAAAATCATGAGAATGTAACTGTGACAAGGTAAACCACGACAAAACACCACTGAAATATTCCAACTCTTGCATTTCAATGAATGAAATTCAAAATTAACTCTGAAAAATCAAGAGAATGTAACAGTGACAAGGTAAACCACGATAAAACACTATTGAAATATTTCCAACTCTTACATTTCAACGAAAGATTTTCAAAATGAACTTTGAAAAATCAAGAGAATGTAACAATGAAAAGGTAAACCAGAACAAAACACTACTGAAATATTTCCAACTCTTGCATTTCAACGAAAGAAATCCAAAATGATCTTTGAAAAATCAAGAGAATGTAACTGTGACTTGGTAAACCATATCAAAACACTACTGAAATATTCCAACTCTTACATTTCAATGAAAGAAATCCACAATGAACTTTGAAAAATCAAGAAAATGTAACTGTGACAAGGTAAACCATAACAAAACACTACTGAAATATTCCAACTCTTGCATTTCAATGAAAGAAATCCAAAATGAACTTTGAAAAATCAAGAGAACGTAACAGTGACTATGTAAACCATAACAAAACACTAGTGAAATATTCCAACTCTTGTCTTTGAATATTTCAGTAATGTTTGTCGTGGTTTACCTTGTCACAGTTACATTCTCTTGATTTTTCAAAGTTCATTTTGAATTTCTTTCATTGAAAAGCAAGAGTTGGAATATTTCAGTAGTGTTTTGTTGTGGTTTACCTTGTCACAGTTACATTTTCTTGATTTTTCAAAGTTCATTTTCAATTTCTTTCATTGAAATGCAAGAGTTGGAATATTTCAGTAGTGTTTTGTTGTGCTCTACCTTGTTACAGTTACATGCTCTTGATTTTTCAAAGTTTATTTTTGATTTCTTTCGTTGAAATGCAAGAGTTGGAATATTTCAGTAGTGTTTCGTCGTGGTTTAATTTGTTACAGTTACATTCTCTTGATTTTTCAAAGTTCATTTTGGATTTCTTTCATTGAAATGCAAGAGTTGGAATATTTCAGTAGTGTTTTGTTGTGGTTTACCTTGTCACAGTTACATTCTCTTGATTTTTCAAAGTTCATTTTGTATTTGGATTCTGATTACATAATCGGTAGAACCCTATCAGGAAGTCGTGACGGGGGTCCTTATATGGACATAGAATGACATAATCGACTAGGACAAATGGATTTCTGAGAAATTGATTACATAATCGGTAGAACCCTATCAGAAGGTCATGACGGGAGTCCATGTATGGGCATAGAATGACGTAATCAACTAGGACAGTTGGATTTCTGAGAAATTGATTACATAATCGGTAGAACCCTATCAGGAGGTCATGACGGGAGTCCATATATGGGCATAGAATGACGTAATTGACTAGGACAGTTGAAATATTTCAGTAGTGGTATGTCGTGGTTTACCATTTCACAGTTACATTCTCTTGATTTTTCAAAGTTCATTTTCGATTTCTTTCGTTGAAATGCAAGAGTTGGAATATTTCAGTAGTGTTTTGTCTTAGTTTACCTTGTCACAGTTACATTCTCTTGATTTTTCAAAGTTCATTTTGAATTTCTTTCGTTGAAATGTGAGAGTTGGAATATTTCAGTAGTGCTATGTCGTGTTAGGTTCGGTTAGGGTGGTTTGTCGTGGTTTACCATTTCACAGTTACATTCTCTTGATTTTTAAAAGTTCATTTTCGATTTCTTTCGTAAAAATGCAAGAGTTGGAATATTTCAGTAGTGTTTTGTCGTGGTTTACTTTGTCACAATTACATTCTCTTGATTTTTCAAAGTTCATTTTGACTTTCTTTCATTGAAATGCAAGAGTTGAAATATTTCAGTAGTGTTTTGTTGTGGTTTACATTGTCACAGTTACATTCTCTTAATTTTTCAAAGTTCATTTTGAATTTCTTTCATTGAAATGCAAGAGTTGGAATATAGTGTTTTGTCGTGGTTTACCTTGTCACAGTTAATTTCTCTTAATTTTTCAAAGTTCATTGTGGATTTCTTTCATTGAAATGCAAGAGTTGGAATATTTCAGTAGTGTTTTGTTATGGTTTACCTTGTCACAGTTACATTTTCTTATTGAGACATTTAGTATTTACATTTAATATTTTCAAAACTCATAATGAGGATGGTATAGATATGTTAGTCATGACCTTTACTATTAAAAAAATAATGTTTGCAGTAGCACTTTTTTTTATTGGACTAAATTTTGTTTTGGGTTTAGAAATTATTCAACTTTTTTCAACTTTTTTTTACATCTCTAAATCATATCAGAAAAATAGAATGACATGAAAACACATACAAATACGTAGATTCAAACACACAAACCGAGAAAGACCTGCATTTGGAATAAGCAAACACCCGCCCAGACACACAGGCAGAAAGAGTGAGACCCATACTCCTATTGATGAGGACTGATGGTTCTCATTCAATATTTTTCCATGAAAAACAAACTATTTTTTTAACTAATTTTTTTTTTACTTCGAAATTATTCAAGTTTTTTTTTACATCTCTAAATCATATCAGAAAAATAGAATGACACTTTTGATTTAAATTTTAAAACATATTCTTGTGCATACCCATACTCCTATTGATGAGGACTGATAGTTCTCATTCAATATTTTTCAGGAAAAACAAACTATTTTTTTAACTAAATTTTTCTGGACTTCGAAATTATTCAACTACTTTTTTACATCTCTAAATCATATCAGAAAAAAAGAATGACACTTTTGATTTAAATTTTAAAACATATTCTTGTGCATACCCATACTCCTATTGATGGGGACTGATGGTTCTCATTCAATATTTTTTCATGAAAAACAAACTATTTTTTATTAACTAAATTTTTTTTGGACTTCAAAATTATTCAACTTTATTTTTACGTCTCTAAATCGTATCAGAAAAATAGAATGACACTTTTGATTTAAATTTTAAAATATATTCTTGTGCATACCCATACTCCTATTGATGAGGACTGATGGTTCTCATTCGATATTTTTTCATGGAAAACAAAATATTTTTTTTAAATAAATTTTTTTTGGACTTCGAAATTATTCAACTTTTTTTTAATTTTTTTATTTTTTAACATGGTATTTTTTTCAACTTTTTTTTTACATCTCTAAATCATATCAGAAAAATAGAATGACACTTTTTATTTACATTTGAAAATATATTCTTGTACATACCCATACTCCTATTGATGAGGACTGATGGTTCTCATTCAATATTTTTTCATAAAAAAGAAACTCTTTTTTTTAACTAAATTTTTTTGGACATCGAAATTATTCAACTTTTTTTTAAATCTCTAAATCATATCAGAAAAATTGAATGACACTTTTGATTTAAATTTTAAAACATGTTCTTGTGCATACCCATACTCCTATTGATGAGGACTGATGGTTCTTATTCAATATTTTTTCATGAAAAACAAACTATTTTTTTAACTAAATTTTTTGGACTTCGAAATTATTCAACTATTTTTTTTCTACATCTCTAAATCTTATCAGAAAAATAGAGTGACACTTTTGATTACATTTCAAAACATATTCTTGTGCATAAACATACTCCTATTGATGAGGAATGATGGTTCTCATTCAATATTTTTTCATGAAAAACAAACAATTTTTTAACTATTTTTTTTTGGACTTCGAAATTATTCAACTTTTTTTTACATCTCTAAATCATATCAGAAAAATAGAATTACACTTTTTATTTAAATTTTAAATTATATTCTTGTGCATATCCATACTCCTATTGATGAGACCTGATGGTTCTCATTCAATATTTTTTCATGAAAAACAAACTATTTTTTTGAACTAAATTTTTTTGGACTTCGAAAATATTCCACTTTTTTTTAATTCTTTTATTTTTTAACATGGTATTTTTTCCAACTTTTTTTTCATGAAAAACAAACTATTTTTTTAACTAAATTTTCTTGGATTCCGAAATTATTCAACTTTTTTTTTACATCTAAATCATATCAGAAAAATAGAAAGACACTTTTGATTTAAATTTTAAAACATATTCTTGTGCATACCAATACTCCTATTGATGAGGACTGATGGTTCTCATTCAATATTTTTTCATGAAAAAAAAACAATTTTTTTAACTAAATTTTTTTTGGACTTATATTCAACTTTTTTTTAATTTTTTTTTATTTTTTAACATCGTATTTTTTCAACTTTTTTTACATCTCTTAGAATGACGTGAAACATACTTAAAACATAAAAAATTCACATTTAATTGGAATAAGCAAACACCCGCCCAGACAAACAGGCAAAAAGAGTGAGAGAGACAAAAACACATACAAATACATAGACTCAGACACACAAACCGAGAAAGACATGCATTTGGAATAAGAAAACACCCGCCAAGACACACAGGCAGAAAGAGTGAGAGAGACAAAATCGCATACAAATACGTAGATTCAGACACACAAATCGAGAAAGACTTGCATTTGGAATAAGCAAACACCCGCCAATACACACAGGCAAAAAGAGTGAGAGAGACAAAAACACATAAAAATACGTAGATTCAGACACACAAACCGAGAAAGGCATGCATTGAAATAAGCAAACACCCGCCCAGACACACAGGCAAAAAAGAGTGAGAGAGACAAAAACACATACAAATAAGTAGATTCAAACACACAAACCGAGAAAGACATGCATTTGGAATAAGCAAACACCCGCCCAGACACACAGGCAGAAAGAGTGAGAGAGACAAAAACACATACAAATACGTAGATTCAGACACACAAACCGAGAAAGACATGCATTGGAATAAGCAAACGTGCGCGCACGTAACCTAGTCTAAATTAACCTTAAAAATGAAATAAAGCTATGTCGACTTTGCATGTCTCTCTCACTATGTATGCGCCGTCGCGGGGTACACTCTTTTTGTCTGTGTCTTTTTCGGTTTTTGTGTCTGAATCTACGTATTTGTATGTGTTTTTGTCTCTCTCACTCTTTTTGCCTGTGTGTCTGGGCGGGTGTTTGCTTATTCCAATGCATGCCTTTCTCGGTTTGTGTGTCTAAATCTAAGTATTTGTATTTGTTTTTTGTCTATCTCACTCTTTTTGCCACGTGTCTGGGTGGGTTTTTGCTTATTCCAATGCATATCTTTCTCGGTTTGTGTGTCTAAATCTAAGTATTTGTATTTGTTTTTTGTCTATCTCACCCTTTTTACAGGTGTCTGTGTGGGTGTTTGCTTATTCCAATGCATGTCTTTCTCGGTTTGTGTGTCTGAATCTACGTATTTGTATGTGTTTTTGTCTCTCTCACTCTTTTTGCGTGTTTGTCTGGGTGGGTGTTTGCTTATTCCAACGCATGCCTTTCTCGGTTTGTGTGTCTAAATCTAAGTATTTGTATTTGTTTTTGTCTATCTCACTCTTTTTGCCACGTGTCTGGATGGGTTTTTGCTTATTCCAATGCATGTCTTTCTCGGTTTGTGTGACTCAAGCTACGTATTTGTATGTGTTTTTGTCTCTCTCACTCTTTTTGCCTGTGTGTCTCGGTGGGTGTTTTCTTATTCCAAATGCATGTCTTTCTCGGTTTGTGTGTCTGAATCTATGTATTTGTATGTGTGTTTGTCTCTCTCACTCTTTTTGCCTGTGTGTCTGGGTCGGTGTTTGCTTATTCAAAATGCATGTCTTTCTCGGTTTGAGTGTCTGAATCTACGTATTTGTATGTGTTTTTGTCTCTCTCACTCTGTTGCCTGTTTTTCTGGGCGGGTGTTTGCTTATTCCAAATACATGTCTTTCTCGGTTTCTGGGTCTGAATCTACGTATTTGTATGTGTTTCTGTCTCTCTCACTCGTTTTGCCTGTGTGTCTGGGCAGGTGTTTGCTTATTCCTAATGCATGTCGTTCTCGGTTTGTGTGTCTGAATCTACGTATTTATATGTGTTTTTGTCTCTCTAACTCTTTCTGCCTGTGTGTCTGGGTCGGTGTTTGCTTATTCCAATGCATGTCTTTCTCGGTTTGCTTGTCTAAATCTAAGTATTTGTATTTGTTTTTGTCTATCTCATCCTTTTTGTCATATGTCTGGGTGGGTGTTTGCTTATTCCAATGCATGTCTTTCTCGGTTTGTGTGTCTGAATCTACGTATTTGTATATGTTTTTGTCTCTCTCACTCTTTTTGCCACGTGTCTGGGCGAGTTTTCGCTTATTCCAATGCATGTCTTTCTCGGTTTGTGTGACTGAATCTACGTATTTGTATGTGTTTTTGTCTCTCTAACTCTTTTTGCCTGTGTGTCTGGGTGGGTGTTTGTTTATTCCAATGCATGCCTTTCTCGGTTTGTGTGTCTAAATCTAAGTATTTGTATTTTTTTTGTCTATCTCACTCTTTTTGCCACGTGTCTGGGTGGGTTTTTGCTTATTCCAATGCATGTCTTTCTCGGTTTGTGTGACTGAATCTACGCATTTGTATGTTTTTTTTGTCTCAATCACTCTTTTTGCCTGTGTGTCTGGGTGGGTGTTTGCTTATTCCAAACGCATGTCTTTCTCGGTTTGTGTGTCTGAATCTACGTATTTGTATGTGTTTTTGTCTCTCTTACTCTTTTTGCCAGTGTGTCTGGGTGGGTGTTTGCTTATTCCAAATGCATGTCTTTCTCGGTTTGTGTGTCTGAATCTACGTATTTGTATGTGTTTTTGTCTCTCTCACTCTTTCTGCCTGTGTGTCTGGGTGGGTGTTTGCTTATTCCAATGCATGTGTTTTTCGGTTTTTGTGTCTGAATCTACCTATTTGTATGTGATTTTGTCTCTCTCACTCTTTTTGCCTGTGTGTCTGGGCGGGTGTTTGCTTATTCCAAATGCATGTCTTTCTCGGTTTGTGTGTCTGAATCTACGTATTTGTATGTGTTTTTGTCTTTCTCACTCTTTTTGCCTGTGTGTCTGGGCGGGTGTTTGCTTATTCCAATGCATGTCTTTCTCAGTTTGTGTGTCTCAATCTACGTATTTGTATGTGTTTTTGTCTCTCTCACTCTTTCTGCCTGTGTGTCTGGGCGGGTGTTTGCTTATTCCAATGCATGTCTTTCTCGGTTTGTGTGTCTGAATCAACGTATTTGTATGGTGTTTTTGTCTCTCTCACTCGTTCTGCCTGCGTGTCTGGGTGGGTGTTTGCTTATTCCAATGCATGTGTTTTTCGGTTTGTGTGTCTGAATCTACCTATTTGTATGTGTTTTTGTCTCTCTCACTCTTTTTGCCTGTGTGTCTGGGTGGGTGTTTGCTTATTCCAATGCATGTCTTTCTCGGTTTGTGTGTCTGAATCTACGTATTTGTATGTGTTTTTGTCTCTCTCACTCTTTTGCCTGTGTGTCTGGGCGGGTGTTTGCTTATTCTAATGCATGTATTTCTCGGTTTGTGTGTCTGAATCTACGTATTTGTATGTGTTTTTGTCTCTCTCACTCTTTTTGCCACGTGTTTGGGCGGATTTGTGCTTATTCCAATGCATATCTTTCTCGGTTTGTGTGACTGAATCTACGTATTTGTATGTGTTTTTGTCTCTCTCACTCTTTTTGCCTTTTTGTCTGGGTAGGTGTTTGCTTAATCCAATGCATGTCTTTCTCGGTTTGTGTGTCTAAATCTAAGTATTTGTATTTGTTTTTGTCTATCTCACCCTTTTTGCCAGGTGTCTGGGTGGGTGTTTGCTTATTCCAACGCCTGTCTTTCTCGGTTTGTGTGTCTGAATCTACGTATTTGTGTGTGTTTTTGTCTCTCTCACTCTTTTTGCCACGTGTCTGGGCGGGTTTTTGCTTATTCCAATGCATGTCTTTCTCGGTTTGTGTGACTGAATCTACGTATTTGTATGTGTTTTTGTCTCTCTCACTCTTTTTGCCTGTTTGTCTGGGCGGCTGTTTGCTTATTCCAATGCATGCCTTTCTCGGTTTGTGTGTCTAAATCTAAGTATTTGTATTTGTTTTTGTCTGTCTCACTCTTTTTGCCAAGTGTCTGGGTGGGTTTTTGCTTATTCCAATGCATGTCTTTCTCGGTTTGTGTGACTGAATCTACGCATTTGTATGTGTTTTTTCTCTCTCACTCTTTTTGCCTGTGTGTCTGGGTGGGTGTTTGCTTATTCCAAATGCATGTCTTTCTCGGTTTGTGTGTCTGAATCTACGTATTTGTATGTGTTTTTGTCTCTCTCACTCTTTCTGCCTGTGTGTCTGGGGGGGGGGGGGTGTTTGCTTATTCCAATGCATGTGTTTTTCGGTTTTTGTATCTGAATCTACCTATTTGTATGTGTTTTTGTCTCTCTCACTCTTTTTGTCTGCGTGTCTGTGCGGGTGTTTGCTTATTCCAAATGCATGTCTTTTTTCGGTTTCTGTGTCTGAATCTACGTATTTGTATGTGTTTTTGTCTTTCTCACTCTTTTGCCTGTGTGTCTGGGCGGGTGTTTGCTTATTCCAATGCATGTCTTTCTCAGTTTGTGTGTCTGAATCTACGTATTTGTATGTGTTTTTGTCTCTCTCACTCTTTCTGCCTGTGTGTCTGAGCGGGTGTTTGCTTATTCCAAATGCATGTCTTTCTCGGTTTGTGTGTCTGAATCTACGTATTTGTATGTGTTTTGTCTCTCTCACTCGTTCTGCCTGTGTGTCTGGCTGGGCGTTTGCTTATTCCAATGCATGTGTTTTTCGGTTTTTGCGTCTGAATCTACCTATTTGTATGTGTTTTTGTCTCTTTCACTCTTTTTGTCTGCGTGTCTGGACGGGTGTTTCCTTATTCCAAATGCATGTCTTTATTGGTTTCTGTGTCTGAATCTACGTATTTGTATGTATTTTTGTCTTTCTCACTCTTTTACCTGTGTGTCTGGGCGGGTGTTTGCTTATTCCAATGCATGTCTTTCTCAGTTTGTGTGTCTGAATCTACGTATTAGTATGTGTTTTTGTCTCTCTCACTCTTTTTGCCTGTGTGTCTGGGCGGGTGTTTGCTTATTCCAAATGCATGTCTTTCTCGGTTTGTGTGTCTGAATCTACGTATTTGTATGTGTTTTTGTCTCTCTCACTCTTTTTGCCACGTGTCTGGGCGGGTTTGTGCTTATTCCAATGCATATCTTTCTCGGTTTGTGTGACTGAATCTACGTATTTGTATGTGTTTTTGTCTCTCTCACTCTTTTTGCCTGTTTGTCTGGGTAGGTGTTTGCTTATTCCAATGCATGTCTTTCTCGGTTTGTATGTCTAAATCTAAGTATTTGTATTTGTTTTTTGTCTATCTCACCCTTTTTGCCAGGTGTCTGGGTGGGTGTTTGCTTATTCAAATGCATGTCTTTCTCGGTTTGTGTGTCTGAATCTACGTATTTGTATGTGTTTTTGTCTCTCTTACTCTTTTTGCCACGTGTCTAGGCGGGTTTTTGCTTATTCCAATGCATATCTTTCTCGGTTTGTGTGACTGAATCTACGTATTTGTATGTGTTTTTGTCTCTCTCACTCTTTTTGCCTGTTTGTCTGGGTAGGTGTTTGCTTATTCCAATGCATGTCTTTCTCGGTTTGTATGTCTAAATCTAAGTATTTGTATTTGTTTTTTGTCTATCTCACTCTTTTTGCCACGTGTCTGGGTGGGTTTTTGCTTATTCCAATGCATGTCTTTCTCGGTTTGTGTGACTGAATCTACGTATTGGTATGTGTTTTCTCTCTCACTCTTTTTGCCTGTGTGTCTGGGTGGGTGTTTGCTTATTCCAAACGCATGTCTTTCTCGGTTTGTGCGTCTGAATCTACGTATTTTTATGTGTTTTTGTTTCTCTCAATCTTTTTGCCTGTGTGTCTGGGCGGGTGTTTGCTTATTCCAAACGCATGTCTTTCTCGGTTTGTGTGTCTGAATCTACGTATTTTTATGTGTTTTTGTCTCTCTCACTCTTTTTGCCTGTGTGTCTGGGCGGGTGTTTGCTTATTCCAAATGCGTGTCTTTCTCGGTTTGTTTGTCTAAATCTAAGTATTTGTATTTGTTTTTTGTCTATC
Organism: Artemia sinica; assembly: GCA_027921565.1. Taxonomy (NCBI): domain Eukaryota; kingdom Metazoa; phylum Arthropoda; class Branchiopoda; order Anostraca; family Artemiidae; genus Artemia; species Artemia sinica. Next base: position 7,614,281 of record CM051263.1, on the reverse strand, counting down.
TCACCCTTTTTGCCAGGTGTCTGGGTGGGTGTTTGCTTATTCCAATGCATGTCTTTCTCGGTTTGTGTGTCTGAATCTACGTATTTGTATGTGTTTTTGTCTCTCTCACTCTTTTTGCCACGTGTCTGGGCGGGTTTTTGCTTATTCCAATGCATGTTTTTCTCGGTATGTGTGACTGAATCTACGTATTTATATGTGTTTTTGTCTCTCTCACTCTTTTTGCCTTTTTGTCTGGGCGGGTGTTTGTTTATTCCAATGCATGCCTTTCTCGGTTTTTGTGTCTAAATCTAAGTATTTGTAATTGTTTTTGTCTATCTCACTCTTTTTGCCACGTGTCTGGGTGGGTGTTTGCTTATTCCAATGCATGTCTTTCTCGGTTTGTGTGACTGAATCTACGTATTTGTATGTATTTTTGTCTCAATCACTTTTTTTGCCTGTGTGTCTGGGTGGGTGTTTGCTTATTCCAAACGCATGTCTTTCTCGGTTTGTGTGTCTGAATCTACGTATTTGTATGTGTTTTTGTCTCTCTCACTCTTTTTGCCTGTGTGTCTGGGTGGGTGTTTGCTTATTCCAAATGCATGTCTTTCTCGGTTTGTGTGTCTGAATCTACGTATTTGTATGTGTTTTTGTCCCTCTCACTCTTTCTGCCTGTGTGTCTGGGTGGGTGTTTGCTTATTCCAATGTATGTGTTTTTCGGTTTGTGTGTCTGATTCTACCTATTTGTATGTGTTTTTGTCTCTCTCACTCTTTTTGCCTGTGTGTCTGGGCGGGTGTTTGCTTATTCCAAATGCAGGTCTTTCTCGGTTTGTGTGTCTGAATCTACGTATTTGTATGTGTTTTTGTCTCTCTCAATCTTTTGCCTGTTTGTCTGGGCGGGTGTTTGCTTATTCCAATGCATGTCTTTCTCGGTTTGTATGTCTGAATCTACGTATTTGTATGTGTTTTTGTCTCTCTCACTCTTTTTGCCACGTGTCTGGGCGGGTTTTTGCTTATTACAATGCATGTCTTTCTCGATTTGTGTGACTGAATCTACGTATTTGTATGTGTTTTTGTCTCTCTCACTCTTTTTGCCTGTTTGTCTGGGCGGGTGTTTGCTTATTCCAATGCATGCCTTTCTCGGTTTGTGTGTCTAAATCTAAGTATTTGTATTTGTTTTTGTCTATCTCACTCTTTTTGCCACGTTTCTGGGTGGGTTTTTGCTTATTCCAATGCATGTCTTTCTCGGTTTGTGTGACTGAATCTACGTATTTGTATGTGTTTTTGTCTCTCTCACTCTTTTTGCCTGTGTTTCTGGCTGGGTGTTTGCTTATTCCAAATGCATGTCTTTCTCGGTTTGTGTGTCTGAATCTACGTATTTGTATGTGTTTTTGTCTCTCTCACTCTTTTTGCCTGTGTGTCTGGGCGGGTGTTTGCTTATTCCAAATGCATGTCTTTCTCGGTTTGTGTGTCTGAATCTACGTATTTGTATGTGTTTTCGTCTCTCTCACTCTTTCTGCCTGTGTGTCTGGGTGGGTGTTTGCTTATTCCAATGCATGTGTTTTTCGGTTTGTGTGTCTGAATCTACCTATTTGTATGTGTTTTTATCTCTCTCACTCTTTTTGCCTGTGTGTCTGGGCGGGTGTTTGCATATTTCAAATGCATGTCTTTCTCGGTTTGTGTGTCTGAATCTACGTATTTGTATGTGTTTTTGTCTCTCTCACTCTTTTTCCTGTGTTTCTGGGCGGGTGTTTGCTTATTCCAATGCATGTCTTTCTCGGTTTGCGTGTCTGAATCTACGTATTTGTATGTGTTTTTGTCTCTCTCACTCTTTTTGCCTGTGTGTCTGGGCGGGTGTTTGCTTATTCCAAATGCGTGTCTTTCTTGGTTTGTGTGTCTGAATCTACGTATTTGTATGTGTTTTTGTCTCTCTCACTCTTTTTGCCTGTGTGTCTGGGCGGGTGTGTGCTTATTCCAAATGCGTGTTTTTCTCGGTAGGTGTGTCTGAATCTACGTATTTGTATGTGTTTTTGTCTTTCTCACTCTTTGCGCCTGTGTGTCCGGGCGGGTGTTTGCTTATTCCAAATGCATGTCTTCCTCGGTTTGTGTGTCTGAATCTACGTATTCGTATGCATTTTTATATCTCTCACTCTTTTTTCCTTTGTGTCTGGGTGGGTGTTTGCTTATTCCAAAAGCATGTCTTACTCGGTTTGTGTGTCTGAATCTACGTATTCGTATGCATTTTTATCTCTCTCACTCTTTTTGCCTTTGTGTCTGGGTGGGTGTTTGCTTATTCTAAATGCATGTCTTTCTCGGTTTGTGTGTCTGAATCTACGTATTTGTATTTGTTTTTGTCTCTCTCACTCTTTTTGCCTGTGTGTCTGGGCGGGTGTTTGCTTATTCCAAATGCATGTCTTTCTCGGTTTGTGTGTCTGAATCTACGTATTTGTATGTGTTTTGTCTCTCTCACTCTTTTCCCTGTGTGTCTGGGCGGGTGTTTGCTTATTCCAATGCATGACTTTCTCGGTTTGTGTGTCTGAATCTATGTATTTGTATGTGTTTTTGCCTCTCTCACTCTTTCGGCCTGTGTGTCTGGGCGGGTGTTTGCTTATTCCAAATGCATGTCTTTCTCGGTTTGTGTTTTTGAATCTACTTATTTGTATGTGTTTTTGTCTCTCTCACCCTTTTTTGCCTGTGTGTCTGGTCGGGTGTTTTCTTATTCCAATGCATGTCTTTCTCGGGGTGTGTGTCTGAATCTACGTATTTGTATGTGTTTTTGTCTCTCTCACTCTTTTTGCTTGTGTGTCTGGGCGGGTGTTTGCTTATTCCAAATGCATGTCTTTCTCGGTATGTGTGTCTGAATCTACGTATTTATATGTGTTTTTGTCTCTCTCACTCCTTTTGCCTGTGTGTCTGGGCGGGTGTTTGCTTATTCTAATGCATGTCTTTCTCGGTATGTGTGTCTGAATCTATGTATTTGTATGTGTTTTATTCCAAATGCATGTCTTTCTCGGTTTGTGTGTCTGAATCTACGTATTTTTATGTGTTTTTGTCTCTCTCACTCTTTTTGCCTGTGTGTCTGGGCTGGTGTTTGCTTATTCCAAATGCATGTCTTTCTCGGTTTGTGTGTCTGAATCTACGTATTTGTATGTGTTTTAGTCTCTCTCACTCTTTCTGCCTGTGTGTCTGGGCGGGTGTTTTCTTATTCCAAATGCATGTCTTTCTCGGTTTGTGTGTCTGAATCTACGTATTTTTATGTGTTTTTGTCTCTCTCACTCTTTTTGCCTGTGTGTCTGGGCGGGTGTTTGCTTATTCCAATTAAATGTGAATTTTTTATGTTTTAAGTATGTTTCATGTCATTCTAAGAGATGTAAAAAAAAGTTGAAAAAATACCATGCTAAAAAATAAAAAACTAAAAAAAGAGTTGAATAATTTTGAAGTCCAAAAAAATTTAGTTAAAAAAAATAGTTTGTTTTTCATGAAAAAATATTGAATGAGAACCATCAGTCCTTATCAATAGGAGTATTGGTATGTACAAGAATATGTTTTAAAGTTTAAATCAAAAGTGTCATTCTATTTCTCTGATATGATTTAGATGTAAAAAAAAAGTTGAATAATTTCGAAGTCCAAAAAAAATTTAGTTAAAAATATAGTTTGTTTTTCATGAAAAAATATTGAATGAGAACCATCGGTCCTCATCAATAGGAGTATGGGTATTCACAAGAATATGTTTTAAAATTTCAATCTAAAGTATCATTCTAATTTTCTGATATGATTTAGAGATTTAAAAAAAAAGTTGAAAAAATACCATGTTAAAAAAAAAAAAATTAAAAAAAAAGTTGAATAATTTTGAAGTCCAATAAAATTTAGTTAAAAAAAATAGTTTGTTTTTCATGAAAAAATAATGAATTAGAACCATCAGTCCTCCTCAATAGGAGTATGGGTATGCACAAGAATATATTTTAAAATTTAAATCAAAAGTGTCATTCTATTTTTCTGATATAATTTAGAGATGTAAAAAAAAGTTGAATAATTTCGAAGTAAAAAAAAAATTAGTTAAAAAAATAGTTTGTTTTTCATGAAAAAATATCGAATGAGAACCATCAGTCCTTATCAATAGGAGCATGGGTATGCACAAGAATATGTTTTAAAATTTAAATCAAAAGTGTCATTCTATTTTTCTGATATGATTTAGAGATGTAAAAAAAGTTGAATAATTTCCAAGTCCAAAAAAATTTAGTTCAAAAAATAGTTTGTTTTTCATGAAAAAATATCGAATGAGAACCATCAGTCCTCATCAATAGGAGTATGGGTATGCCCAAGAATATTTTTTAAAATTTAAATCAAAAGTGTCATTCTATTTTTCTGATATGATTTAGAGATGTAAAAAAAAGCTGAATAGTTTCGAATTCCAAAAAGATTTAGTTAAAAAAAATAGTTTGTTTTTCATGAAAAAATATTGAATAAGAACCATCAGTCCTCATCAATAGGAGTATGGGTATGCACAAGAATATGTTTTAAAATTTAAATCAAAAGTGTCATTCTATTTTTCTGATATAATTTAGAGATGTAAAAAAAAAGTTGAATAATTTCGAAGTCCAAAAAAAGATTTAGTTAAAAAAATAGTTTGTTTTTCATGAAAAAATATTGAATGAGAACCATCAGTCCTCATCAATAGGAGTATGGGTATGCACAAGAATATGTTTTAAAATTTAAATCAAAAGTTTCTAACTATTTTTCTGATATGATTTAGAGATGTAAAAAAAAAGTTGAATAATTTCGAAGTCCAATAAAATTTAGTTAAAAAAAAATAGTATGTTTTTCATGAAAAATATTGAATGAGAACCATCAGTCCTCATCAATAGGAGCATGGGTATGCACAAGAATATGTTTTAAACTTTAAATCAAAAGTGTCATTCTATTTTTCTGATATAATTTAGAGATGTAAAAAAAAAGTTAAATAATTTCGAAGTCCAAAAAATAAATTTTGTTAAAAAAAATAGATTGTTTTTCATGAAAAAATATTGAATGAGAAATATCAGTCCTCATCAATAGGAGTATGGGTATGCACAAGAATATATTTTAAAACTTAAATCAAAAGTGTCATTCTATTTTTCTGATATGATTTAGAGATGTAAAAAAAAGTTGAATAGTTTCGAATTCAAAAAAAATTTAGTTAAAAAAATAGTTTGTTTTTCATGAAAAAATATTGAATAAGAACCATCAGTCCTCATCAATAGGAGTATGGGTATGCACAAGAATATGTTTTAAAATTTAAATCAAAAGTGTCATTCTATTTTTCTGATATAATTTAGAGATGTAAAAAAAAAGTTAAATAATTTCGAAGTCCAAAAAAATTTAGTTCAAAAAAATAGTTTGTTTTTCATGAAAAAACATTGAATGAGAACCATCAGTTCTCATCAATAGGAGTATGGGTATGCACAAGAACATGTTTTAAAATTTAAATCAAAAGCGTCATTCTATTTTTCTGATATGATTTAGAGATGTAAAACAAAGTTGAAAAAAAGATGAACAATTTCTGTCCAAAAAAAATTTATTCCAATAAAAAAAACGTACTACTACAAACATTATTTTTCTAATAGTAAAGGTCATGACTAACATATTTATACCATTCTCATTTTAAGTTTGGAAAATACGTATTAAATGTAAAGTTTTAATGTTTTAAGTATGTTTCATCTCATTCGAAGACATGTAAAAAAAAGTTGAAAAAATATATCATGTTAAAAAAAATAATAAAAAAAAGTTAAAACAAAAAACTTCAAAAAAAATTCAAATAAATGGGGGGGGGGGAAAGCCGCATCGTGTCTCTGGGCCAGCATAGAGTACAATTGTTAGAGCCATAAGCATACTTCATGTCACTTTAAGATACGTAAAAAAAAGAAAAAAAGTTGAATAATTTCGAAGTACAAAAAAACAAATTTAGCCCAATGAAAAAAGTTCTACTACAAACAATATTTTTCTAATAGTAAAAGTCGCGACACACATGTCTATATCATTCCCATTTTGAAGTTGGAAAATATTAAATTTGAATTTTTTATGTTTTAAGTATGTTTCATGTCATTCTAAGAGATGTAAAAAAAAGTTGAAAAAATATATCATGTTAAAAAAAAATAATAAGAAAAAAATTTAAAAAAAAACTTCAAAAAAAATCAAAACAGGGGGGAAGTTGGGGGGAGAGGGCCCCCTAGGAGTTTGGGGAATAGGGGACCTTTGGGGGTTGAGGTCCCTGGTGGTTAGGGTCATTGGTGCTTATGATCCTTGACGGTTCGTACTCATATACACCTCACTACTTAATTTGTAAGGATTTCTATGGATTGTTCTGAATTTCTTTATTAAAACTCTTTTCTTGCGATCTACATCTCTCTTAGTATCAACTTTTTAGTATACTATAACGTTAGACTCTATTTTAAATTGACAACACTGTTCAAACGCCACTTGTGTATTATACAGAACACATCGAAGAAGTAAAGCTAGGTCAAGTCATAAGGCCATTTTATCATTGTTAACCATTTTCATAGATTGATGGTATTCCAAATTTATAATAAATAAGCTATGAGTTAACAACCCCGAGGGGTTACCTTAACTGATAATCAGTTTAGCCCTTTTTTACCACCTTCATACAATCCGATCACCAATTAGGATCATTCACATCCCTATTATTCAATCAAAAATTTATACCTTTCATAGAATCCAATTCGCAAATGCTATACCTTTTTTGCAATTAGAGTTAGCTTTTACGCAAAATGATATAAAGCCATATGTCTAATCAATTCTAGACATGATGCATTCTTAATCAAACCCGATGAGATGCCTTTAAGCTAGAAGCTATCAAACTCTTTGACAAGTTCTACTTACTCTCTTTGAAAAGGTGTAGATGTCTCTTAGAATAGCACAGTAAGGAACATAAAGTCGTAGAATAGCACGGGAAGGAACATAGCATCAAACAAATAGCATGGTAATTCCTAGGGCATCAAGCAAATCCATACGACATTGTGAGGGGATACTCACTCTCTTTGAAAAGGTGTAGAGTATCAAGCAAATAGCCTGGTAATTCCTAGGGCCTCAAGCAAATCCATACGACATTGTGAGGGGATACTCACTATCTTTGAAAAGGTGTAGAGGTCCCGTAAAATAGCATGGGAAGGAACATAATGTACTAGAATAGCATGGGGAGGAACATAAACTCGTAGAATCCATACGACATTGTGAGGGGATGCTCACTCTCTTTGAAAAGGTGTAGAGCGGTCAGCAAATAGCACTGTGATTCCTATAGCTCTCTTAGAATAACACAGTGATTCCTATAGCTCTCTTAGAATTCATTATAAGGATTCTACTGATACTCTGGCAGGAATTGCATGAAGTAACGTGCTCTACAGCTTAAACGATAAGGTGGAGGCGTCAAATATTTTTTCCGTGGTGGGAGGGGTGTGTCGTTTTTTCATATATTTCTTGTCACTAAAGCATTTCTCAACCCCTTTTTCGAAAAAATACAATAGATGAATGAATAGAGGCAAGATTATATTTTTCTAGATTAGTTACATTAGACTAGTCCCTTCTAAGAGAAATTTGTGATCCTTGACGAAAAACACTGAGAAATCCCTGCTTGTATCCTTACCCTAGGCTTATCGAGTAAGACAAAATTAGTAGGTAAAAACAAATTTATTTAAAGATTATGGTACAAAAATTATCAAGCATATCAAAAATAAGGTTTGTCGTAAAATTACATTTGAGAGTTCTTCCAGAACGTTTTCAGATGTTTAAAATCCATTCTATAGAATAACTCTTATGTCGTCCCTTGAAGGGACACTTTTTCTCTTCTCTTTGATCATTTTCATCACAATATTCACCGTTACATCTTGCATGATGCACTTTTTCTTTGAGTTTTCATCACTGTCTTTTCTAGAAAATTTTGAGATGTCTTTGTAGACAAAGCCCTCTTTTCTATGTCACTTCTTTCTATCTTCCTCTTCCTTTTCTGTCATATCGCACCCGTTTTATGCAAGCTTACTTGCAATCTGTGTAAAATTCTCTCCATATCAAGCAAGATTCTTCTCTTCACTTTCTCCAGATTCTTCTTATCTATTCTAGAGTCCACAGTGTTTAAGCAGGTTGTAGTAGGTTCGTAAGAATGGTCGAAATCATGATAATGATCTTTACACATAGAACGCTCACAATAAAAAGATATTTCTAACATGTTCATCCATATTACCGCACCGTAGACTTTTTAAATTGATTCGAAATTTCTCTGGGGTTACATAGGAAATCCCTAAGAAGAGCTAATATAATATCATTAGCATCATGAATCTCTATATCTCTTCCTATTCTAAAGTTAGTGGGCAACCCCTTGTAATTTCTACTGCTAATTTAGGTACTCTAGGTTCCATTTCGCTAACGCTTTCAATATCCAATAATGTATAAGCATCCATTTTGATTTTGACACGCTGAACTCTTTTTAATACAGAAGAAATAATGGGTCATAACACCTGGAACCCCGGGGATCTTACCAGGGCTGTCGTGACGTCACAAGGCTGTTATCGGAATCCTATGTTATTTTCCCTAGCTGACCATTTAAAATCCTATGCTATATTCTATGGATGTCACGAGAATCTTTCCAGCCGACCGGCAGACACAGGGCTCTCATAGAAATCTTCCTAGGGATGTTGTGACGTCACAGGGCGTCATGGAAATCCCATGTTAATCTGCCATGGAGCTCATGGAAAACCTATGCTATTTTTCCTATGGTCCTATTTAAAGCGCGAGGAGCTTTCATGGGAATCTTGGCAGCATACCGGTAGTAACAGGGACCGCATTGCACAGTTGCAAGGGGTTAGGATTTGCACTTCTAATTCCCCAATTGGCATCATGGAAATCACAAGTTCATCTGCTATGGGCATTATGGAAATCCCATGTTAATCTACTCTTGGGCTCACGGAAATCCTATGTTATTTTTCCTAGGGTCCTATTCTTGGGCTCACGGAAATCCTATGTTATTTTTCCTATGGTCCTAGCACAAGGGGCTCCCACGGGAATCTTGACAGTGAACGGTAGAAATAGGGCTCTCACGGGAATCTTGCCAGGGATGTTGTGACGTCAGAGGGCATGTCATAGAAATCCTAGCGGAAAAAGGAGGGCATGCGTTTGAAATCCTATGCTATTTTTCCTAATGATCTTAGGGGAATCCTGCCAGCTGGAAACAGGTGACCGCATTGCACAGGTTTGAGGGACTAGGAGCTCCACTTATACACTCCCCAATGGGTTCACGGAAGTCCCATGTTAATTTCCTAGGGAGGTCATTAAAATGGGATACTACTGATTAAGACTCTTTAAATATGAAATAGTTACGCAAACGCAAAGAGCTTACAGCCCAATTTTTAAGTTATGATTTCTCTAGAAATGGGAGGGAATACGCTGCAGCAGTGTGACGTCACACAATCTACCTGGATCCAAACAAATCTATAATCTATAATACCATTTAATACTTATCAACTTAAATGAGTTTTGACCGTTAATTTAACAGTTAAATATGCCTCATACCTTTATATACGTGTTTGGACAGCGATACGTAGACACATTGTGCAGATCATTTCCTTTCTGAAATAAAATATATACTACGTAGTTTACAATGTGTCAAATTATATGCCGATGTTAAAAATAATGAGTTTTAGAAGCGATTTAAACAGCTTTTGCGTTTGAAAAGAAGCATTTTAGTTTATGGGAATGTGATGGAGTACCTAAGGTAAATGGAATAATTTCATCACAGTATTTTATTTGATCAAACAAAAATAGTAAATACGTCTGAAGGACTTTTACAAAGCTTCAGGGAAATTATTGAAATAAAAAAGATAATATATGGGGGTATTAGTATCAATAGAGATGAAGGGGAATTTAGGATCAATTCAATTTATAATAGTTTAATTAAAAAGCAGGTAAGATTTTCAACCAGTACTGATTTTAATAATAGTTCTGAAACGAAAGATGACCTTGCGATCAAAGGTCAGAATGGGCTAAATGCTGGGAAAAGTAAACGAACTGCAGCTAAGCTTGCAAGCAAACGAATCCGTTCAATTTATAATTCAAACATTGGTTGATGAGCTTGTGAGATTTAATTAGGGGTTATGGGCCGAGAGTTAGCTGACCTTTATTGTTTTGGTTTAAGTATAAATATATTCTTCATTTTTTGATAGATTTCCATTTATATACTCTGAGGAGGCGTGTTTGAATCAATATAGAGATTCGATGTTGTTTATACGCCAGTGAATGGAAGTGTTTATTTAATATGTGAGTTTTGTTTCCTATTTATTTATATTTTTTCTTTTTTTCTTTTTTTTATGTGTTTAGTATGTTTTTATTTTGATATAAGTTAAGGTTTTTAAAACGAACATTTTTTGTTTCATTTTTTTCTTTTCTTTTTTTTTCCGTTGAGAAAGGCTCCCGGACGTGGGGCTGAAATATTCGGAGTATTTTTGTTTAATTAAGTTTTTATTTTATTGTATTCACTGCTTTATAAAAAAGTAAAACCCGTTTTTCTTGCTTAATTTTACGTAAGGTAAATGGAAGGCAGATGTATTTTTATTTATTTATGGTGAGATCCAAGGCCACATTTTAGAGCAGCTGCGGCATGCAAAATATTATTCTATAATATTAGACTGCGCTCCCAACGTCAGCAACACAGCAACAGAAATTGGTGGTAAGATTTGTCAAAACTGCAGCGAATAAGGATGTGTTCATTTGGGAATATTTTTAGGCTTTGTCCCTATTGCCAATTCTTCTGGTGAATACCTCACAGAAGCATTACTAAAAGAGTTGCAAATACGTGACATTCCTATGCATAACATGAGAAGTCAGGGATATGATAATGGTTCTGCAGTGAAAGGAAAGCATGTTGGAGTTCAAAAGAGGATCTGTGTTAAATCCTCGTGCTTTTTATGTACCAGGTGGAAACCATTCACTGAACCCTTTAATTAACGATGCTGCTCTCTTTTGCAATGCTGCAGTAGACTGTTTATCACAATCCAAGATATCTTCAGTTTTTTTCAAGTTCTACTCACAGATGGAGTATTTTGCTTAATCCCATTTCAAATCTTACAGTAAAACCACTCTATAACACACGGTGGGAGAGTAGAATTGAGGCCTTGTTGCCTTTTAGGTACCATTTTTAAGAAGTATATGATGCCATATATGAAGCTTCTCAAGACAAGAAACTCAATGCATTTGGTAGGAACTCCACCTTGCGACTTGCTTTAGACTGTGTGTAGACTGTGTAACCACTCACCTTGAATACCAAGATACAGTCTGGGGTTTAGTTATTTGTGGTTTTGAGAAAAATATGCTAGACGGTTTCCAGGTTGATTTTCCAGACAATCCAAAATGTTTGACAGACAAAATGTTTTTAAAACTTTTAACACAACCCTAGTATCCTTACTTCAACGAAGTTCAACCAGGACTGACAAATCAAATGATGTGAGATGATAAATTCATTCAAACGAAATAAAATCGTTAAATACAAGCTTTCAAAACTAATTCATTTGCAAAGTTTGATGGGTCTAACAAAAAGTGTGCAATTATTTTAAACCAAGATGAGATCTGATGAAGGAGTAAGCAACGTCATCACAGATGCTAAGGAACTTGCACAAGAAATTGGTATTGTTCCTCAGTTTGAAAAAGAAACCACAGTCTACTACTACTACTACTAACAACTCATCGCAGCACCAAGCCGCCTGAGGCCAACACAGCTACGCACGCTCCTCCTCCACCCCAATCTATTCAAAGCCTCCCTTTTTACACCCGCCCACGAAGTTCCCATTTCCTTTAAATCTTTCTTTATGACGTCCTCCCAACCCAGACGGGGACGACCTGCTTTCCGTTTAGCCCTAGATGGTTGGCCGAAAAGAACAATCTTCGGCAATCTGTCATCCTTCATCCGAACAACATGCCCTAACCACCTCAACCTTTCTTTCATTATAGACCTAGAAAGTGGTATTGAACCACATTTTTCGTATAGCCTATTGTTTGAAATACGGTCAGTCAGCCGGGTACCCAGAACAATCCTTAAGCAATTTCTCTGGAAAACATCTAGCAAATCTTCATCCGCTTTTCGGAGCGTCCATGCTTCAGAGCCATATTTGACCACTGTCATCACTGTAGCTTCTAAGATTCTAATCTTGGTTTGCAGACTTATCTTCCTATTCTTCCAGACTTTTTTTAACTGTGAAAAAACACCCTGAGCCTTGGCTATTCTATTTTTAACATCTTCACTGCTCCCACCATCTTTACTAATAATACTACCAAGGTAAGTGAAACTGCCCACCTGATCAATCTTTTCATTACTCAACGTCACCTTTTCATCTTCACTTATTCCTAGCCTTAGTGACTTGGTCTTCCTAACATTAATTTTCAAACCAATACTAGCACCCTGAACTCGCAAAACCTCTAAAACTTCATTCATTTTGCTCACACTTTCATCTAGGATGCTTAAATCATCAGCATAATCCAAGTCCAGGAGACTTTTTCCTCCCCATTTGATTCCGTGGTCTCCCATTGCCTTTCCTGTGCTCCTTAAAACAAAGTCCATCAAAATAATCCATATAAAGGGGGATAGAACACAACCCAAAAGGACAATAAAAAAAAAGTTCTTATGAGGGTGAAGATGAGCCTGTAAATTCTGCAGAACATTCATTTAAGGTCAATTTCTTCTTTGTCATGCTGGAGACTGCAATATCCTCAGTAAAGGGGAGATTTGAGCTAATGGAAAACCATAGTAAAAGTTATAAATTTCTCTACAACATTTAAAGGTCGCAGAATTTCGCGGATAAAGAAGAATTGAAGAAAGCCTTTAAATATCTTCAAATCGTTTTGAGTGAAGGAGAAGACTGCCATGTGAACGGCAACGAGTTTTTTGAGGAGTTACAAATTTTCGCTGAAATGCTGCTTTCTAAGAGCCCCTCAGCTCGAGCTTTGTATATAAGAAAAAATGGTTATACGGACACATTCCCAAACGTTTTTATAGCACTGAGAATCCTAATGACGCTTCCAGTATCAGTTACCAGTGGCGAAAGACGTTTCTCCAAGTTAAAGTTAATAAAAACTTACTTGAGATCTACGTTGATTCAAGATCGACCGAGTGGGTTTGCATCCATGGTCATTGAAAATGACGTTCAATGTGAATTCAATACGAACAGAGTGATCAAAGAGGTTTCAAACATGAAAATTTCTCAAATTTAAACCATTTTCTTCACAATCCATCGCATAATATCAAATATATGCTAATATTTCTCTTATTAATGTGTTTAAAGATCTTTATTCATTCAAACTAGGGTATGTTCCATTTCAAAAAGCTACTTCACAACTCAGCATCAGTGTAAAGTTACAGAATCAACATTTGAATATTTCTATAACAAAAATATACAAATGAAAAATAGCTATGAACTTGACAATAAAATGTACAAAATTTTGACTAAGAAACTCTGAAGTTTGGAAACACTGGGAAAAAGGCTTATCACGTGATCCAAAGGTGCCGCCATGTTGTCAATGCCTATGTTGTCAATGGTAGTAATAGGAACCGTAGTAGCAGTAATAGTGTATTAAAAGTAGTAGTAACAATTGTAGCAGCAGTATTAATAGCAGTAGTAGCAGGAACATTTTGCCTTTTGGTCAACTGAACGACCCACTCATGATGTCCTGAAGGGGAAGATTAATTGACAAAAAGGTAATATATGCATGTCACTACTAATACTACTACAACTGCTACTTTTAGAAAGCTAGAAAAATTTGTTTTTCATTATAAAAAGTTTTATGTTGAATTGTTTTATAAGTAGTATGTTCAACCGATATATTCTGAATCATATTTTAACTTTCTATTTTTATTAAGCCACCTTGTTGTTTATTGACATATTCCATTTTAATATTTAAGTTAGAATCATACTACCCAATAAAAGTTTATTTATTTTTATAATTACACGTTTTACTAGAAAACCCTGCACACCTTAGTTTAAGGGTGTATAATTATATTTCGGTCCACCAGGGAGGGGGGGTGGCGAAGAATAGTCCACTTACCATAAAAAAAATGTCTAGGGTCGGCCCTGCTCACTGATACTTTCACCATGCACAAAATTGTCAATAAATCATTAATATTTAGACTGGTTAACGAAATTCATAAAAGATTGACGCATTTATGCGAGTAAAAGAAACGGACAAAAATATGTCATTTGTTCTAAATGACCATTCGTTTATTTAGTCTATATTTAAAAGAAATTCCAGTGTTACAAAATTGAACTTTAACTACCATGAAAAAAATTGACGAGCAAAATGCATTAACACACTTCTAGTTGCGATAAGGCGATGTGTCAAAGCGATAGATACAAAAAACATATTATAACTACAACATTAGAGATAAGTTACCGTACATAATTCGATAGCATCGATCAACGATCAGAAACAAGAAAATAAATTCGAAATTAGAAGTTAACATGATAAAGAAAATGTGTAAAACACTTTTTTCCAAAAAGTATAATCATAACGTGTATTACATTGAACGTGGAAAATTTTATTTCATTATTATTAAACTTTCATTATATTATGCACCAGACTACTCTCTATCGTATGACAGGTAATTCTCTCGGTATCCTTGACTTTAAATTAACTGTGCAATGTAGATTAAAACTATATTCTGTACCTGTATATTAGTGAAGTTTCTGGAAATTAATATCTTTCCTTTTTTCTCTGACACTTTCCTTTAAAAGTATCTCAAATTGTTGTATCTCTCCCCTCCCCCCGTTCTAATTTCGCGAGATTTTAAAACATGAAAAGGAAATAATAAGAAAAGTAAATAATTCTAAAGTCAGTCCTTTTTTTGTCCTGATTCGAAAAAGATATTTTTTTTTCATTTACTAATAACAAAATGCGGTAAGCTTTATATGGTATCTATATGATATCTACAACATCTAGCAAAACAATATACTAGATACATTATAGACAAGTAAAATATCAGTCAATCACAAAAATATCAGTTTTTATTTTTGGTCCATCATAATTGGACCTTCAGATTATTAGAATTTTCGATTTTCAATTTAATGAGCCCCCTGTGAAGTTTTTCCAACCACCCCTTCCATATAAACCTTATATGCCTCGAGGGAATAACCTAGAACCCTTGCCCCCTGGGCCTGGGGAGTTTTGTGTAAACTGAAGGCATTGTTGCATGACCTTTACACTATTTTGAACAAAATAACAATCTCAAATTTCGATCGGATGTATTTTGGGAGGAGAGGGGGGGGGGAGCTAGTTGCCCACCAATCCTTTTTGACTGTTAAAAAGAAACCAAAACTTTCAATTTTCAATCAAATGACCCTCTCTGAAAATTCACACGAATACTTCTTCCATAAAAACCTATTTTCCACGGGGGTGTTTTCCAGACAAAAACTTTTTTCTATTAAATTGAAAAACCCCTTCCATAAAAGCCTATTTCCGGGGGGGGGGGGGGGTTGGGGGGGGGGGGGGTTGGGGGGGGGGGTATTTCCATAGCCCCAGAAAATACCACAGTTCACAGTTCACAGTTTTCACTGTTCGGGGGGTTTTAACACCCCCCCCCCAAAAAAAAAAAAATATAAAATATCTCCCGCAAACAAAAATCCTGGAAATGGACTGTGGGATTATATGTCAATTTCTACCTCCACCCTTCCTTCGTCTCTCCCTTGGAATTAATTCTGCATTTAACTGAAGGCTCAATGAAAGCTAGGATGTTTTGGCATTAGAATGCACCCTTTGAGGCATCTCCCTATCTTCCTAACTAAAAAGCAATAAAAGAACCCCGGATAGAAATCGATATATTCTCCCCTGTGCCATATCCAGGATTTTTTTTTTGAGGGAGGGGTACAAAAAAACCTTAAAAACGCATCAAAAATATGAAATTGATATTTAATCCCATTTGATTTCTGGGAATATTTCTGGTCTACACTGTTATTATGAAGGTAAATAGTAACATTAAACCAAAAAAAGAGCTGAATTTGCTCCGTATAGTTGGAGGGCTGCTCTTTCCTCATCCTTAATTTCGCCGCAGGGTCGTCAAAACCTCGTAGGAGGTTCATTCAATTCAAAATTGAGAGTTTTAGTGTTTCTTTTATAAGTAGAAAGTGATTCAAGACCTATCAGTAACAGGGGGGGGGATTTTCCACTAGCCATGCTTTTCGGGGGAAGATAACCCTCTAGAATAGTAATACATTCAAAGGGACTAAAACACCTGTTAGAGCTAATTGGTGTTACTAACCCCTCGAGACGTTTTTTGATAGGTGTTTTCTTAAGATTTTGTGTTTTCTTAAGATGTTGTGTTACAAATATCACGTCCACTCCCAAAAGCAGATAACCACCAACATTAAATCTATTCATTTCTTATCTTTATCAGAGAATATAAAGGCTTACTGTCCCAAAGAATTTTTTCAGACACAATTATATTGAGAGCTAACCAAAACGTAACACTATCATTGAATCGGACTTTTGCTCAGTTCTAGTACCAAAGAATAAATTGAAGTTGTAATTTTGTGAGAAAATATTTACAGGAAAATGAAAATCATCATTATATTGGTAGTAAATCTGGTAGCCGTTTCAGCCACAGAGCTAACTGGTGGAAAAACGTTTGACGACTATGAGCGTAAGATTTTAATATTTACCCCGAGCTTCGCCTTTATTCTTATAATAGGTGTATAAGAGTTCTTAACTTAGCAAATTCATTTAAAAAATCAAGTTCTATCTTATGGTTTATCTGATTTTCTATTGTCATTGTTTTTTTTATTTTTAGAAGTTTATGCTTGATACAAAATCCTCTTTTCTTATTGTATATATATTTTTTATTGACTATTTTATTGTAACAGGGCTTCTACCGCACCCTGAATGCAAACAAAACTTACCTTTACAAGCCAATCGACGTTCCCATTTGAAAGCCGAAAATAGGATAAAACCTGATAAATTATTTCAGCCGAGGAGATAATCTGCCCTTTTTTTTACTTTTTCTCTTAAAAAACATACTTTCCGGCCTGGGGATACGTGTTCGGAAACTTAATTTTAGGAAAGTAAAAATTCGATATTTTTATTACTTACGTTCTTACACAAAAAGAATTTTCGATAGTCAGAAACACATGAGCAGAGCTTTCAAAAAAGTAAGAAACATGCAAACAGGATTTTCAAAACGTAAAAATACAAAATTAACACACACCAATAGATTGCTTACAAAGTCAGAAACACACAATCGGAAGTAAGAAACACATGAACAGAAGCTTTGAGAAGTCAGAAAAAGACAAAATAATTTTCAAAATTTAGAAACATACAAGCAAAGTTGAAAGTATGTTTCGAGTGATACTTATCAGTAGTGTTGGGCGATAATTTGATCAAACGATATATCGAAATATTGATATTCTTACTTTCGATATTCGATAATCGATATATCGATTTCGATATTTCTGATCAGTTTTTATTCAGATTAACTCTTGGCTTTGCCAAAGTTAAAAAAAAATCGGGTACTTATCTGTTAGCCACTAAACACTTGAGAATCTGAATCTATAAAATCATACAACATCCGGTGTATTGCTGTTTGTATACGGAGACAATTAGCTTCGATTCAGTGGAAAACTACATTGTAGCTATGTTTTAATAAATATTTAGTTGGTATTTTGGTTTATTTAGGTTAGGTTACTTATTGCATGCAGCCCCGCTATACTTAACCCCCACCCCACCATCCCCCCAGTGTGCAAATATACAGCCCAAATTATATATATCCTAACTATTTCGTAAATTACATAGAGGCTATGCAGTACAAATTAAAGGATGTAATTCATGTCTTGAAGAGATTTGTGACTCTTACCCTAGAGGACATCTGTGCTCCAATTGTCACTATGACAAATGTGATCAGTGGGAGAATACTTACCCCGGTATGATAGGAAAGAATCCCAAACATGATTTTAGTTTATTTCTACGAGACTGGTATCGTCGTGGATTTAAATTATTCTTGGAGGAAGAATCTGGTCTACGATTCAACTGTTGGGGTAACAAGACAATTTGGTTTCTACTTCATCGTTGTGACGACACTGCCTATTGTGACTATAAACCAAGTGATTTTTATTTGGCAGTTACCGAATGTAATTCACCATTTGAAAACACTCAATGTGATATTGCTTCAAATAGACAGATTGAAAGTCGTGAATTTCATAATATGAATGCAAATAGTATCATTGACTATATAAAGAGATATGACAAGAGTGAAGTTACATTATACTGTAGAAAATGTGACCCTGACTTTGCAGCCAATCAATATCAATATACAGTGAATCCAAATGATTTACCAGCACTAGTGGTTCACGACAGTTGCCTATACACAGAAGAAGAAGAAATCTAAAGTGAAGATTTAAAGACATTGTTGTATATACACTTTTTCATTTATTAACAAACAAATTCACATACATTTTTTAAGCACTTTACTCGTAGGGCACCAAAATCAATATTATACAGGTCTGAGAGGATATTTTCCTCCATAAAGTCGTTCAGACGTGGATTGTCTACATAAATGTTGAGAAACTGGGTGTAAGTATAGCCGTGACATCGGAACACAAAATATAGTAGTGCATGGAAGCCACAGCTTTTAGTCGTCAGATCCTACACTCTCTTCTGATTTTGAATACTAGTTTTCCCACTGCTCTCAATATATTTGCTGATGTGGGGTGTGTAGAATGTATAGGGTAGATCAAGAGGATCAAAAAATTCAATCGTCTTCATTGTTTGAAAGATGCACAGCCAATGACCCGTGTGCACAGTCGATGGACTGCTATTAACAATAATTAGGGTATTGTTGGCACTTTGAATTTTTCCAAGAAAGTCCGAGGGCAGACAATAGGATTTGTATTTGGACATGTAGGGATCCATATTAAATACATTGATTATTTGACTGGTGTTCATGGCACCAAGTCTATTAGAACACTGCCTTCGGGAGTGATTTCCCAATAGGTTTCATATTTATTTAGCGAGATTAGTGCAATACTCTCAGCTTACGGGTCGGCAAATGTACACTCTAAATGCACACTCCCCGTACGTACTATACTCATATCCTGCGTGCAAGACAAATCCAATACAATGATACCATGTGTTTTAGCAAACATTTCTTCGATTATACCATTTTCAAATAGTTGTGAATCATGATCTAGGGTTTGCATGGTCAGCTCATACAATGTTCTATAGGATTTAGCAAAAGATAGATTGTAGAGTGGGATGCCGTTTATTTTGCAGAAAGAGATGAAAGTCCAAACATCTCGAATTTATGTGGGCATCCAGTCCACGATCCTATTGCACTAGCGCTTTTTACAAATGCCAAAGCGAGTTTTGACGGAATTTCGCCATTGATAAAGGATGAGTCGGTGAAGGTACGTGACCCCATGGCAATCTGACGTTGATTGGTGATTGTATGAGGAACAAGTAGTTTAATATTATTTCCACTGGCTCTCAGTTTTTCCACTGCCAAAGCAACAGAACTCATAACTTGTTGTTTGCGTACATGTAGTATTGCCGATATGAGGGAGTCACATCAGGATTGGCAGCAAGTTCTTTTCTCAATATGAAATTGGATGGAGCAAGCGTCAATTTTATATCCACTTTAACACTGGGTTGTAGCCATTGGGGTATATTAAATATTTCATGATATATTTTGCAACTAGATGTAATTCACTAGTTGTAGCATTTTTAAGTGCATCTGTACTATCAGTATTAGTAATATATTCATATCCATTGGAGGTGCCTCTCAATGCCTTGTATGACTTGGATGTCATCAGCATGAATTGCATATAGCGTGTATAATTTGAGAGATTGTTGCTTGTGCTCACCAGCTTGCCATTTATGTAGACACTGATTTGACGAAATAAATTATGTAATATACAATTCTCATAGGATATTCCATCGGCAAGAATTGGCAGTGTATTATCGGATTTCCAGACTTTAATTTGTAAATCTATAAATGTCGAAGACAAGTCCGTAAAGTAGTCTTCATTGGAATAAATTTTAAAGTGGATATTATCGGAGAGGGGTTGTTGTGGATAAAATTGTTCATAGTATCCATGTTTTACACTCACATCAATATTTTCTGCATTGAATAGATTCAATGAGGAGGTTATTGAAGGTTGTGAATCCTTATGCGGTAGGTAGGACATCTTAGGAAAAGAAATCTAGTTTTGATCTAACAATTCTCTTCCTGGGGCTTCTTCTTCTACTGTTTACAGTGCGTGTCGGCTTTTTCCTTCTTCTCTTTGACAGGGGTGATGTCTTTCGTTTCTGACCTGAGTAGAGAGTGATGAGTGATGCATTGTTTCTCGACCTTTTAAACCTTTTCCTTTTGTTTTAATCTCTCGCCAAGGGTTCGCGCACTGGACCTAAGATTTTCCGAAGTACTTTTTTTTAAATCCTTGCCAGAACCCCAATCGTATAGTGTAGAGGATGCAAAATCTGTCGCAGCCAGTACAATATATTTTCTAGCCAGAGGTACTGCAGAGCGAAACAGCTTAGCAAACCAACTGCCAGGACCGTAGCCAGACATTGACGAGCGACCTTTGTAATAGTCCATTCCATTGCCCTGTTGTCTTGGGTCAAGAGTATTAACATAGCAGTCAATATCAGGGCAAATGAATACCACTTTTCTATTAGACATCTTGTTGTTGTTGAACGATGGGACGAAAATGGCATGTAATCACAGCCAAACCTTTTGATATTGCTAGAGGATCACCTAATTCAGTTCTTAGTGTTAACTGACAGATTTCCAAATAGGAAGTGTTTACGGGAATATACTGAAGATGCTTTATATTGTAGTGGTGAATATGTTCATTTTTGGTTTTTCGTTCAAGAACACGTAGGAGGGGACCATTGCTATTGCCAACCCGAGATGTTTCCACAAATGAAGCGTAGAGAAATATACAAGTGTCCGAGGCGAAACCAGGTTGATAATCAGCAAAAATAACATGATCTATCCCGTTTACAGTTGAAGCATTTCTACCACTGATCATATTCTGTTTAAAGCCAAGAACATCTCTCAGATTATCATTGAGATGAATCATTTCAGTGTCAACAGGTGAGGTAATGTAAATCCTATCGTATTCCATTGAATAATTAAAATGGAATGAACCATTCCTCCGATATGAGATTTTTCTACTGATTTTTGCACACAATTCCATCATATTACCATATTCTTTATATTTCAATGTGACATGAGGATATTCACTAGATTTAAATGCTTCAACCCATTCATACTCGGCAAAGAGTGACCAATCGAATGGTATAACTTTTATCTCATATTTGCGATCCTTTCTCAGGATATCGTATGTATTTTTCAGAATAAAGTCGACAAGAGCCACTTCATACTTTCTGTCATCGAATTTGATGGTGGGAGAGAGAGTTTCGTCAAAAAATCACTTGTTCTATTAAAAATCATTGTAGAGAGGATCAGAAACATTGGACATGAAAGTCAAATAGAAATCATTGGGCATTGTTAATATCTTCAGCACTGACCAAAGAATCAAAATCAGAGCTGTATCCTAGCCAGCGAACAAGCAACTGTCTCTTGCCCCTACGAGTACGACTCTTTAATATCTTTTCAATTTCATAAATTTCACTAGTGTTTCTAACTTTTTGCAGTCCATATTCATAAAAACCGCCGAGAATCTCATCATCTTTGGTGTCTCGCAGTCGATATGTCGTGGATGTAGTGTCTAGGATTTTATACACTTTAAAAAGTTCAGTGCTCCATAATTAATTCCCCTTTTCAAAAATATTAGTGGTTCTATTAATTAGAACAGTATCACCAACATTGAATTTCTTCTTTTTCTTCTTCTTCTCATTGCCATTGGAATATTGATTTAGAAAAGCATCAAATGTATTTTCACTGCAATGAACTCCCCGAGAGCTTGAGTTGGACAGGGATCGATGGGGTTGACGGTTATATATTCCCATGGTTTTATCTAGATCATGAATAAAAGCAGGTGTATTTTTCAGTGTACAATATCTTGAAATTAATAGACGAATCGTTCTTATCAATCGTTCGGCCAATGCAGCCTTTATAGGGCTATGACTATGATAAAGTGTTGTATTATATTTCAATAGAACCTTTTGCACATGAGGATTAAGAAATTCACTACCGCGATCTAATTGAATTTTTCTATAGCAATCCAGTTCAAGAATACTTTCTAAAGCAAGAGCAATTTCAACACCTCTCTTTGATTGCAATGGAATGGCATAGGCAAAGCGACTAAAGACACTGATTGCCACTAGAATATATTTGTAGGGTGCATTGTGACGCCGTTGAATCGCGTCTAAAGTTAAAAGATCAGTTTGCATTATATGCAGAGGGAAGAAGGCTTTAGTTTGTCGATATTGTTTGCCACGAAGCCTGCGATTCCGATGCAGTGTGTAACTCGGTTCATTCTGTAGATACTCTTCTGCCTTTTTAATGTGATGCCGCCGTCTATGTCAGAGGCAACTTTAGAAAGCGTTTTTGGGGAACTTTGACTTCCCGCTTCACCAATATATTCATAGACATGCTTCAGAACTTCAACGCAAACACGTAGTGTAATGTCCACTCCCCTTTTGCACGCTGGAGGGTGAAACAATCCGTCTTCGTTTTTGGCTAGCCACCATCGTTGGTGTTATAAAATCATTGCTGCTGCTGCTGATGCTAGTATTTTCCAATATTGAATCTTCTTCTTTTTTAAATGGTGTTGGTGTTGTTTGAGGACTGTATTCTCTTAGTTTCCTTAGAATTTGCTTATTGCCAATAAGACTTTTGGGAAAGTTTGATACACTTAGAAAGGTGCATAGATTATTGTCAAATGATAAAAGTCCTTTACGGTTCGTCACCATATCACAAATTAAATCAACTAGATTATAACTTTTTCCCTGAATTATAATTCGTTTCCCTGCGCTGTCGACTTGAACTTGATGATCATCACCACCAGTTTCCAACATGAGATAAGATAATACTCTTTTACTCTGTTCTCGATAGGTCACTGGCAATAGGTTTCCAATTTTCGATACAATTGAATTCAATTCCTTCTCCTTTGATTGCACTGCTGCAGAATCTTGAGGAGATGTTTCCCGTTTAGAGGGATCAGTGACGGTGACAGTGGCGGGTCTCTCACGATAAGGTCTATGTTTGTCCACACGTCGCAATGCATCTTGAAGTAAAACTAGCTTTTTGTCATCGGCAATATTCTCATCCTTAATGAATTTGCTTAGCTTGTCTTCAAAATGTTCCACGGGCGAGAGGACAAGTTAAAATGGTGTTAATTTATAGGGTTTAGCCATTCTCTAGAGAAAACTGTTTACAAGTCCTGCAATTCTTGGCAGTAAAAGTGTAAAAAAGTTACCGCCCGCTAGAAGGAGACATGTTCTTTAAAAAAAATTTCCCTTGTTTTTGCAAGCCAAGGCGCGTACAGTGGAACGATGTTGCTTTGTCTGTTGTCTAACACCTTCTGGCAAGTGTACATTGCCCTCAGTTAAATTTAAACGAAGTTGAGATATTAGATTAATGAAATCATTGTCAACACCATGTTTGAGTATAGCCTTCCTGAGTGGAAGTTTTGAAGTGTCTAAAACGGAAAATAAATGCCGTCGTTCGTGTAGTTTCTTCAGTGTCATAATGGCAACTAATAGCTTTTTCTACTCATCACAGGAAGATATACAGTAATTTCTTTGTCGAAAATATCTGTGACTACACGTAGATCCTCGGGTGTGCTCTGATTAAGATCTAGCGAAATATAGCCGTAGAGCTTATTTGTCGCCTGAGTGTACGCTGAGAGCAGAAATTTGGGAGCGCTGGGTTATATTTGCTTATTGAGAGTTATTAGCGAGCTAGAATCACGAACAACTCGGTAGATAATATAGATGGTGCAATTCAAAGCAAGGGTTCTCATACATTTGCTCTGATGAAACAGATTGTGTAGAACTAGGGTTATGGAAATGTTTTCATGATGAAAGTGAACGGTAAACAGCTGTAGCATTTCCTGTAAGAACTGTTCAATTGATTCAGCCAAATCATCAATAACCATCAATGAGTTTGATTCAATACTATTGAAAACATCAAGTCCCCGTATGAATTGTATTGGTATAGATGTGGCAATAGCTTTTATTTAATCGTAGGACTCCTGCCAAATACTATAGCAATAATAAATTTCCTTTGGTTTTTCCAAAACCATTTTATTACAATTTTGAATTACTTTAGCTAAAAGTGTCGTTTTCCCAGACATTGATGGACCACACAGAAACGACCTGAATGGTGTTTTAAATTGATACATACTGCTGCTGTTGACAACAGTCGGACTACAGCTAACTGTAAACCATACCTGTCCAATGAATAAGTAGTAATTTTTTCTTAGATCTATCTATTCAAGAACAACAAAAACAACATTTCATTCATTTATTCGACACAAAAACACTTGTTCAACATGAAAAACATAAAAAAAACACTTGTTCAACAAGAACAACATTTATTGAACAAAAAAAACACTTGTTCAAACATGAAGAACAACATTTATTTTCAAAACACTTCTGTTTAACAAGAACAACACTTTATTTACAACAATAAAATTTATTGTCATAAAAAAAACACTTTTTGTCCAGCATCACTATTTGTAGACATACACACACATTTTTGTACAATAGCACTTTTTGTACAACACTTAGAAAAAACACGAACTCTTAAAATAGCACAGTTGAACACTATAAATTTAAACCCTCCATCCTCCGGGGAGCCGCGGGCTGAAGGCCGGCTGCGGGTGGGACCCCCCACCCCCCGGGAGCCGCGGGCCAAAAGCCGGCCGTGGATGGGCCCCCCATTCCCCCGGGGGAAAACTGTATACAATAGTCACCGTCACTGCTGCTGCTACAGGTTAGAGCATTTAATTTAAAAAAGGTTTAGGTTAGGTTAGGTTGGGTTAAGTTTAGGTTTAGGTTAATTTATCCAGACCAAGTTGATTGCGATAGTCTATGCATTCAACCCGGTCTGAAATACGGTAGTGACCGTGGGGCAGTACACTTACACCATTCTCGAGCACAAATACTTTGTCAGATATACACGACATTGCATTCTTTTCCACTCTTACAGTATAATTTTTATACTGTGGAGAGCAAATTGTAAGCACTTGTACATTCCTTCTCTACTTTAGTATTTCCCCGAGAGCGTTTATCAACAAAGGTTTCGATAAACGTCTTTAAGAAGGGTTTTTGACTGAATTGCAGGACCCTATGTATTTTAGTGATCTTGAAACCATTGTTCACCATCCACTGCAAAAGCACATGGTGAACAACGATATTCTCTTTAGGGTCCAGATCTGCAATCAGTTTTTGCTTAGAGGGGGTCCAGTGTATCCCCATATCCTCAACCAATGATCGATTGTATGGACTCAGGGAGTCCTTGGTCACGGGTCGATTGATACAGGGGAAAACAAAATCTCTGACTGAATCATGAAGCGCCAATGGAGTGTGACCATCAATTTCAAAGAACCATCCTTGTGGCCCATTTTCCTCGACGGTGTTAATGTCGGGGAACTCACAAGGATTCTCAAGCCATTTATAGTTCCCACACGGCAAAGAGTAGTGAGACATTGCCGAGGGGTAAAATAAGTTCATCTCCAAGAAAACTGCATTTGACTTTGCATCGTTGCTGTCTTGTCCGCTTGGATCTGTTGTCAAAACGCGATCCCCATGAAAAACACACCCACTCCTCATTAATCTTTCTACAAAAAGGTGCTGATCTACACTAGCTTCTTTGCTGATTAGGGGATGATGCTATAGGTAAATGAATTATCTACCCATGGACTATGTACTCCCCCTCCCTCCCTGTTCATACGTGCCAAAGCCGGTAAAATCAATTTTAAATCATAATTTGAATTATAAATAAAAACTAGAATAAAAAACTGCTGGCTACCGTTTATGTTGCATGATTGATGCGCTACCCCTCTAAAATTACTACCCCCAGAGGATATTTCCTGCCATAAGTGATTGTGGTCTCTGACTTTCCCCTTCCCCCTAGTTCCTTTCCCCCCATCCCCTCTTCAAACTCCCCCTTACAAACCCAGCATATTTTTTTTATTTTTAATCGCGAGACGATCCTCTGCAGACAACAACATAGGATAATGTGTATTTCTCAAACGAGAAATAGCGCCATTAGCTGTGCAAATTAAAAAAAAAAAAATTAAAACATGCCTAGAGACGCAACTTATATATTTACACATTAGTTTTCTTGTCAAAGGGTGTACATGTCTACACAAAGAATCCCCCTCCCCTTACTTTTCACGCGAAGAAACAGTTTGTTTTCACCTTACAACGAAGCTGTTAGAATCGAGACATTGCCCCCTCCCCCCTATATCAACACTGAGTACTCAAAATGGAAAATGAATACTAAATGAAACTAACACCCATCTCCTCTTAACAATCCCCCTTTTTTTACAGAAGAAAGCCCCTCTCCCTTTTCAGTAAAGCAAACGCAAAATTTGCGATGAAGAAGCTATGTCGTTAATTTGATGAAAAAGTATCCTTTTTCAGTGAAACCAGTGTAATGCAAATCCATAAGGATTAAGAAGCAGGATTTACTTGACAGGAAGCAATAATTAAGGTTTTAAATCTTTGCGGGAAATCTGTAAGTCAAGCCGTAGTGGCTTAATAACTAATGGTTGACTAAAAGTTGACACTGGATTTTAGATAAGATACAAAATTTAACAAAAAACATAGTTATTTCCATTGGAAGAATTAAAGTCGTAAACAGAGGGGGGAGGGGGGAGGTTTACATAGTAAAAAAGAGTGTATTTTATGCTTTCTATAGATCAATACATCTCTTCCCGTTAATGCGCATATGCAAACTTCGCCCTGGAGTCATTACACCTAGAAACAACAACAAATAAATCGACCTTGATCCCATTAGACTCGATCGATAATCCTTGAATAAATTATGTAGGCTTGGCATTAGACTCAATTGTAAATGGCAGCACATGTGTTCTCGTAGTTATTATAGATATCTCCCTACTAACAATAACAATCAGACAATACACTTGTCAACGACATAGAAAATTAACGCAAAAAATATCCAAACCATCTGTTCCAGACAAGTCAGACTATTAAATAACAAAACTTAACCTGACAAAGCATTGCTTTCAGACAATGCATCAGTTCTAGACAATTTAAGCAATAAAATACCAAAACTTAACATATCAAACCATAATTTTCAGAAAACCCACATATTAAAGGTTAAGAAACCAAACTCGGAAAAGGTCAAATCATCAGTTCCAGGCAAGTCAAAACGAAAAATATCGAAACTTAATATAGCGAGCCGAAACTTTCAGATAATACACTTATAAAAAGTTAAGAGACTAAACTCATGAATGGCTACATCACCAGTTTCGTAACAGTCAAACAACAAAATACCAAAACTTAACACTGAAAAATACAGCTTTCGGACACCACACTTAGGTATTTTTAAGAGACCATACTTGAAAAATTGCATATCTTTAGTTTCAGACAGGTCAAACCAGAAAATTCAAAAACTTAACATTGTAAAATATATTTTTCAGACAACATACACATGAAAAGTTACGAAAACAAAGTCAAAAAAGACAAAGTCATGAGTTCCAGACAAGTCAATCTAGAAAATACTAAATCTTAACACATAATAATAAAATACTAAATCTTAAAACTTTCAGACAACACAAACATGAAAGGCTAAGAAAACAAACTCAGGAAAGACCAAGTCATTGGTTCCAGACACATTAAACCACAAAACATCAAAACTTAACATAACAAACTATAACTTTGAAATCAAATACTTATGTAAAGCTAAGGAACTAAACTCAGAAAAGATTAAATCATCAGTTAAGACATGTCAAACCACAAAATAACATAATTTAACAGAGCAAGCCATAGCTTTCAAACAACCCACACCCGAAATCCTAAGAAGCCAAACTCGCAATAAACCACGTCATGAGAACCAGATAAGTCAAAGCAAAAAAATACCAAAACTTAACATAGCAAACCATAATTTTAAGACAACACTTTTCTGAAATGTTAAGAAACAATACTCTTGAAAAGGCCGAATGATAAGTTCCAGTCAAGTCAAACCATGAATGTGAAAACTTAAGATAGTAAGGTCATTTCTCTTAAGTTTTGGAATAAAACATTGGTAAGATCTTTTTTTTTACCATGGAGGACCAGGGTTCAGTACTCCAAGTCTTTCGAATAAGATGTCGTTTATTTAGGAAGTGACGGGATATGCTGTTTCAGGGACACGGGGTAGGGTAGTGGTAACTGCACATATACTTTGAAATAAAATCGATTTTTTTGGAGGGGGGTTATGGTGCACGGGCCATGGGGAGTATCGCTTCATATAAGATTTTAAGTGAAATATAGTTAATAATTTGTTTTTGAGGGGGCGTGGGGCCTCGGAGGACCATGGTTCTCAGGAGCGTGGCGTGTTGGCTATTAAGGAACATTCATTTCCCGTCATCTCCTGAAAATTTTTCATCATTTGCTGGAAAGTACAAATAGAATTCTGTAAGACTCATTCAGTATCAATACGACAGGTTAAAATAAACCACTTAGACACATGAGGGAAACCGTTCCGTGGTGCCAAGGTACCAGGAATCACAGTATTTTAACAAATGAATGTGCATTGTCAGTTTAATATACATATACTGTATATTATACATATACTGTATAATATATATATATATATATATAATATATGTATAATATATGTATATATTATTTATATACATATACTGGGAAGGCATAGGGGTTTTGAGCCCAACTTATGCTAATATCTGCTCATTTTGAGTTTGACTCTGTTAGTTATTGTAATTTCTGTTCGTTTTGAGTTTCATTTATTTACCAATGCTGATTTGTGGTAGTTTCATGCTTGAAAAATTATTTGATATTATTTTTGCTCATTTTTTGTTTAATAGAGTTCTTTACTTTTCTTTGAAAAGCTTATTTTCTAGAAAAAAGTTTTTTCAAAAACAACCGGTTAAGTGCTTACTTATATAAAGTGCTTACTTATATGAAATCGTATGACCTTCGCTGACGGTAAACAAAATCTGCTATTCAACTAATATACGAGCCAAATAGGACCTCATTGGCCCCAACAGGTGACCTTTTGGGATGACCTTGATCTATTTCCCCGTCTGAAGTATAATCCTTTATGCTACTAATATAGTCTGTCACGTTTTATTATCAGGCTAGGTGTTAACAAAAATTGATATCAAAGGCAGCGCAATAGCGCTGCCTAAGTAAAGAACGATGTGGGCACAATGTATTGATATTTTTTTTCGTCTCTTGGTCTGAGACCAGGGCACTTCGTATCGAAGGAGTTGTCATAGAAACTTCTGAAAGGGATCATTCTATTGGAA
Source organism: Artemia sinica (assembly GCA_027921565.1). Taxonomy (NCBI): domain Eukaryota; kingdom Metazoa; phylum Arthropoda; class Branchiopoda; order Anostraca; family Artemiidae; genus Artemia; species Artemia sinica. The sequence goes on along the minus strand of CM051263.1, from coordinate 7,584,882 downwards.
ATTGGAGTGGCTTGTGCCCTTTTTAATAGTCGAAAGTGATTGGAAGGCATCTAACACCCCTTCCACGCCCACCATTTCCCCAAACACATCCGATCAAAATTTTGAGATAGTCATTTTGTTCAGCGTAGTTGATTTCCAGATAGAAATTATGCTTTTGAGGAAGACACCCCCTCACAGCCCTCATGGCAAGGGTTGTAAGTTATGCCTTGGGGAATATAAGGTTTTTATAGAAAGCGTTGTCGTAGAAACTTCAAAAAAGGCTCGTTCGATTGGAAATTCAAAGGGCTAGTCTGAAAGTGATTAAACGGCAACTAACCCCCCTCTCACGCCCACCTTTTCCCCAAACACATCCAATGAAGATTCAGAGATAGCCATTTTGTTCAACATAGTTCAAAGTTCTGGAAAATAGGTCTTTGAGGATGACAAACCCCCACAGCCCTCAGGGCAAGGGTTGTTATTCATGCCCTGGGGTCATAAAAGGTTTTTATCTTGAAAGCGGTGCCGTAGAAACTTCAAAAAGGGCTGATTGGATTGGAAATTGAAAGGGCTAGTGCCCTTTTAATAGTCGAAAGTGATTGGAAGGCTTGACATTTTTATAGTAAAGATCGATGTGGGTACAATTTATTGTTATTTTTTGTCTTTTTTTTGTTTAGACCAGGGTACTTCGTATCGAAGAAGTTGTCCTAAGAACCTCGAATAGGGCTTATTCGATTGAAAATAAAAAGAGCTAATGCCCTTTTTAATAGTTGAAGGTGATTGAAGGGCAACTAGTCCCCCTCCCACACCCACCCTCCCATTTGCCCATTATGTTTAAAAATTAAATGTTGCTTTAAGATTAAATCAAAATGCACTGTGTTAATGCTAATTCCCAATAAGGCATTTCAGCAGTATCCCAGAAACGACTGAGGGTATTATGTTCAAACTTTCGGGGCTACTTCTGCTCTTAAAATTTAACCAAATCAAAATAGCGTAAGTGTATCCAAGCTGTCAAAGAAAGTAAATAGATTTTTTGGTGAATGGCATCAATTTTTCTATTTTAGGTCAACTAGAGGAGGTATGAAACTAAATTAAACACTACTATTTGTGTCCGGATTTTTAAAAAGGTGTATGTTGTTAAAAATTGCTGAAAATCTTTCTCCGGCATACAAATAGCAGGTCAATATAAAGTCTTAAAAAACGAAAAGATTCAAAGAATTATTTTCTTTTTCTCTGAACAGACTATGTCAGTATAAAACGAACAGAAATTAATTAAAAAAAACTCTTTCCATTAAACCAAAAATGAGCAAAAATAAAATAATCTACAAAGCGTGAAACTACCACAAATCAGCATCGATAAATAAATGAAACCCAAAACGAACAGAAATTACAATAAATAACCGAGTCAAATTCAAACGAGCAGAGATTAACATGAGTAGGGCTCAAAACCCCTATGCCTTCCCAAGGCCGGAACATAATTTGCACTTTACTGAAAAAAAAAAATGAATGTGCATTGTCAGCTTAATATACATATACTAATATTTAGTAGTCAAAATGTTAATATTATTTGATTTATTAAAGTTATAAAAGTAAAAACATTTATATTGTTTCAGTAAAGTGCAAATTATGTTCTGGTTTTATAATCGTTTCATTTTAGTTTTATTCTAATATTAGAAATTGCAATTTATTTCCCACATATAGTACACGTTGCTTCAGCATGAGCACACTGGAAGCACCGGATGGGCAAACGCTCAAAATTATTTTTGTAAAACTATGTAACACCCTCAACTCCGTGTAAATGACTTCAAAACGGGTCAATTTTCAAACGGGTGTCTCTTTTCAAGGCTGTAATTTTAGACGGTGCAATTTTTTACTGGTACAATCTCCTGTAATCTCTACTTTCTAAAATAAGAAATAGATTTTCAAATGCAGAACCAGTCGGATTAGAAACCCTTACAAACCCATATTCCTTCAAAGAACCTACGAGTGTTGTATGTCTATTGCCAAAAACAGCCAAAAAGTAATTTGTTACTCACAGTAACGTAATCAGGGAGCTGTCTATGCTATGCTTGCAAAATGCCCTTAATTTAGACTTAAATTTTCAAAGTAGCTCGCTGATTATTTGTGTGATCTTGGATGTACCCCCCCCCCCTCCCTCCTTTTTAACTTCACACTTCAAATATAGGGTCCAAACATTCAAACATTGTATTTAACCATCCTTTTTCGCCAAATTCATTAGTTTGAGATACTTTCAAAAGAAACTGTCAGAGAAAAAGACAAAACATTTTTTTAGGAACTTCACTAATACACACGCATTGAGTATAGTCCTAATCTACATTGCACAGTTAGTTTTAAGCCAATGATTCAGATACAATCATTTATAATACCATAGAGAATAGTTTGGTATATATTGTAATGATAGTTTTTTTTACAGATAACCGCGAGGGGCTCTCTTTCTCCAGAGGGCACGGCCAAAACAAAGACTGCATTTCTGCACTTCCCGAAGCCACTGACCTTATAGCTATTTACAAACAGGATGGCCCTAAATTTTTATCAATTGATGACTTGGAAACATATATAGATAAAAGTATAAGAAAGTTCAGGACTGGGCAGATATTTGCATTTGCAACAGATAAACAAGACCCTTATCTACTACCATGTAATGGTTCATCGTATTATAAAGCTGATTATCCCGAGTTGTATGAAGCCCTTAAAAACACCCAAGGTACTGTTGTTCCAGAGGATTATTCAAAATTTAGGGTACCTGATATGGTTAACTATCCTTACTTAAGGGCTGTGGCCCGCTTCGATGTTGGGCGAAAACATGAACAATCCATACAATCACACAATCACAGTGGAAATGATGAAGATGATCATTTATTTTTAGGTGATATTACAGCTTCAAAAGCCTGGCCATCGAATAGTAGTTTAGGCCCTCGTATTGTAGGTGCCGATAAATGGTTTATGAGGGAGGATACCCGCTTAAAGGATTTTGATATTTACTCTGTAACGATTCCAAACCTTTCAGTGGGTGGAGAGGAGACGCGTCCTAATTCATATGGAGTATATTATGCTATTCATATTTAGGTTAGTGGATCGTGTTGTTAGCATTGTCTTATAATAAATAAGATTTTATCGCAAACAAAAAAAAATTAAAGTGCTATCATGTCTTTCTTTGGGCAGCCACTTGGATTCATGTTAATGTGTTGTATCATTTTATAAATAAACGAATTGAATTGAATTGAACTAAATAACACAGTAAAATAAACAAGCCCAAAGGCACTGACTTTATAGTTGTTGACAAACTGGATGGCACTAAAAGCCTTATAAATACATCAAAAGAATTAGATCTTTAGGCTGATTTAAAATATACAAGTTTCATCATGTTTAGTCTTACCTATCAAAAGTTACGAACCTGAGAAAATTCGCCTTATTATCGAAAAAAGGAAGAAACACCTATTAGCAGTAGTGTGTCCATATTGTCTTTTTGTGAGATGATCTTCCCCTTTAAGCATTCTTGGAAAGTTCCAACTTAATACCCAGATCAATTCTTGAGATACGCTATTTGGACAGTGTGCATGCACATAGCATTTTTTGATTTAGTTCAAATTTCCGCTCAATATTATAAAGGGAGTACTATGGTAGTAGTAGTGGTGGTACTTATAGTAGTATTGGTAGCATACAAATATTTGCTTTTTGATCATCTCCCTTATCATTTCTTGAATCTTTCCAAATTAATATACTCAGTTATTCCTGTGTATTACACCCTTTCGACAATCCGTATACACATAACGTGTTTTGATTTAGTTCAACACTCCCCTTAACATTCTCTAAAAGGCTCACCTGAACGCCCTTCGTCTTCTTGGAAAGTAAAGTTCAAACATACATATCATACTATGTGTAAACAATAAACGAGTTGCCTAACTTAAAGCCCTTGTCCTGGGGACTTTGCGGAGGCTGAATTCTGTCGACCCCCAAAGCCCTTAATACATGATTATTGGACTATTTTTGAAGACATGGTTGTCTAAAAATTAATATCGGATGTATTTGTTGAAAATACGACTTGGGGGGAGGGAGTTGGCTGCCCCCCAATCAATCTGACTCTTCAAAAGGGCACTAGAACACATATATATATATATTATATGCCCCTGGGGCATAGCTTACAACCCTTGTGCTGAGACTTGGGGGGGTATCATCCTCAAAGACATAATTTCCGGACGTTTCAACTACGCTGAACAAAAGGGCTATCTCAGACTTTTAATTAGATGTGTTTTTGGAATTGATGAGCGTGTGAAGGGGAGCTTGTTGACCTCTAATCACTTTTGGCTCTTAAAAAGGGCACTAGTCCTTTCAATTACCAGTCGAATGAGCCTTTTTCAAGTTTTTACGACAACAAATAGCCCTCTCAAAATTTAAATGAGATATATTTCGGGAAAATACAAGATGTGGGGGGATATCCACCCTACGATCACTTTGAATCTTAAAAGGGGCACTAGAACTTATGACTATCAATCCAATTAGCTCCCTAAGAATTTTGTACGACCACCCTTTCTATAAAAACCTTATATACCCTCAGGGTATAACTTACAATCCTTGCCCTTAGGGCTGAGGGGGGGGGGGGGTTCTCATCTTAAAAGACATAATTTCCGGACATTTTAACTACGCTGAACAAAATGGCTATCTCAAAATTTTGATTGGACGTGTTTGGGAAAATGGTGGACCTAGGATGGGGGTTAGTTGCCCTTCAATCGCTTTCGACTATTAAAAAGGACACCGGTATTTTCAGTTTCCAATCGTATGAGCAAATTTCAAAGTTACTACGACAAATCCTTCGACACGAAGTGCCCTGGTCTAAAATAAGAAAAAAAATATTGTGCCCACATCGTTCTCTACTTAGGCAGCGCGATTTTGCTGCCTATGACTGCTTGTAAAATTGGTTATATATAAAATCATTGTAAATGGGGATAATGTAGAAAGTGAAGACAGCCAGAAACAAACCATGTTACTTTATGCTGTTGAAGGAGGAAATCAGAAACAGTTCGTCTTATTTTATCTAAAATAACCTGGGGTATAGCTCCAGAAATTTTTTAGAGGGGACAAAGGGGGGGGGGGGTTCACATCCGGATAGTCAACGGGCATAAACTATCCTTATATAATTTTAATGATAAACTATCATATAAATTTTACAGTAAGCAATGCCATACTACGACCTCTACTTTATTTTAATAAAGATATAATTTTAAAAAACTACAAAATGATTATAAATGCTAGATTCTTTATTTCAAATTTACGCTCGTAAAAATATCTGAGCCCGGGACGAGTGCCACCTCAACCCGTCTGCTCTAAGAACACCTGTGGGAAAAGGGGTATTAGAAAACTTCTGAAAAACACAAGCCTAAATGTGTTTTAAATAGTCCTCGGTTTTATAGATTATGAGCAAGCGTTTCATTCTGTTGATAGAAGAGCTTCAGGGAAGGTCTTATCCTTGTATGGTATTAAATAAAAAAAAAACAAGTTTTTTAAACTGAAAGTAAGGAGCAACATTAAAACTTAAAACGAACTGAAATTATTCCGTATATGAAAGGGGCTGTCCCATCCTCAACGCCTCGCTCTTTACGCTAAAGTTTTTTATTGTTTTAAAAAATAAAGTTGTGAGACAGAGTCAAACTTTATCGTAAAGAGCGAGGCGTTGAGGAGGGGACAGCCCCTTTCATATACGGAATAATTTCGGTTCGTTTTAAGTTTTAATGTCACTCCTTACTTTCAGTTTAAAAAACTTGTTTTATTTATTTAATTTCTGATCGTTTTTTAGTTAATACAGCTTTTATTTTGGCTCACCGTCATTGAATAAGTAAACAAAATTTGCATAAAAATTTTACTTTTCTTTTGCTAAATGGCTTTCTCTAAATTTGGTTCTGACGTAATTTACAAATTAACTTACGTAATGAACTTCTATATTCGTATATTTTTCTTCTGGCAAAATATACAAAGTTGCAGATTTTTTGCAGATATGAGCTTGAAACCTATGTAATAGGGTTTTCTGATACGCTAAATCTGAAGGTGTGATTTTAACTAATATTTTTTCACTTGTAGGGGATGTTCCCCCCCCCCTCTTTAAAAATCAGGTAAATTTTCTCAGGCTCGTAGCCTTTGATGAGTAATACTAGACTTAACAAAATTTATATATTTAGAATCAGCATTATAAGCCCATTCTTTTGGTACATTTACTGACATCAAAATTCCGTTTTTAAAAGTTTCGATTACTATTGAGCTGTATCGCTTGTTTTTTTTTATTGTTTTTTTTTATTACGTATATGTTATTACGTATATGAGGGGGTTCTCCCCTTAGTCAATACCACGCTTTTTACGTTAAAAGTTAAAAAAAAAATTAATTCACAAACCCCTGAATCACAAAGGCCGTTTAATTAGAATAGACAGCTCTTTTGAAAGCACTGAAAAAAACTGTAGCGTAAAGAGCGAGGTATTGACTTGGGGGAGAACCCCCTCATATACGCAAAAATTTATGTTCGTTTTAAGTTTTACTGTTGCTTCTTACTTTCAGTCGAAAAAACTTGTTTTTTTATTTAATTTCTGATCGTTTTTTTTAAATAATGCTTGGAAATCCGGCGAAATCCCTTCATACAAATGTCCCTTACCCCAAAGAAACATCCTTCACGGAAAGATTCTCCCGAGTAACCTCCTCCGCCAGCCCCCCCCCACCAAAAAAAAATCCTTCCTGAAAATGTCTGTATACTTCCCAATAAACAATACAATATGTAAGCAATGGGCAAAGTTCATAACTTGCAGCCCTTCCCCTGGGAACTGTGGGGGATTAAGTCATCCTAAAAGACATATTTATTAGATTTTCGACTATGCTGAACAAAATGGATATCTCAAAATTTTAATTGGGTGACTTTGAGAAAAAAATGAGCGTGGGATGGGGCCTAGTTGCTCTCCATTTTTATTGGTTACTTAAAAAGGGCACTAGAACTTTTAATTCTCGTTTCAATGAGCCCTCCTACGATATTCTAGGACCACTGGATCAATACGATTACCCCTGGGAAAAAAAAAACAAAAAAAACAAATAAACACGCATCCGTGATCTTTCTTCTGGCAAAAAATAGAAAACTCCACATTTTTGTAGATAGGAGCTTGAAACCTCTACAGTCGGGTTCTCTGATACACTGAATGTGATGGTGGGATTTTCATTAAGGTTCTATAACTTTTAGGGGGTCTTTCCTCCTTTTTTCGAAAATCAGCCAAATTTTTGATGAAACTTATATATTTGAAATCAGAATTAAAATCTGATTCTTTTGATGTATCTATTGGTATCAAAATTCCGTTTTTTAGAGTTTCGGTTACCATTGAGCCGGGTCACTCCTTACTTACAGTTCGTTACCACGACCTGTTTGATACCAGATATATACAAAGTGAATAGTGCTATGTACGAGGATAACACTGCTGCGGTTAAGGTAGGAAATGAGGTTAGCAGCTGGTTTCGTATTAAATCAGGAGTTAAGCAGGGTTGAGTTCTATGCCCCTTCATATGGATCATTTTGATGGGTTTTTGTCTTCAGGAGCACAGGAAAAGCAATGGAAGAACACGGAGTCAGATGGGGATGAAAAGACTTTCTTGGACTCAGATTATGCTGATGATTTAAGCATCCTAGATGAAATTTGAGCAAAATGAATGAATTTTTAGAGGTTTTGTGAGTTCAGGGTGCTACAATAGGTCTAAAAATTAATGCTAAGAAGACTGAGTCACTAAGAATAGGAGCAGTTGAAGATGAAAAGGTTACGTTGGGTAACGAAAAGATTGAGCAGGCGGACAGCTTCACTTACCTTGGTAGCATCATCAGTAAAGATGGTGGAGCACTGAAAATGTGAAAAGTAGAATAGCCAAGGCCCAGGCTCTTTTTTCACAGTTGAAAAAAGTTTGGAAGAATAAGTCCGCAAACCAAGATTAGATTATTGGAATCCAAAGTGATGACAGTGGCCATATATGGTTCTGAAGCATGGGCTCTCCGAAAAGCAGATGAAGATTTGCTAGGTGTTTTCTAGGGAAATTGCCTACGGGTTGTTCTGGGTACCCGGCTTACTGACGGTATTTCAAACAGTAGACTGTATGAAAAATACGGTTCTATCCCGCTTTTTACGGCTATAATGAGATAAAGGTTGAGATGGCTAGGGCAGGCTCTGACAATGAAGGATGACAGATTGCCAAAGATTTTCCTTTTTGGCCAACCGTCAAGGCCTAAACGGAAAGCAGGTCGTCCGCGGTTGGGATGGGAGGATATCATAAAGAAAGACTTAAGATAAATAGTAACCTCCTGGGAGAGTGTAAAGAGAGAGGCTTTGAATAGATTGGGATGAAGGAGGAGCTTGTGTAGCGGTGTTGGTCTCAGGCGGCTTGGTACTTCGGTGAGCTGTTAGTTGTAGTAGTAGCAGTAGTAGTAGTAGTAGTAGTAGTAGTAGTAGTAGTACTAGTAGTAGTAGTAATAGTAGTAGTAGTAGTAGTAGTAGTAGTAGCAGTAGTAGTAGTAGTAGTAGATACTATAAGAAAACGTAGATGGGAATCAAATCCCTTTTCAACTCCCTCTGCTTCTTGTTCCATTTTCCGTTGGTTTATAAAATTGGTTCTGAGCCAAAGAAAAAAACTAAGGAGCTCTGCCCTGTTTTGTTTTTATTAGCCTGTTATAACCAAATAAAATTGATATGAATTATATTTTGAATAACGGTATAAAACACATCAAAGTTTAGTTGGACAAGCTGATTCTACGGAGCTGGTTAAGGAACCGAAAGTTAGGCCATCTTAAATCACTGAGCCTGCGGACACACTTATTCTGAATTAATAATTTACAGAATATGTAGCAACCCAGTTATTCCAATCCTAGTACCACATGTGTATGTGCTCTTCCAACTCACGGGGAGGGGAAATGTACCAAGTGGTTAAGAAGAAAAGATAGCCCATTGCTTCCCAGGTCTTCAATAGAATGTTTTTCTTCAAGTGATAACGAAGAAAAGTTACTATTTAGCAAAGACATTACTCGGTTAAACTCAAAAAACAGAATACATAAATAAACAATAAAAATGCATCAAACAAACATAAATTGAGTAGTGGACTCAGCTTTTAATAAGACTGACAAGGAATGAGTTGGTGCAGACGACGGTAGTCTGCACCAACTGTAGACTGGTGCAGACTGGCACCAAGGTGCAGACGACTGCAAACATTTTTGGGTGGGTGAGGGTGATCTTTGCCAGCTTTGCCGTTAATATTAAAGTGTACATCCCTCTTCCATTTCCTTCCACTCACGCACCCATCATAGGAGAAAAAAAATCTTGCAGTTAAACTAAGCACTATTCCAACAGGCCCGTGCATCGCATCATTCAGTTGCATGTGATTTGAAAATGACGTCTTAGCAAATCAAAAAGTACAAAATCAAAAGGGAAAATTGCAACCCCCCTCATTGAACAACAAGAAAAATCAAATTTTTTACATGGGCAGAAGTGATATGTCCTCTTATTTTTCTTAGTCGCTATTGACGCACTGGAACATGATAGAAAGCTGTTTAAGGACTCATAAAAGATAATTCTTTCATCTTATCGTTTTTCTTATATGCCTAGACTTGCTGTCATAAAGTGCCACATGGTTTACTAAAAGTGCAATTTGGGTGACATTTTTGGAATGGAAAGGCTGGGCTGGACATAGGGACATTATAGAGAGCTAAATATGGAATCATTTATAAACTAATCTTTATATTTATTTGCTCTTAATAAATTTGACTTCATAAAGCAATCGTGAACCCAAAAAGCCTCTTGAACCAAAAAGGCAATCATGGCACCCAAAAAGTACGCTTTGGGTTTTTTTTTATTAAATAAAAAATTAAAAAAGGGTGTTGTCCAATAAAAATAAACTTGGCAGACAAATCCCCCCCCCCCTGTGTAAATTCTCCTCTATGGAGAATCCCTCTGGAAATTTTAATTAAATTTAAAATAGCAATAGTACTTTTAATTTAGAGTAATCGAAAAAAAAATGTGTAAACTATTAACTTATTTGTTGAGCATTGTTCAATTAAGAATATCCAGAAAATCTGAACAATTCTTGGCAGCATTGTGGTCGAAATCTTATATTAATTAAAAATGGCCAGGGATGTCAATCGGATGGGAAAAATGGACACCGAGAGTTTGAAAATTTCTTTCCCCTTTATATCTTTGTTAAAAAAAAAAAAAAAAAAAAAAAAAAAAAAAAAAACTAGAAAAATTACACAAAAGTTTTTTTGTGTAAATCAGGTATGGGCATCAGGCATCATGGGTTTTGTGTAATTTGGATTTACTTTATCCTACTTGCAGCAGACATTTCGTAAAGCATGGTGATCCACAGGTAAATGTCACACAAGTAGCGCTGGCGGTACGTAAAATGCAACTAATACCAGTTATAATCCTCAGCAAATTTATTTTAATTCCTTTTTTTCTTTTTTCTGGTTAAAAGAAATATTTAGAAAACTGAAAATAGCGAGAAGTCAGCATTGTGTTGTACATAGATGCAGTTCTACATTTATGGGTTAGTATGTGAACCCAAAACGCCAGTAATTGGACGTTATCTGCGCTCACTATGTTGGAGTTTTGCTTTAAGTTGTAAGTAAAAAATTAAAACAATTAAATGATTCCTGAGGCTAATCCCTCCCCCCTACTAACTTCTATGACTAAACTACAACCGATTTGACCTATCGAATAATATTATAAGAAGCACTAAATCTTATTTTGTTTTTCGTTGATTTATTTTCATGTTTTTCAATGAAAACATTTCTAGTTTTCAACGATTTGTTATTTTTCAGTGATTATATTTTCTACTATTTGCTGATGTAGAGGGTATATTCATATCCATTTTTGAAAGCTTTAAAACAAGAAAATCTTATATTGAACTGATAGATTTTAAGAAGTAAAGACCCTTACCCATCAGGGGAAGCAATTTAACCTGAGCAAACGTGGCGAAACAGTATAGTACATTTTCGCAATTTTGCCATTAACTAGGCTCGCCTATTAGTTTGATGACAAGGTTTTGAAGGCGGTAAATTTGTATAAATATTAATGTGAAACATATCAGAAACTGCAATGGATCCCTATTTTTTGCATTTTTTTAATAACAAAAATAAGGTTGGATTAATTAAAAAAAAAAAATATCTGCTCAAAGTAAAGAACGAAGCTGAAACTTAAAACGAGCAACAGTTTTAAAACAACTTAATATTTTTGCCCGAATTATTGGGGGGCAACTGCCCCTCCCCATTTGCCCCGCGTCAACGACCTCACTGAAAATAACAGATACTAATATACAAGGTTTTTAAATATTACTCCTTTACATCCTGCTATTAAAAAAAGGAAATATTACTATAATAAAGATTTGCTAGCGGCATAATCTGATCCTAATATCATAGGCAGCGCAATCGCGCTACCTAAGTAAAGAACGATGTTGGCACAATGTATTATTTATATTTTGTTCTCTTCCATACCAGGGCACTTCGTACCGAAGGAGTTGTCGTAGAAACTTGGAAAAGGGGTCATTCGATTGGAAATTGGAATGGCTAGTGCCCATTTTAATAGTCGAAAGTGATTGGAAGCCAACTAACACCCCTTCCACGCCCACCATTTCCCCAAACACATCCAATCAAAATTTTTAGGTAGCCATTTTGTTCAGCGTAGTTGATTTTCAAATAGAAATTATTTTTTTGAGGAGGACACTCCCCCACAGCCCTCAGGGCAAGGGTTATAAGTTATGCCCTGGGGGCATATAAGGTTTTTTTTTTTATAGAAGGTGCTGTAGTAGAAACTTCAAAAAAGACTCATTCGATTGGAAATTCAAAGGGCTAGTGCCCTTTTTTATAGGTGAAAGTTATTGGAGGGCAACTAACCACCCTCTCGCGCCCACCTTTTCCCCAAACACATCCAATCAAAATTTTGAGATAGCCATTTTGTTCAACGTGGTTAAAAGCTCTAAAAATTAGGTCTTTGAGGATGACACCCCCCCCCCCCACAGCCCTCAGGACAAGGGTTGTTTGCTATGCCCTGGGGGCATATAAGGTTTTTATAGAAAGCGTCGTCGTAAACACTTCAAAAAGGGCCCATTTGATTGGAAATTGATATGGCTAGTGCCCTTTTTAATAGTCGAAAGTGATTGGAAGGCAACTAACAACCCTTTCAAGCCCACCATTTATCCAAACACATCCAATCCAAATTTTGAGATAGCCATTTTGTTCAAAGTACTTGAAAGGTCCAGAAATCACATCTTTGAGGATTACACTTCCCCCACAGCACTCATGGTAAGGGTTGTAAGTTATGCCCTGGGGTCATATAAGGTTTTTACTGAAAGCTTTGTCGTAGAAACTTGAAAATTGGTTCATTCGATTGGAAATTCAAAGGGCTTGTGCCCTTTTTAATAGTCAAAAGTGATTGGAGGATAACTAAAACCCCTCTCACACCCACTGTTTCCCCAAACACATCCAATAAAAATTTTGGGATAGCCATTTTGTTCGACGTAGTTAAAAGTCCGGAAATTATATTTCTGAGGATGACACACCCTCCAAAGCCCTCACGGCAAGGGTTGTAAGTATGCCCTGGGGGAATATAAGGTTTTTTCTTATAGAAAGCGTCGTCATAGAAAATTCAAAAATGAATCATTCGATTGGAAATTGAAACGGCTAGTGCCCTTTTTACTAGTCGAAAGTGATTGGGGGGCAAGTAACGCCCTTCTCACGCCCACCCTTTCCCCAAGCACATCCAATAAAAATTTTGAGATAACAATTTTGTTCAACGTAGTTGAAAGGTCCGGAAATTATGTCTTTGAGGTGGACAACCCCTTCACAGCCATCAGGGCAAGGGTTGTAAGTTATGCCCTGAGCATATAAGGTTTTCATAGAAAGTGTTGTCGTAGAAACTTCAAAAAAGGGCTCATTTGATTGAAAATTGAAAGGGCTAGTCCCTTTTTAATAGTCGAAAGTGATTGGAGGGCAGCTAACCCCCCTGTCATGCCCACCATTTCCCCAAACACATCCAAGCAAAATTTTGAGATAGCAATTTTCTTCAACGTAGTTGAAGTTCTGGTAATTATGTCTTTGAGGATGACAACCCCCCCCCCCCAGCTCTCAGGGCAAGGGTTGTAAGTTATGCCCTGGGGGAATATAAGGTTTTCATTGAAGGTGTTGTCATAGAACTTCAAAAGGGCTCATTCGATTGGAAATTGAAAGGGCTAGTGCCTTTTTAAAAGTTGAAAGTGATTGGAGGGCAACTGACGCCCCTCTCACTTCCACCATTTCCCCAAACAAATCCAATCAAAATTTTTAGATAGCCGCTTTGTTTAACGTAGTAGAAAGTTCTGGAAATTAGGTCTTTTAAGATTATAACCCCCTCACAGTCCTCAGGGCAAGGGTTGTAATTTATACCCTAACAGCATATAAGGTGTTTATAGAAAGCCTTGTCACGGAAACTCAAAAAGGCCTCATTCGATTGGAAATTGAACGGGCAAGTGCTGTTTTTATTAGTCAAAATCGATTGGAAGGCTTGACATATTTATAGTAAAGATCGACGTGGGTGCAATGTATTATTATTATTTTTTATTAGACCAGGGCCCTTCGTATCGAAGGAGTTGTCGTAGGAGCTTTGAAATGGGCTACTTCGATTGAAAATAGAAGGGGCTAATGCCCTTTTTAATAGTCGAAAGTGATTGAAGGGCAACTAGTCCCCCTCACACGGCCACCCTCTCATTTCCGCATTATGTTTAAACACGAAATGTTCCCTTAAGATTAAATCAAAATGCACTGTGTTAATGCTAATTCTCAACAAGGCATCTAAGCAGTATCCCAAGAACGACTGAGGGTATTGGGTACAAACTTTCGGGGCTACTTCTGCTCTTAAAATTTAACCAAGTAAAAATAGCATAGCTTTATCCAAGCTATCAAAGAAAGTAAGCAGATTTTTGTTTGCGAAGGGTATCAAGTTTTCTATTTCATGTTAACTAGAGGACGTATGATACTAAATTAAACACTAATATTTGTGTCCAAATTTTTAAAAGGGTGTATGTTGTTAAAAAATTACTGAAAATTTTTCTCCAGCATACAAATAGCAGGCCAAACTATAAAGTCTTATAAAACGAAAAGATTTAAAGTACCTAGCTTGAAACTACCACAAATCAGCATCGAGAAATAAATGAAACCCAAAACAAACAGAAATTACAATAAATAACCGAGTCAAACTTAAAACGAGCAGAAATTAACATGAGTAGGGCTTAAAACCCCTTTGCCTTCTTAAGGCCAGAACATATTTTGCACTTTGCTGAAAAAATACAAATGAATGTGCATTGTCACTTTAATATACATATACTGATATTTAGTAATCAAAATGTTAATATTATTTGATTTATTAAAATTATAAAAGTAAAAACATATATATTTTTTCAATAAAGTGCAAATTATAAGTGATTATAAGTATAAAATGATTTTCTGGTGTTAGGCATGGTTGCCTACTAAGGCCGTTGCCAGTTTGCGACAATGAGAGGCGAAAAAGTATGATTTTGTTTATCGCCGTGCGAAAATACTAAAATTTCGCACCCATACCGAAATGACTGGAAAGCTTACAAACTTTATACTACGGACTGTTCCAGACAAGAAGTGCTTTTTTATAACGCTGACTCTGTCGCTGAAAGACAGGATTCAAAAACTAAAAAGTATGCGTATCCATAGTAACCAGTCACTGGCCCAGTGGCACAGAAGTAAACAGTGAAGCATAAAGTACTTCAACCCGTCTTCCATCCTTTGAACCGATCAATGCAGCTTTTATTCTGTCATTACTTTCCCTTTTTCTCTCCATAGTTTTTCTCTTTTTCGAACTTCAAATATCCCAATTCTATATGCTAGTTGACTGATTTCAGTAACTGGAGCTTTTGAGGCCTAATGACTGAAAGTAAGCCAGTGACCTCACTCATGAGTCACACAGCCTCCAAGCTACGATAAAAAAAAATCTGGTGAGATCGCTCGCCTCAGACAAGAATATTCACTGAGTTCTTCTGTGATCTGGACTGTAAGGCAAAGATAGGCTCGAGGTGTCGTTGACATGTAGCAGAGAACCGAATAGAGCCGAACCGATGTACATTTTTTCTTATATATTTTTTTTGCCAATTCCACTCGATTATTTCATATTTTTCTATTGTTTGTTAACTCCCTTATCAGGGAAAACACCGCTTAAGAAGCTAGACTGTATTTTTAGAAAAGGCACTGGATGAGGGCGGGTTCAGCGTTAGTGATGGACCGTTTGCGCTACTGTTGAAATGGATTAAAGGGCAACAACTACAATTAACTGAGACTTTTCAACTACAATTTTCTTTATTCTTTCGGATAATGTCATAAAATCAGAAGCACAACCTCAGTTTTCAAACTTTTTTCATAAATTAGAACACAATGCAGAACCTAGTAAAATAAGGATACAGGAAGACGGTTTTTTGTTAAGTAGGTATTAAAAAATTGAAAAAGAAAAGGAACGTCTGGTGAGTATTTCAACTAACTTGTACTAAAACCAATATTATTTGGGGGGGGGGGGGGTTTCAATTGTTAAGGGAAAATATCAATAAAAGGGTTTTTGTTCTTATGCTTTAAGTTATCTCTTGGTATATGAATCTTTCAGTTAAATATTTCAATGGATAAATTTTAGCTAAACTCTTAGTTGACGGTTCGTGTGTGGCATACCTGAGTGGAGACGGAACTTCTTGGGTGGGGAGCTTAAACTAGTGGTTCAAATAGGGAGCTTATATTAACAGCCATACTGAGTCGAAATCAGATTGAAAAGTTTCAGGTTCCCTTGAGAGCGAGTGGAGCCACAAGGACTAACTATCTTGAGAAACACTAACATAGAGAGAATAAAATAAGAAAGTAATGTGTTTATTTTTACTCACATGATCGTCACAGAGTTTGGTGGTAATATCAAAGACACTTTACAGTCAAATACACTTAGGCAAATGGTTCACTTGGACAGTACAATTAACGTTCAATAAAATTGTTTTTTGGTTTGCAAAAAATTCACATAATAGTCTGTAATAAAACTGGCATAAGACTCTCTTAAGACTGTAAAAGACTCAAAAAAGACTGAAAAAAGACTGGCCAAAATTGCTAAGTTCTAGCTATCTACTCTTTCCAATTTCGCCAGAGGTTACGTTCGGGCGTTACTAACAAGTATATTTGACAGATTCTATTAGTTCCACTATATGGCCTATATTACTATTGGTTAGTGATGTACCAATGGGCTACTTGGGTTTAATTAAAATTTATGACTTTTAAGATATCACTTTGGAATTTTTCAGAACAAACAAAGTTTTACACTGTAGCTTTTTGCTTGTAAGGTGTCACTTAATTTCCGGAAGGCTGATAATTTATTTCTGTGAAACTTGTTAAAGGACAATACGATTTAATTACATTGAGATGTTTATCCTGATATTTTCAGAACAAACAAAGTTTTACACTGTAGCTTTTTGCTAATGAGCTTTTTAATTACATTGAGATACATAGTTCTTTTTCAGAACAATGCAATTTGATTATACAAAAATATTCTGTATCTCGAGTGACTATTTTTTTGTGTAATAAATTCTACCATCTCTTGATGGTTTGGCATTTCAAGCTTTTAAGATTTAAATTACATTGTTAGTCGCCTGTCATATAAGATTTGGTCAAACTGATATTTATTGCATATCTTGGCGACACGAAGGCGGATTTATTTATTAGATTTTCTGTGGGAAAGATTCTTACAATGTATGTCTGAATTAGATACATTCGTTTCACTATGTTAAATTGGACGCTTGAGTCTTGCTCGATCAGTAGGTTACTTGAATTTTTCAGGTTTATATTTTGGGTGATTTTATTTTTTACCTGAGTATCTTTAATTGGAAAATTTTGAGGTTTTTGAAAATTAATCCCATTACATATCATCCTTCCCATTCTTAACGATGTCCTCATCGTTGTGTTATGCTACTCTCTCTACACTTTCAAATTTTGATTTTTCTTTAAAAGAATTTATCTTAGTATTCATTACTTGAACTAGCTCTGCTTTGGTAAAATTTATATCTTTTTTTCCATATCCCCGATTGCTCTATTAGACTATATATATAACAACATTACTTTAAAGTCCATCACCTACTCACTCGATTTGGCGAAGGGGCCAAAGAGTTTCTATTGAATAACACACTAGGTTATATGATTACATAATAATTATTATTTCCTCCACCTAACACTAAGATTACCTTCACCTGATATGTTAATAATTCTATATGGTTTTATTAATTAAGTTCTGCTTTTGCAATTATTTTACTACTTGACGTGGTACGTGTTTGCTACCTTTAATACTAGTTTATACTTCAACCTGACGCTATATTGGTACGATAAGTATCTGACTTCAAAAGCACCTAACTACATCTAAATTTTTAACACACTGGTATGTATGAATTAAAAAAATTTGCCAGAAAAAGTTTACAATAATAGGTTTAAACTTAATGTCTGATTGCAACACTGAGTTTATGTAATTTACACTTATTTTCATTTGTTTTATGAAAAGTTTCTCTATATTCACTAAAGTTATAAGTTAGATACATAAGATTTCACACTTACTTCATCATTCTACGTGTCTATAATACTCACATACGTTATCACTCTTACTTTAGGCTTCCATTCAACTAATTACTGGGTTGGCTAATTGTTTATGGTTTGTCTTCTTGGTGTTTCGCTTTTTGGCACTTGTTCCTTGGGATAAGTGTTTATGTTGTCCACAAGTATGACTATATGCACAAAATTGTCCGTGCGTAGTTTGTTACGTCATATACGAGGGGTTGATGTTGTAGATTTGTTGAATAGTATCCTGGGTACATAACCCTTTGAATTAATTACATGAAATGGGTATCTGTATCGCTGGACTGGGTAGCTCTTCTTGGGCACTTTTATTCTCGGGAAAATCTAATACTCGTACAGTCTGTGTTTCCCGTAAATTGTTCACGTTTTAGTCTTTCTTTTATTTGGACTATGGGCTGTGTTACAACATCTAGCGAAAACTATGGCAAGATCAAAACTTGATCTTAGGGCCTTGGCTCGACGCATTGTCTTTGATTCCTGGTTAAATGATACACAACCCTGGTTATATGATATACAATCATCGAGGGTTTAATCATGAAGATCATATCTAAGATAAATTGGTTTAATTTCTTCTCTGACACTTTATTTTGGGGAAAGTTTTGCACGTACAGTTTATATTTCCCGCAAAATTGATAATGATTGGTTCTTCATCTCATGGAGGATAATTTGGTTTTGTGACATCTAATAATGATTAGATATGGTCACAACTTAAGCTTTGGATCTTGTTCAATATATTGTCTCTGATTTGGGGCTTAAGATGTATAATCTGTGAGGGATTGACTCCAGGGTTATTCTTGGTTTGTCGATATTGTTTGGAATCGTGTTACCTGGTACTAGGCTTGGGTGACTTGGATTGTCATCAGGATATTGTCTTCAGGGGTTTCCTTGGTGAGTACTTGTCGGTGGTTGACGAATGATGAGAGTAGATGCTACTGGGCTGTATCCGTGTTGCGTACTGGTACACCAATAGTTAATTTGCACTGATTACTCTGCTTCCTAGAATATAAATATCTGGGTAGAATCATATGCTCTTTATAATTACACAGGTTAAAACACATAAAGTAATATTACTCAATTTACACAACATTATACGGGGACTATTGTTTTAAATAATAGTCGTGATTAGTCGTACTAATAATATCAATTTTTATATGGATACGGTTAAATTCAAAGACCAGACGAATAAAAGCAATCTTCATGCTTTTACATGCATATTGCAGCCATACTAGGTTACTACGAGATAAGCTAGGTAAAACTAAGAAAAATAATTATATCTACGAAAAATAAAACTATATAAGATTTTCAAAATTTGGTGATCATATGTATACATGTATATATGTGCATTGGGCACATGTTCAATATTCAATACATTTTTAAATGTTATTCAACACTCATCTACTTTAGCATTTAATTTTCTGTTATAAGACTACATGCGAGGTAGGTTACATGGTTTTTATGAGAGGTCTCGATTTACTATAAATTTTCGAATCTTTACTGTTTATGCGCGTCCATACCGCTTAAGAAATATATCTTTGCAGCCGCATGGGTTTGCACAAAACATAAGTGGAAATTTGGGACTGGACATGGCACGAATGAGGACCTCTCCTCCCATTCGTTCGATCATGTCCTCCCTTACTTTTTTCTTAGGGGTTATCAGGGAGTTCTGGGTTTAGGCTTTGCATGTCGCTTGGCTCAATACAATCCTCCTTCGGGTTTTGTGTCCGTGGTCTCATAATTTTTCCATAACTTAAATCAACAAAATCCTCATGGTTAGGGGAATCAATGAGCTTCAGCCTCGTGAACGACTAAATATTCCTTTAGAAGGAGCTGAAGACGTTCCACATCGGTTCCACGTAAGTGATAATCTTCGGTCTCCTTGTGAATAGGAGAATTCATATTTCTCATGCAATATGACTATTTTGGGGGGTAGTTCCCATGCTTAGGTATGATTCCCTGCCTTATGTCGTCTTGGGCCACTGCGTGAACAATGAAAATTATGATGGCATTCGTTAATTGCACCCTCCTCTCTAATGCTAAAATTAATATGTGTTAATTTATCTTGCAATGTAATCTATTCCTTTTTTTTATTCTTTAGGGTTTTGAATATAGATTGCATTATTACGCGAACAGCTAACATCGTTAGCCACATGGCTTCTAAATATATTGAAGGTACTAATCCTTTCTCGCATTGTATTTTATTCCCAATTTTCCTGTTACGGATTGATATTTGGGTTTATTTGCCAATCGTATTCCGAAACAATACGATTTTTCGTCATATTTTCTTAAATCGTATTTGACGTTCCATTCTTTCGCGAATACTTCTTCCCCTGATTTACTCACAATGAGAATTGCCGCTGAGTATATGAAATTTTCTTTTGCGTGCTTTATACATATGAACTCTGTATCGATAATTGCTTTGGCCATTGTTCTGAAATGAAAGGTAGTTTCTATTGATCTTTGTCTAGTTAATTTTTTTTCAAGATTAGTTATGATCATGGTACACCCTAGGTCGAGGTCAAACTACCTTTTCACCGGCATTTCCTCAATACATCGGGTACTTATTCGTTCAACATAAGTCGAGTCATCTAAAGCTCCATATTAACTAATAATGAATATATACTGTGAACAGAAAACAAGGTAACTTCAGGTCGAAGTTAAACTACTTATTTACCGGTGCCACCTTGCACCTGGCTATTTGTGTAGTCGAACATAATTCGATTCCCTAAAGTTCCGCACTCTAGTTTAACGAGATTGCGCTCGACTTTAGGCTTAAGGTATAGAGACTTTCGAGAAACTACCTTTTTTTGTCAATATATTAATAATGTATTTAGATCTCGTGACATTCATTCTAACTCATAGTTCTATAAATATTAATACAATACTGGTTTATAATACACTTTTTAAATTGCGATAATAATCGATTTGCGTAATTATAATAATTCAGGTAATATTAGAGGGTTATTTTATCATTCATTTTGACGAGGTTATTTATATATACAATTTCTCCCACTACTATTGGGTTTTAATTTCAATATAGGTGCATCATCCGGCAATGCCGCCTTCGAACTTGGAGACGTAAGCATATCGAGAAGTCGATAATTTTCCCATGATGAAACATTTGAGCTGAGAAATTTGAGTTCAAATAGTATATTATTTTTTCCGCTTTCAGGTGAGTTTAAGTACATTAAATACACTAATAATCGGTTTGGGAGGTGCAAGCCCTCCAGTGTGGCCATTATGTCATCCCCTCGCATATTTTGTCGAATGACTTTCCGGCATAGCTGAGATAAGGATAATTGGTCATTTATTATCTTTACTATGGAAAAACTTAAGTTTACGTGTGATTAGCAGCAGCATAGTTGCTCACGTACGATTACGTCTAATATTTTTCTTCCAAAATTTTGGTCTTCTTGGAAGATATTCAAGGTTATTTTCTTTATTTCTTTATAGTCGTTTGGGGTAACTTGAAAAATTGCGGATCCCGTTGAAGGATTTATTGGATTTAGATACGTGTTATTTACACAGTTAACATATAAGATTTTAAGAAAGTTTTCACCTTTTAACATGTGTCCTTGGTCTATTAGTATGGAGAGAAATTTAATGGGCCAAATTGTAGTTATATTGTTATCATCTTGATCGTACCAAATATTGTCGGCGATATAATTAGTCAACACGCTATATTTTGTTTCTGGGACACTTTGTATTAAAATTCGGAAAGCCAGGTTAGCACTTAGTCTGGTTTGTTCGAGTGTTCTTGTCATTGCACGTGCACTAAAATTATAATGCACTAGGCTTGCCGTTAATCTTAGGATCATTCTTTGTTCCAACATTGTCTTTTGAGATTTTAGGAGATAATATAGTTTTGGACAGTCTAGATTTTCTACTGTTCTGACAAGTTCCTCTTCTTTCATTAAATTATCAACATGTCCCCATTCTCTTAATGGATCATTAATGTTGTCTACACTATGTCTTTTCTTAAGATTCCATGAGATTACATTTTCTAGTCTACGATTATTTAATTGTTGATGGCTTGGGTATCTTATCATGGTTACTTTTTTTTTTAATCTATTCTACTAGGTTTTGGGTTAATATAAGCAACATACCGTATGGTTGCTTGCTTCGGCGTTTCCCTTAACCAGTGGTTGAAGGTTACTCACGTACCGTATCTGTAAACGTGTTCTTATATAAAATCTATCAGTGATTATGAAATAAATGATTACTTAATAGTAATATATTCTCAAAATGGTTATAGTGATTTAAGGTATAATAATGGAATGGTTAGGCGTTTTCAATTTGATGATTGTTTGCAACATGTAGCTGTTTACTTGGTCTTTCTAATTTATGGTATTTAATCGTCATTGGTATCCTTGGGTTCCTTTTCCTGTTTGATTTGATTTTTGTAAGAAATACCAAGCTACGTGCCCTTCCCTGAAATGATCAACAGTGAAAAACACGGAACCTAAGCACCTCCCACGTATCTGACTTCTCTTTCATTTTAATCGCATATTCCCATATAGTCACTTGTGTTATCACATTTTCTCTAATGGTGGGGGTTATGAGGGGTGGTTTTTGCGGGTCACATTTTATATGGAGATTAGTTGGTTTTCTCATGAGAGTCCCCAAGCCAATTCTCATGACTAATGGAATAAAACGCACCACAGGTCACAACAGTCGACTAACGGGTCCCCATGTTTTAGGGTCGTTTAATTTAACTGTAACTTATAGCTCCTTATTATCCATCGTTCACTTCCTAGTTGGGTAGTAGCTTCTCATAGGTAGCCTGAGATCAATCAGGAGGCAGAGGGATAGTATACACGACTTGCACCTGATTTCCCAAGGCTTCCCACGACTAAGGGTCCATCCATTTGTCACTTATTTCCTTGTTGCATACTCGCTATTTGTGTCCTTATGGTTGTTAATCATAGAGAGCCAGGGCCAAACGGGAATGGATGGGATAACAATGACACCATTGCCACTCCCCTGTGGCCACCGCTTCCCACGACTGAGGGTCCATTTGTTTAAGAAATTTGATGAATAGGCAGTTGTAATGCTTGCCAAGCGATGTCTTGTTGTTCAATCAAGTCCCGTATCCATGTAACTTTTTCTCAACCGAAGGTGAAAGTCAAGCGATTGCACAGTGGGACAATATACACCATGCCCATCCTTGGCTCTAACCTCCTATGCTTGGGGTTCATCCGTTTTCACTATTGTATGTCGTATGGATATTTGAGTTATTCCTCCTATACCATTTTCAAAGTATTTCATGAGATTGTTCGCTGACTATTACTTTATCTTGCTTTTATGAATTAGAATTGCCTTTTATTAATTGTCGATAGAGAAAAAAAATTTTGTTGTTCCCATCCGAAGCGTGAGGGGTACTACTACTGATTTTTAGCTAAAAGTATCTTTTATATGGTTTAAGTGGGCTTTTGGGCTTAAGTAGTTAAGTAAAGGGTTGTATTATATTGTTCGTTAGTATATTTTAGTTAATGCGATATCTGTCGATCAGTTTGAGGGAAACTCTAAAGTTTTCTATTAGAATTTAATGTGGCATTCGATTTCTATACTTGTTGAATCCTTATTTACAACAAAATTTTTTCTAAAGTAATCTATAATTAACGAGGAAAATTTTTCTTTTTAAACAATCTTTTTGAAACGTCCATAGTTTCAACTAATTTCATTAAGGCCCTTTTTTGAAAATATAGACTTATTTTTTAAGACTTTCAAAAATTCAGCTATTAAACTGTAATGCATTTTCATTTATCTTTATATTTCATTTAGCTGTGACGCGACTAAAGTATCTATTCTTTTATTTTCTTCAGCTTTGTATATCCTTAATTAATGGGAGTTAAGTGAGTTGAAGTGTAACTCATTTACTTTTAAGGTGTCAAATCATCCTTCTCCCGTGGCGGAGTTATCGCCACGTGGCAGAAATACCTATTATCAATTGTGGTATTACTTAAAGGTTTTGTAGTTTGTCGTAAAGCATATAAATTTAATTCTTTTGTATTTCCCAAATTAAAATTAAAATATATTTACGTTTGATGCAATGAAGGCGCCGCATTAAGGTGCCGCGCGACTAGGGGGGGGGGGCTCATAAATTTGATAAGAATATTATTTATAGTATCTGTGATTCTTTTTCTTTGGTATTTTATCGTGATAATCTTTACTAGATTAGCCTTCTATAGGAGCTCGATTTAAAGAGAAAGTTTCAAAATTTATCTTTATTCTATCTACCAATTTATTTTTTTTTAAACATGTCTCTGAACAAAGAGCAAAAGTGCTTTATCGGTGTTGGAATCTGTTCACTTCCTCTCTTTTATGGCTAAAACTTTCGCTTGATTACATTAGTAGTTACCCTTTAGTCGTTCATACTTCGTATAAATGTCTGTTTTTATTTCATTAATTTTAGTTAAATACATATGCTCGCTAATGAATGTGTATTTTTTGAACTCTTGAATACCGTGCTTTCGCAAAGCTTGAATTTTGTGAATAACACGTGGTTTACTATGCTATATTTCTCGGCGGGTTAAGGATTATCAGGGACCTGAGGTCGTAACTGGCTTATGAGGTTAGTAAAATCTATTAAATACTGTCTTGTCATAAGTGCATTTATGAATTACTATAATTTTTGGAAGAAATTTTTTTTTCACAGTAATTGGTTTTTTTTGCATTGCTTGATTTCTGAATTATTTTGGTTATTAGTCTGTATTTTGACAGGCCTATATTGGTTTAATTTAGTCCTACTCGTCTTTAGCGATATGTTGCGCGGTTTGCGTCCTTTATGAGAACCCACAGAAATTGAATTACATTTCTGAAGCAGAATATATCTGCTATTGTCAAATAGCCATTAGCCTAATTGCACGTTGCCATTTTTTATAGCGCCACAGTGAATTTATGGGTCACTTTTACGATACACGCTATGTGATTGTCGTTTAAATATTTTGGGAATTACAATACTTTAGGAATTAACTGATTGGTTTTATGTTTTACCCTTCTGGTAGGCTATTATAGTAAATTATTTGTCTTATATATATATATATAATATACGACTGATTGCTGGATCGTAAGCGAATAATTTTATTCAATATTAGCTTCACATTTGGTTCTGCTCTTAAAATTTAACCAAATCAAAATAGCGTAAGTGTATCCAAGCTGTCAAAGAAAGTAAATAGATTTTTTGGTGAATGGTATCAATTTTTCTATTTTAGGTCAACTAGAGGAGGTATGAAACTAAATTAAACACTACTATTTGTGTCCAGATTTTTAAAAAGGTGTATGTTGTTAAAAATTGCTGAAAATTTTTCTCCAGCGTACAAATAGCAGGTCAATATAAAGTCTTAAAAAACGAAAAGATTCAAAGAATTATTTTCTTTTTCTCTGAAAAGACTATGTCAGTATAAAACGAACAGAAATTAATTAAAAAAACTCTTTCCATTAAACCAAAAATGAGCAAAAATAAAATAATCTACAAAGCGTGAAACTACCACAAATCAGCATCGATAAATAAATGAAACCCAAAACGAACAGAAATTACAATTAATAACCGAGTCAAATTCAAAACGAGCAGAGATTAACATGAGTAGGGCTCAAAGCCCCTATGCCTTCCCAAGGCCTGATTTAAAAATCAGGTAAATTTTCTCAGGCTCGTAGCCTTTGATGAGTAATACTAGACTTAACAAAATTTATATATTTAGAATCAGCATTATAAGCCCATTCTTTTGGTACATTTACTGACATCAAAATTCCGTTTTTAAAAGTTTCGATTACTATTGAGCCGTATCGCTTGTTTTTTTTTATTGTTTTTTTTTTATTACGTATATGTTATTACGTATATGAGGGGGTTCTCCCCTTAGTCAATACCACGCTTTTTACGTTAAAAGTTAAAAAAAAATTTAATTCACAAACCCCTGAATCACAAAGGCCGTTTGATTAGAATAGATAGCTCTTTTGAAAGCACTGAAAAAAACTGTAGCGTAAAGAGCGAGGTATTGACATGGGGGAGAACCCCCTCATATATGCAAAAATTTATGTTCGTTTTAAGTTTTACTGTTGCTTCTTACTTTCAGTCGAAAAAACTTGTTTTTTTATTTAATTTCTGATCGTTTTTTTTAAATAATGCTTGGAAATCCGGCGAAATCCCTTCATAGAAATGTCCCTTACCCCAAAGAAACATCCTTCACGGAAAGATTCTCCCGAGTAACCTCCTCCGCCAGCCCCCCCCCCCACCAGAAAAAAATCCTTCCTGAAAATGTCTGTATACTTCCCAATAAACAATACAATATGTAAGAAATGGGCAAAGTTCATAACTTGCAGCCCTTCCCCTGGGAACTGTGGGGGATTAAGTCATCCTAAAAGACATATTTATTAGATTTTCGACTATGCTGAACAAAATGGATATCTCAAAATTTTAATTGGGTGACTTTGAGAAAAAAATGAGCGTGGGATGGGGCCTAGTTGCTCTCCATTTTTATTGGTTACTTAAAAAGGGCACTAGAACTTTTAATTCTCGTTCCAATGAGCCCTCCTACGATATTCTAGGACCACTGGATCAATACGATTACCCCTGGGGAAAAAAAACAAAAAAACAAATAAACACGCATCCGTGATCTTTCTTCTGGCAAAAAATAGAAAACTCCACATTTTTGTAGATAGGAGCTTGAAACCTCTACAGTCAGGTTCTCTGATACACTGAATGTGATGGTGGGATTTTCATTAAGGTTCTATAACTTTTAGGGGGTCTTTCCTCCTTTTTTCGAAAATCAGCCAAATTTTTGATGAAACTTATATATTTGAAATCAGAATTAAAATCTGATTCTTTTGATGTATCTATTGGTATCAAAATTCCGTTTTTTAGAGTTTCGGTTACCATTGAGCCGGGTCACTCCTTACTTACAGTTCGTTACCACGACCTGTTTGATACCAGATATATACACTAAAGTGAATAGTGCTATGTACGAGGATAACACTGCTGCGGTTAAGGTAGGAAATGAGGTTAGCAGCTGGTTTCGTATTAAATCAGGAGTTAAGCAGGGTTGAGTTCTATGCCCCTTCATATGAATCATTTTGATGGGTTTTTGTCTTCAGGAGCACAGGAAAAGCAATGGAAGAACACGGAGTCAGATGGGGATGAAAAGACTTTCTTGGACTCAGATTATGCTGATGATTTAAGCATCCTAGATGAAATTTGAGCAAAATGAATGAATTTTTAGAGGTTTTGTGAGTTCAGGGTGCTACAATAGGTCTAAAACTTAATGCTAAGAAGACTGAGTCACTAAGAATAGGAGCAGTTGAAGATGAAAAGGTTACGTTGGGTAACGAAAAGATTGAGCAGGCGGACAGCTTCACTTACCTTGGTAGCATCATCAGTAAAGATGGTGGAGAACTGAAAATGTGAAAAGTAGAATAGCCAAGGCTCAGGCTGTTTTTTCACAGTTGAAAAAAGTTTGGAAGAATAAGTCCGCAAACCAAGATTAGATTATTGGAATCCAAAGTGATGACAGTGGCCATATATGGTTCTGAAGCATGGGCTCTCCGAAAAGCAGATGAAGATTTGCTAGGTGTTTTCTAGGGAAATTGCCTACGGATTGTTCTGGGTACCCGGGTTACTGACGGTATTTCAAACAGTAGACTGTACGAAAAATACGGTTCTATCCCGCTTTTTACGGCTATAATGAGATAAAGATTGAGATGGCTAGGGCACGTTCTGACAATGAAGGATGACAGATTGCCAAAGATTTTCCTTTTTGGCCAACCGTCAAGGGCTAAACGGAAAGCAGGTCGTCCGCGGTTGGGATGGGAGGATATCATAAAGAAAGACTTAAGATAAATAGTAACCTCCTGGGAGAGTGTAAAGAGAGAGGCTTTGAATAGATTGGGAATGAAGGAGGAGCTTGTGTAGCGGTGTTGGTCTCAGGCGGCTTGGTACTTCGGTGAGCTGTTAGTAGTAGTAGTAGCAGTAGTATTAGTAGTAGTAGTAGTAGTAGTAGTAGTAGTAGTAGTAGTAATAGTAGCAGTAGTAGTAGTAGATACTATAAGAAAACGTAGATGGGAATCAAATCCCTTTTCAACTCCCTCTGCTTCTTGTTCCATTTTCCGTTGGTTTATAAAATTGGTTCTGAGCCAAAGAAAAAAACTAAGGAGCTCTGCCCTGTTTTGTTTTTATTAGCCTGTTATAATCAAATAAAATTGATATGAATTATATTTTGAATAACGGTATAAAACACATCAAAGTTTAGTTGATTTCTACGGAGCTGGTTAAGGAACCGAAAGTTAGGCCATCTTAAATCACTGAGCCTGCGGACACACTTATTCTGAATTAATAATTTACAGAATATGTAGCAACCCAGTTGTTCCAATCCTAGTAACACATGTGTATGTGCTCTTCCAACTCACGGGGAGGGGAAATGTACCAAGTGGTTAAGAAGAAAAGATAGCCCATTACTTCCCAGGTCTTCAACAGAATGTTTTTCTTCAAGTGATAACGAAGAAAAGTTACTATTTAGCAAAGACATTACTCGGTTAAATTCAAAAAACAGAATACATAAATAAACAATAAAAATGCATCAAACAAACATAAATTGAGTAGTGGACTCAGCTTTTAATAAGACTGACAGGGTATGAGTTGGTGCAGACGACGGTAGTCTGCACCAACTGTAGACTGGTGCAGACTGGCACCAAGGAGCAGACGACTGCAAACATTTTTGGGTGGGTGAGGGTGATCTTTGCCAGCTTTGCCGTTAATATTAAAGTGTACATCCCTCTTCCATTTCCTTCCACTCACGCACCCATCATAGGAGAAAAAAAATCTTGCAGTTAAACTAAGCACTATTCCAACAGGCCCGTGCATCGCATCATTCAGTTGCATGTGATTTGAAAATGACGTCTTAGCAAATCAAAAAGTACAAAATCAAAAGGGAAAATTGCAACCCCCCTCATTGAACAACAAGAAAAATCAAATTTTTTACATGGGCAGAAGTGATATGTCCTCTTATTTTTCTTAGTCGCTATTGACGCACTGGAACATGATAGAAAGCTGTTTAAGGACTCATAAAAGATAATTCTTTCATCTTATCGTTTTTCTTATATGCCTAGACTTGCTGTCATAAAGTGCCACATGATTTACTAAAACTGCAATTTGGGTGACATTTTTGGAATGGAAAGGCTGGGCTGGACATAGGGACATTATAGAGAGCTAAATATGGAATCATTTATAAACTAATCTTTATATTTATTTGCTCTTAATAAATTTGACTTCATAAAGCAATCGTGAACCCAAAAAGCCTCTTGAACCAAAAAGGCAATCATGGCACCCAAAAAGTACGCTTTGGGTTTTTTTTATTAAATAAAAAATTAAAAAAGGGTGTTGTCCAATAAAAATAAACTTGGCAGACAAATCCCCCCCCCCCTGTGTAAATTCTCCTCTATGGAGAATCCCTCTGGAAATTTTAATTACATTTAAAATAGCAATAGTACTTTTAATTTAGAGTAATCGAAAAAAAATGTGTAAACTATTAACTTATTTGTTGAGCATTGTTCAATTAAGAATATCCAGAAAATCTGAACAATTCTTGGCAGCATTGTGGTCGAAATCTTATATTAATTAAAAATGGCCAGGGATGTCAATCGGATGGGAAAAATGGACACCTAGAGTTTGAAAATTTCTTTCCCCTTTATATCTTTGTTAAGAAAAAAAAAAGAAAAAAAAAAAAAAAAAAAAAAACTAGAAAAATTACACAAAAGTTTTTTTGCGTAAATCAGGTATGGGCATCAGGCATCATGGGTTTTGTGTAATTTGGATTTACTTTATCCTACTTGCAGCAGATATTTCGTAAAGCATGGTGATCCACAGGTAAATGTCACACAAGTAGCGCTGGCGGTACGTAAAATGCAACTAATACCAGTTATAATCCTCAGCAAATTTATTTTAATTCCTTTTTTTCTTTTTTCTGGTTAAAAGAAATATTTAGAAAACTGAAAATAGCGAGAAGTCAGCATTGTGTTGTACATAGATGCAGTTCTACATTTATGGGTTAGTATGTGAACCCAAAACGCCAGTAATTGGACGTTATCTGCGCTCACTATGTTGGAGTTTGGCTTTAAGTTGTAAGTAAAAAATTAAAACAATTAAATGATTCCTGAGGCTAATCCCTCCCCCCTACTAACTTCTATGACTACACTACAACCGATTTGACCTATCGAATAATATTATAAGAAGCACTAAATCTTATTTTGTTTTTCGTTGATTCTTTTCATATTTTTCAATGAAAACATTTCTAGTTTTCAACGATTTGTTATTTTTCAGTGATTATATTTTCTACAATTTGCTGATGTAGAGGGTATATTCATATCCATTTTTGAAAGCTTTAAAACAAGAAAATCTTATATTGAACTGATAGATTTTAAGAAGTAAAAGACCCTTACCCATCAGGGGAAGCAATTTAACCTGAGCAAACGTGGCGAAACAGTATAGTACATTTTCGCAATTTTGCCATTAATGCCATTATTTAGGCTCGCCTATTAGTTTGATGATAAGGTTTTGAAGGCGGTAAATTTGTATAAATATTAATGTGAAACATATCAGAAACTGCAATGGATCCCTATTTTTTGCATTTTTTTAATAACAAAAATAAGGTTGGATTAATTAAAAAAAAAAAAATATCTGCTCAAAGTAAAGAACGAAGCTGAAACTTAAAACGAGCAACAGTTTTAAAACAACTTAATATTTTTTCCCGAATTATTGGGGGGCAACTGCCCCTCCCCATTTGCCCCGCGTCAACGACCTCACTGAAAATAACAGATACTAATATACAAGGTTTTTAAATATTACTCCTTTACATCCTGCTATTAAAAAAAGGAAATATTACTATAATAAAGATTTGCTAGCGGCATAATCTGATCCTAATATCATAGGCAGCGCAATCGCGCTGCCTAAGTAAAGAACGATGTTGGCACAATGTATTATTTATATTTTGTTCTCTTCCATACCAGGGCACTTCGTACCGAAGGAGTTGTCGTAGAAACTTGGAAAAGGGGTCATTCGATTGGAAATTGGAATGGCTAGTGCCCATTTTAATAGTCGAAAGTGATTGGAAGCCAACTAACACCCCTTCCACGCCCACCATTTCCCCAAACACATCCAATCAAAATTTTGAAATAGACATTTTGTTCAGCGTAGTTGATTTTCAAATAGAAATTATGTTTTTGAGGAGGACACTCCCCCACAGCCCTCAGGGCAAGGGTTATAAGTTATGCCCTGGGGGCATATAAGGTTTTTTTTTATAGAAAGTGCTGTAGTAGAAACTTCAAAAAAGACTCATTCGATTGGAAATTCAAAGGGCTAGTGCCCTTTTTTATAGGTGAAAGTTATTGGAGGGCAACTAACCACCCTCTCGCGCCCACCTTTTGCCCAAACACATCCAATCAAAATTTTGAGATAGCCATTTTGTTCAACGTGGTTAAAAGCTCTAAAAATTAGGTCTTTGAGGATGACACCCCCCCACAGCCCTCAGGACAAGGGTTGTATGCTATGCCCTGGGGGCATATAAGGTTTTTATAGAAAGCGTCGTCGTAAACACTTCAAAAAGGGCCCATTTGATTGGAAATTGATATGGCTAGTGCCCTTTTTAATAGTCGAAAGTGATTGGAAGGCAACTAACAACCCTTTCAAGCCCACCATTTATCCAAACACATCCAATCCAAATTTTGAGATAGCCATTTTGTTCAAAGTACTTGAAAGGTCCGGAAATCACATCTTTGAGGATTACACTTCCCCCACAGCACTCATGGTAAGGGTTGTAAGTTATGCCCTGGGGTCATATAAGGTTTTTACTGAAAGCTTTGTCGTAGAAACTTGAAAATTGGTTCATTCGATTGGAAATTCAAAGGGCTTGTGCCCTTTTTAATAGTCAAAAGTGATTGGAGGATAACTAAAACCCCTCTCACACCCACTGTTTCCCCAAACACATCCAATAAAAATTTTGGGATAGCCATTTTGTTCGACGTAGTTAAAAGTCCGGAAATTATATTTCTGAGGATGATACACCCTCCAAAGCCCTCACGGCAAGGGTTGTAAGTATGCCCTGGGGGAATATAAGGTTTTTTCTTACAGAAAGCGTCATCATAGAAAATTCAAAAAGGAATCATTCGATTGGAAATTGAAACGGCTAGTGCCCTTTTTACTAGTCGAAAGTGATTGGGGGGCAAGTAACGCCCTTCTCACGCCCACCCTTTCCCCAAGCACATCCAATAAAAATTTTGAGATAACAATTTTGTTCAACGTAGTTGAAAGGTCCGGAAATTATGTCTTTGAGATGGACAACCCCTTCACAGCCATCAGGGCAAGGGTTGTAAGTTATGCCCTGAGCATATAAGGTTTTCATAGAAAGTGTTGTCGTAGAAACTTCAAAAAAGGGCTCATTTGATTGAAAATTGAAAGGGCTAGTGCCCTTTTTAATAGTCGGAAGTGATTGGAGGGCAGCTAACCCCCCTGTCATGCCCACCATTTCCCCAAACACATCCAAGCAAAATTTTTGAGATAGCAATTTTCTTCAACGTAGTTGAAGTTATGGTAATTATGTCTTTGAGGATGACAACCCCCCCCCCCAGCTCTCAGGGCAAGGTTTGTAAGTTATGCCCTGGGGGAATATAAGGTTTTTATTGAAGGTGTTGTCATAGAACTTCAAGAGGGCTCATTCGATTGGAAATTGAAAGGGCTAGTGCCTTTTTAAAAGTTGAAAGTGATTGGAGGGCAACTGACGCCACTCTCACTTCCACCATTTCCCCAAACACATCCAATCAAAATTTTTAGATAGCCGCTTTGTTTAACGTAGTAGAAAGTTCTGGAAATTAGGTCTTTGAAGATTACAACCCCCTCACAGTCCTCAGGGCAAGGGTTGTAATTTATACCCTAACGGCATATAAGGTGTTTATAGAAAGCCTTGTCACGGAAACTCAAAAAGGCCTCATTCGATTGGAAATTGAACGGGCAAGTGCTGTTTTTATTAGTCAAAATCGATTGGAAGGCTTGACATATTTATAGTAAAGATCGATGTGGGTGCAATGTATTTTTATTATTTTTTTATTTAGACCAGGGCCCTTCGTACCGAAGGAGTTGTCGTAGGAGCTTTGAAATGGGCTACTTCGATTGAAAATAGAAGGGGCTAATGCCCTTTTTAATAGTCGAAAGTGATTGAAGGGCAACTAGTCCCCCTCACACGGCCACCCTCTCATTTCCGCATTATGTTTAAACACGAAATGTTCCCTTAAGATTAAATCAAAATGCACTGTGTTAATGCTAATTCTCAACAAGGCATCTAAGCAGTATCCCAAGAACGACTGAGGGTATTGGGTACAAACTTTCGGGGCTACTTCTGCTCTTAAAATTTAACCAAGTAAAAATAGCATAGGTTTATCCAAGCTATCAAAGAAAGTAAGCAGATTTTTGTTTGCAAAGGGTATCAAGTTTTCTATTTCATGTTAACTAGAGGACGTATGATACTAAATTAAACACTGCTATTTGTGTCCAAATTTGTAAAAGGGTGTATGTTGCTAAAAAATTACTGAAAATTTTTCTCCAGCATACAAATAGCAGGCCAAACTATAAAGTCTTATAAAACGAAAAGATTTAAGGTACCTAGCTTGAAACTACCACAAATCAGCATCGAGAAATAAATGAAACCCAAAACAAACAGAAATTACAATAAATAACCGAGTCAAACTTAAAACGAGCAGAAATTAACATGAGTAGGGCTTAAAACCCCTTTGCCTTCTTAAGGCCAGAACATATTTTGCACTTTGCTGAAAATACAAATGAATGTGCATGGTCAGTTTAATATACATATACTGATATTTAGTAATCAAAATGTTAATATTATTTGATTTATTAAAGTTATAAAAGTAAAAACATTTATATTTTTTCAATAAAGTGCAAATTATAAGTGATTATAAGTATAAAGTGATTTTCTGGTGTTAGGCATGGTTGCCTACTAAGGCCGTTGCCAGTTTGCGACAATGAGAGGCGAAAAAGTATGATTTTGTTTATCGCCGTGCGAAAATACTAAAATTTCGCACCCATACCGAAATGACTGGAAAGCTTACAAACTTTATACTACGGACTGTTCCAGACAAGAAGTGCTTTTTTATAACGCTGACTCTGTCGCTGAAAGACAGGATTCAAAAACTAAAAAGTATGCGTATCCATAGTAACCAGTCACTGGCCCAGTGGCACAGAAGTAAACAGTGAAGCATAAAGTACTTAAACCCGTCTTCCATCCTTTTAACCGATCAATGCAGCTTTTTTTCTGTCATTGCTTTCCCTTTTTCTCTCCATAGTTTTTCTCTTTTTCGAAATTCAAATATCCCAATTCTATATGCTAGTTGACTGATTTCAGTAACTAGAGCTTTTGAGGCCTAATGACTGAAAGTAAGCCAGTGACCTCACTCATGAGTCACACAGCCTCCAAGCTACGATAAAAAAAAATCTGGTGAGATCGCTCGCCTCAGACAAGAATATTCACTGCGTTCTTCTGTGATCTGGACTGTAAGGCAAAGATAGGCTCGAGGTGTCGTTGACATGTAGCAGAGAACCGAATAGAGCCGAACCGATGTACCTTTTTTTCGTATATTTTTTTTTGTCAATTCCACTCGATTATTTCATATTTTTCTATTGTTTGTTAACTCCCTTATCAGGGAAAACACCGCTTAAGAAGCTAGACTGTATTTTTAGAAAAGGCACTGGATGAGGGCCGGTTCAGCGTTAGTGATGGACCGTTTGCGCTACTGTTGAAATGGATTAAAGGGCAACAACTACAGTGAACTGAGACTTTTCAACTACAATTTTCTTTATTCTTTCGGATAATGTCATAAAATCAGAAGCACAACCTCAGTTTTCAAACTTTTTTCATAAATTAGAACACAATGCAGAACCTAGTAAAATAAGGACACAGGAAGACGGTTTTTTCTTAAGTAGGTATTAAAAAATTGAAAAAGAAAAGGAACGTCTGGTGAGTATTTCAACTAACTTGTACTAAAACCAATCTAATGGGGGGGGGGTTTCAATTGTTAAGGGAAAATATCAATAAAAAGAGTTTTTGTTCTTATGCTTTAAGTTATCTCTTGGTATATGAATCTTTCAGTTAAATATTTCAATGGATAAATTTTAGCTAAACTCTTAGTTGACGGTTCGTGTGTGGCATACCTGAGTGGAGACGGAACTTCTTGGGTGGGGAGCTTAAACTAGTGGTTCAAATAGGGAGCTTATATTAACAGCCATACTGAGTCGAAATCAGATTGAAAAGTTTCAGGTTCCCTAGAGAGCGAGTGGAGCCACAAGGACTAACTATCTTGAGAAACACTAACATAGAGAGAATAAAATAAGAAAGTAATGTGTTTATTTTTACTCACATGATCGTCACAGAGTTTGGTGGTAAAATCAAAGACACTTTACAGTCAAATACACTTAGGCAAATGGTTCACTTGGACAGTACAAATAACGTTCAATAAAATTATTTTTTGGTTTGCAAGAAATTCACATAATAGTCTGTAATAAAACTGGCATAAGACTCTCTTAAGACTGTAAAAGACTCAAAAAAGACTGAAAAAAGACTGGCCAAAATTGCTAAGTTCTAGCTATCTACTCTTTCCAACTTCGCCAGAGGTTACGTTCGGGCGTTGTTAACAAGTATATTTGACAGATTCTATTAGTTCCACTATATGACCTATATTACTATTGGTTAGTGATGTACCAATGGGCTACTTGGGTTTAATTAAAATTTATGACTTTTAAGATATCACTTTGGGATTCTTCAGAACAAACAAAGTTTTACACTGTAGCTTTTTGCTTGTAAGGTGTCACTTAATTTCCGGAAGGCTGATAATTTATTTCTGTGAAACTTAAAGGACAATACGATTTAATTACATTGAGATGTTTATCCTGATATTTTCAGAACAAACAAAGTTTTACACTGTAGCTTTTTGCTAATGAGCTTTTTAATTACATTGAGATACATAGTTCTTTTCAGAACAATGCAATTTGATTATACAAAAATATTCTGTATCTCGAGTGACTATTTTTTTGTGTAATAAATTCTACCATCTCTTGATGGTTTGGCATTTCAAGCTTTTAAGATTTAAATTACATTGTTAGTCGCCTGTCATATAAGATTTGGTCAAACTGATATTTATTGCATATCTTGGCGACACGAAGGCGGATTTATTTATTAGATTTTCTGTGGGAAAGATTTTTACAATGTATGTCTGAATTAGATACATTCGTTTCACTATGTTAAATTGGACGCTTGAGTCTTGCTCGATCTGTAGGTTACTTGAATTTTTCAGGTTCATATTTTGGGTGATTTTATTTTTTACCTGAGTATCTTTAATTGGAAAATTTTGAGGTTTTTGAAAATTGATCCCATTAAATGTCATCCTTCCCATTCTTAACGATGTCCTCATCGTTGTGTTATGCTACTCTCTCTACACTTTCAAATTTTGATTTTTCTTTAAAAGAATTTATCTTAGTATTCATTACTTGAACTAGCTCTACTACTACTACTACTAACAACTCATCGCAGCACCAAGCCACCTGAGGCCAACACAGCTACGCACGCTCCTCCTCCACCCCAATCTATTCAAAGCCTCCCTTTTTACACGCGCCCACGAAGTTCCCATTTCCTTTAAATCTTTCTTTACTACGTCCTCCGAACCCAGACGGGGACGACCTGTTTTCCGTTTAGCCCTAGATGGTTGGCCGAAAAGAACAATCTTCGGCAATCTGTCATCCTTCATCCGAACAACATGCCCTAACCACCTCAACCTTTCTTTAATTATAGACCTAGAAAGCGGTATTGAACCACATTTTTCGTATAGCCTATTGTTTGAAATACGGTCAGTCAGCCGGGTACCCAGAACAATCTTTAAGCAATTTCTCTGGAAAACATCTAGCAAATCTTCATCCGCTTTTCGGAGCGTCCATGCTTCAGAGCCATATTTGACCACTGTCATCACTGTAGCTTCTAAGATTCTAATCTTGGTTTGCAGACTTATCTTCCTATTCTTCCAGACTTTTTTTAACTGTGAAAAAACACCCTGAGCCTTGGCTATTCTATTTTTAACATCTTCACTGCTCCCACCATCTTTACTAATAATACTACCAAGGTAAGTGAAACTACCCACCTGATCAATCTTTTCATTACCCAACGTCACCTTTTCATCTTCACTTATTCCTAGCCTTAGTGACTTGGTCTTCCTAACATTAATTTTCAAACCAATACTAGCACCCTGAACTCGCAAAACCTCTAAAACTTCATTCATTTTGCTCACACTTTCATCTAGGATGCTTAAATCATCAGCATAATCCAAGTCCAGGAGACTTTTTCCTCCCCATTTGATTCCGTGGTCTCCCATTGCCTTTCCTGTGCTCCTTAAAACAAAGTCCATCAAAATAATCCATATAAAGGGGGATAGAACACAACCCTGCTTAACTCCTGATTTAATACAAAACCAGCTGCTAACCTCATTTCCTACCTTAACCGCAGCAGTGTTATTCTCGTACATAGCACTAATCACTTTAATGTATTTGTCTGGTATACCATACAAGGATAAAACCTTTACTAAAGCTCCTCTATCAACAGAATCGAACGCTTGCTCATAATCTATAAAACTGAGGACCAAAGGTGTTTGAAAACTTAG
Source organism: Artemia sinica (assembly GCA_027921565.1). Taxonomy (NCBI): domain Eukaryota; kingdom Metazoa; phylum Arthropoda; class Branchiopoda; order Anostraca; family Artemiidae; genus Artemia; species Artemia sinica. Next base: position 7,547,563 of record CM051263.1, on the reverse strand, counting down.
GCACTTCTCAATTATTAACCTAAGAGTGAAAATTTGGTCAACACATCCTCTACCTTTTCTAAAACCGCACTGCTCTTCTCTTAAAACTTTGTCTACGGCATCTCTCAGTCTAAAAAGTATCATATTACTAAGCAATTTGCTACCTACAGAGACCAGACTAATGCCTCGATAATTACCACACTCACTTTTATCACCTTTCTTATAAAGTGGCTTAATTAAGGTTTTCCTAAAATCATTAGGTACTTCCCCTTTTTCAAAAATCATATTCATAATCTCCAATAACTTATTTCTAACCTCAGAGCCACCATATTTAAGAAACTCATTTACTACCCTATCAGCACCTGGAGCCTTATTATTCTTTAATCCTTTTAGTACTGTTTCTAATTCCTCCTCACAAAACAAATCTTCCTTCACATCCAAGGTATCACAAACTTTTTCATTTTTCTCTATATTTTTTCCTGCAACTCCATCTCGGTTAAGCAAATTCTCAAAATGTTCGGCCCATCTCGCTTTAGCTTTTGTCTTATCGCTAATTGCCACCCCATTCCTATCTTTAACTGGGACAAGTCCGGATTGACTACTACCTCTCAATTTGTTAACGTGCCAGTACAATATTTTACTATTATGCCGTCTAGCTGCATCTTCTAAATCCTCGGCAATTTTATCCATGGCCTCCACTTCACACCTCCTTAGTTCATATTTCAATGCTTTCTCCGCTTTCTTTACATTCCTTTTGTTTTCATGTGATCTATCACTCAGATAATTCTTGTACAAGTCCTTTCTCCTTTCTATTCAACTTAAAGCTTTTTCACTAATATTCTTAGCTGCAGTTCTAGCTTTCTTCCCTAATACACCTTCAGCAACTTCACAAATTATTTTCTAAAATTATTCCAACCATCTTCCACATTATCAAATTTTAAACTCTCAAGTTTAGTATTCAACTGTTCCTGGAAAGTTTCTCTCAAATTCTCATCCTGAAGTCTACTAACATCATAACTTCCCGGGAGGTAATTACCCTTCCGATATTTCAGCTTTAAATTAACCCTTGACACTACTAGATGGTGATCTTTACTTTTAACATCAATAACAGCACTCCTATATACCCTAGTATCTTGTATTGATCCTGCCAGTCTTCGATTTACTATAACATAATCAATAAGGTTTGCTGTCTTACCATCACGTGAATACCATGTTAGCTTATGAGCCATTTTATGACCAAACACCGTATTGGTTATAACTAGATTGTTATACCTACAAAATTGCAAAAGTCTGTATCCATTACTGTTTTCTTTTCCTACACCAAATTTACCTAAGCTGGGATACCATCTATCCTTATTTCTACCAACCTGGGCGTTAAAATCTCCCAGCAATAACATCATATTTCTACCTGGGACCTTGTCTATTTGCTCCTGTAACTGTAAGTAGAATTCATCTGAGTCACTAGTATCTCCATCAGTCGGTTCTACAGGGGCGTATACTACTATAACTGATACCTTGAACTTTCTAGTCATAAAATGAGCAATTAGTATTCTATTATTAATACCTTCCCAGCCTAAACAAGACTTAGCAGCTTCCTTATTCATCATGAGCCCTACTCCCTGTCTATGTAACCCATCCTTCCTGCCTGAGTAAACAAATTCTATATCACCTAATTTCATGCTTCCTACCCCTGGGATATGAGTTTCTGAAACTCCTAATAGATCCACTTCGAATCGTCTGAATTCGTCAGTCAAAATGTCGATACGATAGTCATTTTTTAATGACGTTACATTCCAAGTTCCAATTTTCATGTTCTTTAAATCATTGAAATTTTTTTCGCCTCAGGAAAAGCAATGATCCCGGATACCAGTGCAGGACGGGGATCACATATCTTCTCAAGTCTACACCGAAGTGCTTAAGCCGGCTTAGAACCGGACAGCAAGAAGTCCCTGGGACCTCCATGAATGGAGGCTTTGTGCAATCCTGGGCCCATCTTGGTCACAACATGGTTTTCAGCGCTTGGCGATGCTCTTCTATCAACAAGAGTCGAAATCCTGCACAGACAATCTCAAGCCTATTACCTCCGACTCATTATATATTCATGCCTACAAATATTATGCTACTACGGGGAGGCAACCCGTAATAGATAAATTGGCTAGGAAGAGGTTTTTCAGCCCAAAGACGCCAATATAAATTGGCTAGGAAGAGGTTTTTCAGCCCAAAGACGCCAATCAAAACATACCAATCCCAGAAGAATTGTCCATTAGTCAAAATCCCGTGCGAATGCTGTGTCGTTTACTAGGCTATAATTTCCTCGAGGGGCGCCACTCCTCAAGTGGGAATAGAGTTGACCGCAAGGTCCCCAGTCTTGCAGGTACCCCGAAAAGGTCGAGGCAGCCCTTTGCAGAGGCCGTTGTCCATAGATCTGGATCTTACGCCCTGCCACAGTTGTCCTCCTATAGAGGTTCCTCCCGCGATGGTGTTCTGCATCACCATGCAATTTAACCCATTGCTGGGAGAAGGTTTGCAACTCATGGAACTTGTGGATAAACAAGTGGGCCCTTTTGAGTCTACATTTGAGGGGCCTTCTTCCTCCTCCGCCAGTATTTATGACCCCGGGCAAGGGTGCCCCAGATTCTATTATGGACCCCCAGGGACAAGGTCCCCCCTTGGTCCATGCCTCCTATGGAGGTACCCTACATATCTGTAGAGCGTTCACCTATCGCCACCTGGGGACATGCTGAATGGCCTGGGGGAGGCCAGATAAACGGATCACTTTTGTTTTGCAAAGGCAATAACTCAGTGACATATTTAACCTACTACTTAAAATATGTGTAACTCACTGACTAGGCCTATATAAGTTATATACAGAAATATATAACTCAGTGACACATTAAACCTACTACTTATAAATATGTGTAACTCACAGACTAGGCCTATATATGTTATATACAGAAATATATAACTGAGTGACATATTTAGCCTACTGTTTATGCGCGTCCATACAGCTTAAGAAATATATCTTTGCAGCCGCATGGGTTTGCACAAAACATAAGTGGAAATTTGGGACTGGACATGGCACGAATGAGGACCTCTCCTCCCATTCGTTCGATCATGTCCTCCCTTACTTTTTTCTTAGGGGTTATCAGGGAGTTCTGGGTTTAGGCTTTGCATCTCGATTGGCTCAATACAATCCTCCTTCGGGTTTTGTATCCGTGGTCTCATAATTTTTCCATAACTTGAATCAACAAAATCCTCATGGTTAGGGGAATCAATGAGCTTCAGCCTCTTGAACGACTAAATATTCCTTTAGAAGGAGCTGAAGACGCTCCACATCGGTTCCACGTAAGGGATAATCTTCGGTCTCCTTGTGAATAGGAGAATTCATATTTCTCATGCAATATGACTTTTTTGGGGGGTAGTTCCCATGCTTAGGTATGATTCCCTGCCTTATGTCGTCTTGGGCCACTGCGTGAACAATGAAAATTATGATGGCATTCGTTAATTGCACCCTCCTGTCTAATGCTAAAATTAATATGTGTTAATTTATCTTGCAATGTAATCTATTCCTTTTTTTTATTCTTTAGGGTTTTGAATATAGATTGCATTATTACGCGAACAGCTAACATCGTTAGCCACATGGCTTCTAAATATATTGAAGGTACTAATCCTTTCTCGCATTGTATTTTATTCCCAATTTTCCTGTTACGGATTGATATTTGCGTTTATTTGCCAATCGTATTCCGAAACTATACGATTTTTCGTCATATTTTCTTAAATCGTATTTGACGTTCCATTCTTTCGCGAAGACTTCTTCCCCTGATTTACTCACAATGAGAATTGCCGCTGAGTATATGACATTTTCTTTTGCGTGCTTTATACATATGAACTCTGTATCGATAATTGCTTTGGCCATTGTTCTGAAATGAAAGGTAGTTTCTATTGATCTTTGTCTAGTTAATTTTTTTTCAAGATTAGTTATGATCATGGTACACTCCAGGTCGAGGTCAAACTACCTTTTCATCGGCATTTCCTCAATACATCGGGTACTTATTCGTTCAACATAATTCGAGTCATCTAAAGCTCCATATTAACTAATAATGAATATATACTGTGAACAGAAAACAAGGTAACTTCAGGTCGAAGTTAAACTACTTTTTTACCGGTGCCACCTTGCACCTGGCTATTTGTGTAGTCGAACATAATTCGATTCCCTAAAGTTCCGCACTCTAGTTTAACGAGATTGCGCTCGACTTTAGGCTTAAGGTATAGAGACTTTCGAGAAACTACCTTTTTTTGTCAATATATTAATAATGTATTTAGACCCCGTGATATTCATTCTAACTCATAGTTCTATAAATATTAATACAATACTGGTTTATAATACACTTTTTAAATTGCGATAATAATCGATTTGCGTAATTATAATAATTCAGGTAATATTAGAGGGTTCTTTTATCATTCATTTTGACGAGGTTATTTATATATACAATTTCTCCCACTACTATTGGGTTTTAATTTCAATATAGGTGCATCATCCGGCAATGCCGCCTTCGAACTTGGAGACGTAAGCATATCGAGAAGTCGATAATTTTCCCATGATGAAACATTTGAGCTGAGAAATTTGAGTTCAAATAGTATATTATTTTTTCCGGTTTCAGGTATATTTAAGTACATTAAATACACTAATAACTGGTTTGGGAGGTGCAGGCCCTCCAGTGTGGCCATTATGTCATTCCTTCGCATATTTTGTCGAATGACTTTCCGGCATAGCTGAGATAAGGATAATTGGTCATTTATTATCTTTACTATGGAAAAACTTAAGTTTACGTGTGATTGGCAGCAGCATAGTTGCTCACCTACGATTACGTCTAATATTTTTCTTCCAAAATTTTCGTCTTCTTGGAAGATATTCAAGGTTATTTTCTTTATTTCTTTATAGTCGTTTGGGGTAGCTTGAAAAATTGCGGATCCCGTTGAAGCATTTATTGGATTTAAATACGTGTTATTTACACAGTTAACATATAAGATTTTAAGAAAGTTTTCACCTTTTAACATGTGTCCTTGGTCTATTAGTATGGAGAGAAATTTAATGGGCCAAATTGTAGTTATATTGTTATCATCTTGATCGTACCAAATATTGTCGGCGATATAATTAGTCAACACGCTATATTTTGTTTCTGGGACACTTTGTATTAAAATTCGGAAAGCCAGGTTGGCACTTAGTCTGGTGTGTTCGAGTGTTCTTGTCATTGCACGTGCACTAAAATTATAATGCACTAGGCTTGCCGTTAATCTTAGGATCATTCTTTGTTCCAACATTGTCTTTTGAGATTTTAGGAGATAATATAGTTTTGGACAGTCTAGATTTTCTACTGTTCTGACAAGTTCCTCTTCTTTCATTAAATTATCAACATGTCCCCATTCTCTTAATGGATCATTAATGTTGTCTACACTATGTCTTTTCTTAAGATTCCATGAGATTACATTTTCTACTCTACGATTATTTAATTGTTGATGGCTTGGGTATCTTATCATGGTTACTTTTTTTTTAATTTATTTTACTAGGTTTTGGGTTAATATAAGCAACATACCGTATGGTTGCTTGCTTCGGCGTTTCCCTTAACCAGTGGTTGAAGGTTACTCACGTACCGTATCTGTAAACGTGTTCTTATATAAAATCTATCAGTGATTATGAAATAAATGATTACTTAATAGTAATATATTCTCAAAATGGTTATAGTGATTTAAGGTATAATAATGGAATGGTTAGGGGTTTTCAATTTGATGATTGTTTGCAACATGTAGCTGTTTACTTGGTCTTTCTAATTTATGGTATTTAATCGTCATTGGTATCCTTGGGTTCCTTTTCCTGTTTGAGTTGATTTTTGTAAGAAATACCAAGCTACGTGCCCTTCCCTGAAATGATCAACAGTGAAAAACACGGAACCTAAGCACCTCCCACGTATCTGACTTCTCTTTCATTTTAATCGCATATTTCCATATAGTCACTTGTGTTATCACATTTTCTCTAATGGTGGGGGTTATGAAAAGTAGTTTTTGCGGGTCACATTTTATATGGAGATTAGTTGGTTTTCTCATGAGAGTCCCCAAGCCAATTCTCATGACTAATGGAATAAAACGCACCACTGGTCACAACAGTCGACTAACGGATCCCCATGTTTTAGGGTCGTTTAATTTAACTGTAACTTATAGCTCCTTATTATCCATCGTTCACTTCCTAGTTGGGTAGTAGCTTCTCATAGGTAGCCTGAGATCAATCAGGAGGCAGAGGGATAGTATACACGACTTCCACCTGATTTCCCAAGGCTTCCCACGACTAAGGGTCCATCCATTTGTCACTTATTTCCATGTTGCATACTCGCTATTTGTGTCCTTATGGTTGGTAATCATAGAGAGCCAGGTCCAAACGGGAATTGATGGGATAACAATGACACCATTGCCACTCCCCTGTGGCCACCGCTTCCCACGACTGAGGGTCCATTTGTTTAAGAAATTTGATGAATAGGCAGTTGTAATGCTTGCCAAGCGATGCCTTGTTGTTCAATCAAGTCCCGTATCCATGTAACTTTTTCTCAACAGAAGGTGAAAGTCAAGCGATTGCACAGTGGGACAATATACACCATGCCCATCCTTGGCTCTAACCTCCTATGCTTGGGGTTCATCCATTTTCACTATTGGTTGTCGTATGGATATTTGAGTTATTCCTCCTATACCATTTTCAAAGTATTTCATGAGATTGTTCGCTGACTATTTCTTTATCTTGCTTTTATGAATTAGAATTGCCTTTTATTAATTGTCGATAGAGAAAAAAAAAATTTTGTTGTTCCCATCCGAAGCGTGAGGGGTACTACTACTGATTTTTAGCTAAAAGTATCTTTTATATGGTTTAAGTGGGCTTTTGGGCTTAAGTAGTTAAGTAAAGGGTTGTATTATATTGTTCGTTAGTATATTTTAGTTAATGCGATATCTGTCGATCAGTTTGAGGGAAACTCTAAAGTTTTCTATTAGAATTTAATGTGGCATTCGATTTCTATACTAGTTGAATCCTTATTTACAACAAAATTTTTTCTTAAGTAATCTATAGTTAACGAGGAAAATTTTTCTTTGTAAACAATCTTTTTGAAACGTCCATAGTTTCAACTAATTTCATTAAGGCCCTTTTTTTGAAAATATAGACTTATTTTTTAAGGCTTTCAAAAATTCAGCTATTAAACTGTAATGCATTTTCATTTATCTTTATATTTCATTTAGCTGTGACGCGACTAAAGTATCTATTCTTTTATTTTCTTCAGCTTTGTATATCCTTAATTAATGGGAGTTAAGTAAGTTGAAGTGTAACTCATTTACTTTTAAGGTGTCAAATCATCCTTCTCCCGTGGCGGAGTTATCGCCACGTGGCAGAGATACCTATTATCAATTGTGGTATTACTTAAAGGTTTTGTAGTTTGTCGTAAGGCATATAATTTAATTCTTTTGTATTTCCCAAATGAAAATTAAAATATATTTACGTTTGATGCAATGAAGGCGCCGCATTAAGGTGCCGCGCGACTAGGGGGGGGGGCTCACAAATTTGATAAGAATATTATTTATAGTATCTGTGATTCTTTTTCTTTGGTATTTTATCGTGATAATCTTTACTAGATTAGCCTTCTATAGGAGCTCGATTTAAAGAGAAAGTTTCAAAATTTATCTTTATTCTGTCTACCAATTTAGTTTTTTTTGAAACATGTCTCTGAACAAAGAGCAAAAGTGCTTTATCGGTGTTGGAATCTGTTCACTTCCTCTCTTTTATGGCTAAAACTTTCGCTTGATTACATTAGAAGTTACCCTTTAGTCGTTCATACTTCGTATAAATGTCTGTTTTTATTTCATTAATTTTAGTTAAGTACATATGCTCGCTAGTGAATATGTATTTTTTAACTCTTGAATACCGTGCTTTCGCAAAGCTTGAATTTTGTGAATAACACGTGGTTTACTATGCTATATTTCTCGGGGGTTAAGGATTATCAGGGACCTGAGGTCGTAACTGGCTTATAAGGTTAGTAAAATCTATTAAATACTGTCTTGTCATAAGTGCATTTATAAATTACTATAATTTTTGGAAGAAATAAAATTTTTTTCACATTAATTGGGTTTTTTTGCAGTACTTGATTTCTGAATTATTTTGGTTATTAGTCTGTATTTTGACAGGCCTATATTGGTTTAATTTAGTCCTACTCGTCTTTAGCGATATGTTGCGCGGTTTGCATCCTTTATGAGAACCCACAGAAATTGAATTACATTTCTGAAGCAGAATATATCTGCTATTGTCAAATAGCCATTAGCCTAATTGCACGTTGCCATTTTTTATAGCGCCACAGTGAATTTATGGGTCACTTTTACGATACACGCTATGTGATTGTCGTTTAAATATTTTGGGAATTACGATACTTTAGGAATTAACTGATTGGTTTTATGTTTTACCCTTCTGGTAGGCTATTATAGTAAATTATTTGTCTTATATATATATATAATATACGACTGATTGCTGGATCGTAAGCGAATAATTTTATTCAATATTAGCTTCGCATTTGGTTTTACCGGTCGTGATTATCTTCCAATCACAGTTCAAAACCTCTCTAAAGTTAAGAAATTGTCTGACCTAGGAATTTTTTTTTATTATTCTTTTGTTACAGGTTATTTTTTATACTTTAATTGCGCGGTTCTTTTGTATTCTTTGACTCGCTTTAAGGTAATCTTGGTTGAATTCATTGCTGCAATTTTTTAGGGTTTTTGAAGAATATTTTGCCCTTTGCCTATCGACTGTAAGCGTACTACTGTTCTTGCTAACTATTGCAAAATTAATGTGTCATTTAGCTGATCGTTGGTTACGATTTTAATCTATGGTACAACAATTTTTTTTCAGGGAAATATATTTCTCTATAGTTGGTCATCAAAAATTGAAAAAATTAATCAATATGCGTCCCCTTTTTTGTATTAATTCTATCTTATTTGTGACTCCCAGGTACGATATTTTGGAACTTTGGTAGCTATTTTCACGTATTTTTTTTGCTTTATGGAAGGTTTTTCTTTAATGCTTGTAACTCTTGACTTAGAGGATATGTAAATTAATGTTTGATTATGCCACTCAAGAAATTCAGCTAACCGAGTAGGCTAGGCCACAAAATAGGCTAGGCCAAAAAAAAAACTTTTCTCTTTTTTTGTAGGGCTTGTTTTTATAACTTATGGGTTACACTGCCCTCGGTGTTTTGTTTGTATCCGTAGATACACTTCCTATTAAGGATTATATCACATTTCTATAAGTCAAAATTTATACACCAAGACCGGCGCTTTAAATTCTACAATTTTGGTTTCTTTTTACCTTCAGCGTTACTAAAATTTTTGTTTTGCGTTAATTCTTTAGCAATTAATTTCCTTTGTTCATTTAGGTTTCTGAACGGAATTGTATATTATTTTATTTATTTTGGTTTATACCACACCAATCTATAATCAATATACGATCAAATGTATGGTTAAGGATATATCGAAGATATCAACTTCTGAGATCAAACTATATTTTCCAATCTCCTCATTTGTACCAGGGCCAATTTCTTTTGCCGCTAGGGTTGGCGTTGTGTGTTTTTTTTGTATTTGAGTAACAGTTTGGTATGGTAAGTTAATTATTAGTTTTTAGGCGAGCGGACTATTAATTATAGGTATGCTATCAGCTCAGAGTAAACAACGGTAGATGGGTCAATTATTTTTCTTGTTAATATAAAGATGAAAGGTGAAAGCAGCTTAACCCGAGGACATTATGCTTAGGTGATTCAATTATACTACCATAAATCTTAGTGGTTTTAACTACGTTTGGAATTATGGGTGTTGATTTATTATCTTATCAACGCTTTAGATAGGGTTACTCGAATTGCATAAGTAATCCTTAACATTGACCGAAGTGGTATTTGCTTAGTAAAAATGGCGAGAAGGGAATTTATTTTTTCTTGGCGATTTGTAGGGTTTGTTTAAATAATTGAATTAATTTAAAGGCTCAGATGAACTTTTTCTGCTGGTAAAGGATGGTCTTCTCTTGATAACCCAATCTTCATACCACCACACATCCCATATGCGGATTAAATATTCACTATGTTACCAAGAAAAAAAACACAATTTTACTTATAACTATTATCAATCGGTTAATTTTTGGCAAAATCTTCAGTTCATATATTGACTTGAATGTCTTGGAACAGATTTTTTTTTTTTTTTAATATGCTTATATGGACAATTTTTTGAAAGATTAGTCAGGCCTGCTTCTGTTATTTAGATTTACAGAGACCCTATATCTATAATTCGGTTAATTATTGTATCCCTATATGCAGGTAAATCATTCCTCGCATCGTTACTACCCTTACATGTATATATATATATATATATATATATATATATATATATATATATATATATATATATATATATATATATATATATATATATATATATATATATATATATATATATATATATATATATATATATATATATATATATATATATATATATATATATATATATATATATATATATATATATATATATATATATATATATATATATATATATATATATATACATACACATACACACATATACCCACACACATAAATGCTTGATCGCTGCATTACTGCTATTTACCTGTTTTTGTAATTACCTGTTCCTCAGTTGGGAAATTAATGCGATAACAGCTCGCCCATATATATATATATATATATATATATATATATATATATATATATATATATATATATATATATATATATATATATATATATATATATATATATATATATATATATATATATATATATATATATATATATATATATATTATATATATATATATATATATATATATATATATATATATATATATATATATATATATATATATATATATATTATATATATATATATATATATATATATATATATATATATATATATATATATATATATATATATATATCTATATATATATATATATATATATATATATATATATATATATATATATATATATTTGCGAATGATCATTTTAGATTGTCTGGTATTTTATAACCTTTACGGCAAGTTTGGGTGTCTTTATTTCCGGTCATCTTTTCTTGTGATTAAATTTGGTACATTCTGGAATTCCGTATTTGACTATGTCGTTGGCATGACATTTTTCGAATAAAATATCCCATAAAATCGATTTCAGAAAAAGTAGAACTTATCCTGAAGGAACCCTCAGCTTATCGAACATCCAAATACATACAATCAAGCCTTTGGAGGCTCGACAGACCGAAGGCTCCCCGAATCGGTTGCCAAGTTGAGTATTCAAGCGCCGATCCGAATACTTCATTAAAATTAAAAATAATTTTTGAATTATCGTGGTTTGGGATTATGGATTGATAGACGACCGAACCCAGGACACGGATTTGATCCTCGTGCCCTGAGGTAAATCTTCTCACCAAGCACTCCCCTGTGATCCTCGGGTTCACCCATTCCGGGGGCTACCCGAGATGATGTTTACCTGTCCCGGGTGAAGTTAGGATGGCTATCTACCGCACTTTCTCCTTTATGACTGAATTTGTAACATATTTTTTTTATTAGGGAAATATTATATTTTGGCTAGCGGAAATATATTTATTATTAGGTTATTCATTATATTTCATCGCTAAACATTATATTCCATCAAATGTAACCACCTTACTGTATTAAATTTTTTTTTAACGAAAAAGGGATTTTTTACCTCTTTCTTTTGAGTTCAATTAGTTCCCATGTTTGATTTTCCTTGGTTTTCCGTTTCTTCTGGTAATGGCTGTGTTTTGGGTGTTCCTTGTGGTGCAGAGACTTCTGAGGAATTTCGGCCCGTGGTAACATTCTCTTGGGCGTCAGGGTACTGGGTCCTCATAATTTTGTTATTATCCGTTGGAGGATTCTGTTGAATAGGTTTTACTTGGGGTTTTATGTTATGGCGGGCTTGGTTTGGGATTACAAAATATACGGGTTGTGACGGTCCTTTGTTGTAATCATTAGCAAGAAGATTTTCCAAATGGGGACTGAGGGGTAGGTCAATTTTAACTGTAAAATATGTTGCAACCATCTTCTCTAAGTTTGAGCAGAAATCTCTTTGTTTTTGTAGTTCTCTGGTAATTTTGGCATGGTTCTCCTTTAGCTGTTTCTCTAAGCTGTCCTGTTGCAGCTTAATTATTTCTTTCTGTGCTTTTAAGTGGTCGTATTTATGCTGCAAGTCTAGGATCTTTGCTCTTTGGGGTGCCAGGAATTCTTGTATTGCCATTGTCGCGGATAGAACAGTACTATTTCTATAATCTTGTACTTTTTTACCAATTTCCTGCATTTTATCGTATAATACTTGTAATTTTAGGATCTGGTCTGGATAATTATATCCCTCAACAAGCGTGGCGTCACTTATCGATTCCATTTCATTCTGGATTTTGGCGGTTTGTTCTTTCACTTTCATAAACTGGGCCTCAATTAACTTATCTATTTGTTTAGTTACTAAGATCTCATTTATTTTATTGTTCATTTTTTCTTGGGATGCCTTAACCTCACTAAGGGATTTAAGTATAGTCTTTATCATATTCTCAATTTTTAATTTTTCTGTTATCAATTGGGCCGATGCTTCTAGGAGTTCCGATCGTATTTGAAATAGCTGATCCATATTTGTTCTGTCTGTAACGGGATTGCACTAGTTATTTTTCTTTTTGGAGGAGGGGTTGAACAATTCTTGTTCTTCTTCTATCTTCGGGGTTTTTATCAAGCCGGAATTCAGTTTATCTGGAAAAAATTAACTGTTAACTTATTTCGACCTTTTATGGGTGACTTTCATTGTAATGCCTTATTCACATATTCTTGTTTTTAAGGTTTTTTTTAAACTGCTCGTTTCGGTTAAATATTATTTTATGTTTTTTTTTTGGTAACTTGTCCCTAGACGTATTTTCATTTATCTGGTTTTTTACTTATTCTGCCAGATTTCGTGGTAACTTCCTGTTCAGTTTCTGGTGTTTTATTCTTTTTTGATTTTCCCATAGAGATTAGGTCAAATTTCTTATACTGTTTTAATAGAAATTTTTGACCTTTTGCCTTAGCTTGTTTTGCTTGCGCGGTAGCCGAAGTTGGTTTTGTTTTTATGTGTCTTGGGGCTCATCGTCGGATTCAGTAGAACTAGTTCCTGAGGATTCATCATTAGGGCTTTCTGGGGTGGTCCTTTGTAATTTCGGAGTGTCACCAGCTCTTGCTTCATGTATTTCATCTCCTTTTGAGGTAGAGGGTATATTTTCCATTTCCTCATGCTGAAATCCTGTTTCGGGGGAGTTAAAAGATTCTTGGGAGCTCTGGGAGGAGTCAAATATTTTTGGGGAGTGTCTCCATTGCATGAATGCCATATCTTCGGGGGGGGGGGGGTGAGGTATATTTCGTAGCATGGTCTGTTTCCAGGAGTGAGATTCCTTGGGTTTTACTTTGGATACCGTTATGTGATGGTATTGTCTTAGATCTTAATCTTCGGGGTGTTCCTGGGTCCAAGGCAAGGTGCTTTGCCTTGTTTTTATAGGGTAGTTAATAGTGTCCATGGCTTCTCTCAAACTTTTTGTATTTCCTTTGTTTGTATCCCTGGGTGAAGTCTTCCTTATTTTTGCACCCGGTGTTTCCGTTTCTCTGTTTAATTCTTCCTGTAGCGATAGGGGTCTTTCTATCAGGGTTGCTGGGGATACCATGTCATCGGGAAATCTTTTGGGGGGACCTGGGGTTGAAATTCTGTCGGGGAAAAATTGGGTTTTTGGGGACAGCGTATAATCTAATTCCTCCGAACTTTCTGAAGATGAACTGTCTGGACCTTTTGTGGTTCTTGCCGGTATGGGTATTAAGGGTTTTCTTTTAGGGATGTCAAGGTTTTTCATGGCCAAAAATTCTTCAAAATCTTCCTCCTCGCTGTGATTCTCGAAGTAGTTTAGTTTGAAATTGAAAAGTTTTAACTCGGCTAGTCTGGACTTAGGGAACTTATTTTCCGCGTTTGATGAACCTGAGGATGAAGGTTCGGGTGCCCACTTAACGGGGTATTTGGTTCCTTTTATACGGCTAACATGTGCCTTACATGTTCTTCCGTTGTCTGGGTTTATCATTTTAAAAGTAAAATCATTGTCATATTTTTTGATTATTCTGTAGGATCCCGAATATTTATTGGAAAGTTTTCTGCCTTCTAGCTTTGCCTCATTTTTTAGATACACACAATCTTCCACTTTAAAAGTTATATTTCCTTTGATTTTGGACTCGTTTCTCAACTCTTGGTTCATCTTACATTTTTCTAACTCTTGTCTATCTATTTTATAGGTTTTTCTCATCCTATTTATAAAATCTTGCTTGTAGTCCTCGGTATTATTGTAATATTCTCTGGACTCTATAATTTCCTGATAAGGTATTTTAAAATCGCGTCCGAACAAAAGAAAAAATGGATTCTCTGTAGTCGTTTCTGAATAAGCGGTATTAATTACATTGGTTAAGTAAGGTAGATATTGATCCCAATCGTTTCAATTGTCCTTTGTATAAATACTCAAAACATGGAAAATATTTTATGCCTATTTTCTATTTTTCCATTAGCTTGGGGATGGTAGGAGGAGGTTAATAATTTTTCGATTTTAAGGAAACTCATTAAATCTCTTGTTACTTTAGAAACGAAGTTAGTTCCGTTATCACTAATAACCTGGTGAGGAACACCAAATTTTAAAAATATTTTTGCTAACGCTTTACTTGTGGCATATGCGCCTTGATTTTTCATTGCTTTGGCAAAAGTGAAGCCGGTAAAATGGTCTATTACTGAGAGAAGGCAAGTATAACCTCTATTAGTAACAGGTAGTCCTCCGCTCGTACCATATAGGTCGAATGAAACGATATCGAAAGGAAACCTAGCTACTGGCACCCTTCCCATGGGGGGATTAGGATACGTTTGGGGATTTTTCCTTAAATTACACGCTTCACATGTACTTAGATAATCCTTAAGTTTTGTTAATGCCGACGGAACATAAAAATATTGTCTTAACTTGTGAAAGGTTTTAGCTATTCCTAAGTGTCCGCCTATTTCAGAATGGAAATATTTAAAGGCAGATATTATTAAGCTTTGGGGGAGTACTGGGACTATTAAGGTTTGATTTCTATTTGTTTCGCCTGTTACTATCCTGCAAAGGATTTCTTCGTCCAAGTCATAATAAAAATTGCCTATTTCCCTTTTTAGGGTTTGGAACTTATCGGGGAGATTATCGGAATTCACAAAATAATTAATGAGAGTCAAACACATTTCATCCTTGGCTTGGTTTCTTTTAATGTTAGCTATCGATAAGGGGCTATGATTGACTTCGTCTCCTTCTATCTGGACTTTAGGTTTACTCTTCTTATATTTTCGTTTACTGGCATTAATGGCATTCAATTGTTTAGTTTCATTGTCTAAGGGGTTATCCTCAGGGATTCTACTTAGGTAATCGCAGGGGGCATTTTGTTTACCGGTCACATGTTCAAATTCGTAATCCAGGTCTTGGATTTTCATTATCCATCTCGCTAAAATTCCAGTTGGATTTTTGAATGTGCTTAGGTACTGTAAGCTTTTATGGTCCAAGCGCAACTTAAATTTTCGACCTATTAAATAATGTCTAAATTTGTCTAAATGGTAAATTATAGATAGTAACTTTAAATTCGTTGCTGAATAACTTCTTTCGCCTTTGGTTGGAGTTCTGCTTGAATAGCATATGACCTTTTCTATATACTTAGGGGGTTCCTGTAAGGTTTCGGGGTAGTTTTCCACGGGGATTGATTGGGAAAGGATTGCCGATACCTAGAGCTGAAGCATCGGTGGTAACCACGAATTTGAAATTGTTTTCAAAGTCCGGCAACGACAAAATTGGTTCAGAAGTAAGGGCTTTCTTGAGAGTGTCCAAGGAAGTTTGAGCTTCCTGCGACCAGGTGATAGTTTTGCTATCCATTTTAGTTAAGTCCGTTAAGGGTTTGGCAATTTGGGCGTAGTTGCAAGTGAACTTTCTAAAGTAACTGGTTAAACCAATAATGCCTCTTAGTTGTTTCATAGTTTTTGGCGGCTTGAGCTTTTCTACACATATTATCTTCTCAGGGTCCGGTGATATTTGACCTTGGGTCACTATCATTCCTAAGAATTTTATTTCGGATTGAAATAAATTTACTTTTTCAGGTCTACATTTTAGATTACCCTCTCTGAATTTTCAAAAACTTTGGTTAATGTGTTTAAATGGTCTTCTGGTGTTTCTCCCACACAAATTACATCATCCACAAAATGGATATAATTTTGTATACCTCGTAATAAGTGTAACAAAGGTCTACATAATGCACTTGAACTAGTTTTGAGTCCGAAGGGTACTCTCAAATACTCATAAGAACCACATTCTGTCGTCGAAAAGGCCGTTTTATAGACGTCATTGTCTGCTATCTTAACCTGATGATAACCTTGCGTGAGGTCAAGAGATGTAAAAATTTTATTTTTGGTTGAAATGGAGTCTAGGATTTCATCAATTCGGAGCAGGGGAAATTTGTCGCTAACTACCTGCTTATTTAAGGCTCTATAGTCTACTACAAGCCTAAGGTCCTTGTTCTTTTTCAGTACAAGTATAACAGGGGCTGAATACGGGCTTATACTTGGCCGTATAATATTGTTTCTTTCTAATTCGTGGATTTTATTTTTTAACCAATCTTTATAGGGGTAAGGGATGCGATAGGGCTGTTTAGATACAGGCAACCCTGTAGTTTGGATAGAATGTTCATAGAACGGTATCAATCCAATATCTTCTTCGCATGTGGAAAATATATCTCTAAAATTCCAGAGCAATTCACATAATTTTTTCTTTAATTGCGTATCTTGGATATGGCCTAATTTAAATTTTTCCTAAAATTGGGATTTTGTTAGTGGGTACCTATTCTTTGGATTACTAACATCAACGCTATTAACTAAGCTTTCCTTGGAGTTTTTCCATTTATATAGCTCGTGCTTAGAAATCACTTGTATTTCAAGGAGGCATGTTCCGTTTTTTAATGTAATCGTATCGTTTTCATGTGTGTTAGTCAACCAAATAAAGCCTTCTCCTTTCTCATATAGAATGATCTGTTCCTCACAAAACATATTTTCGGGGATTTCTTTACACGGGGATGCAAACCAAATTTCGGAATTGTCATTTACAGGGGTGATTATTTGTAAAATTTGAACTCTTTGCATTGTTTTCGGGGGGATCTTTGTTTTACGTACCGCAAATCCATAATATTTTTCTTCCGAGTTATTTTCTATTACGTTAAGATTGGCGCTTGATTGCGTCAAGTCTTCCGCTTTTGGGATTGATTGTAAGGGGACAGTACTTGGGTTTATTATTTCGTTCCATAATTCAGCTATTTTCTTTATTTCTGTTTGTCTGTACTCCTGCATTTTCCCTATTTTTGTTTTTATTGACTCAATCCATTTGCAGCTTGTTTTTCTCCCACAGGACGAGAGATGGGGTACAAAAGATTTTATTCTATTCACTGTTGCTTCCCCTCTCTCCACGCGTTGGAGAATAGGATCGTATGAATACACGAGTCTGTTATTTGCTATATCTAATAAAACTTTATTAGATTTTAGAAAATTAGCACCGATTATAGCCTCATATGGGAAATTTTTGCAGATTATGAAGTTTGTAGGAAAGACTCTATTATCTTTTGTCACATCTAGACGTATGGAGCCTATAGCTTCCAGCCTATGACCTGTGACACTAGTTAAACTGGGAATATTGAAATTTTTCCGTCGCTTAATATATACTGGTAGTCTATTAAATACATTCGAGTTTATTATGTTAACTGATGCACCGGAATCTATTAACGCTTCGAAATTAATACTTGCAACACCAAAATTATTTAATATAGGTAATATTTCATTATTATCACTTAAGGAAGGTACAATTACTGGAAGGGACCTATAAAAAATACTGGCCTGAAGGGTCCGGGTTAATTTTCTTGGGGGCCTAATTCGTTTCCCTGTGCATTTATTTGATAAGTGGGTGTTTGACATTGGGGTTCGGAGGGAAGTGAATTGGGTTCACTAGCAATTGAAGTTCCGAGTTGATTGATATTTGATTGTCTTGGTTGCCACGTATTATTACGTGGGTTAAAGTTTCTTGTGCCGACGGCTCGCGGCATTTGATCGTTTTGTATTGACGAAAAATTTCTTTCGTTTCCCGAAAAATTTCTTTCGTTTCCCGTCGGGAAAAAATATCCTCTGTTATCGCTCGTATTCCTGTTAAATCTAGTCGGATACACTGTCCTTGAATTAAATTGGTACGCGTTTTGTCGCGTATTTGGGTTGGGGAACCGATAATTATTTTGTCGGTTGAGGGAAGGATTTGAATAGGGTTGGGGAGGCGTATATTTGGAAGAATTTGAATACGCAAATCCTTGTTGGTACGGGTTGCGGAACGATGGGAGGTTGGGGGGGTTATTTCTATAACTTCCTGACCCATTGGCATTTAAGTTTGTTCTCCCGAACAAACGGTTATTAAAACTGGGGGTTGTTCGTGTATAGTTGTTTCTCGTCCGGCATTCCCTGTCAATATGTCCTTGTTTATTACATGCATAGCATATAATTGGGGGGTTGTTTACATAGTTTGTCGTGTTCGTGGGTACAAAACGCACCGTTCTTTGCCTGGTGGGGGTTGGAGATCTATTTTGGTTCGGTTTGGGGGAATTGTCTCTTGAAAAGAATCCTGGGGAAATTGCTCGTGATCGTCCCGGAGTTGAATTTTCTACATTATTTATTCTTGACTTATTGTGGTTTGCCACAATTGAGTCAATTTCGATCATTCTCTCCACTTCCTGGACTGCTAGTTCTAATATTTGAATATTCTTTGATATTAACATTCGGTACAGTTTGGGGCTCAATCCTTGCATGAAAGCATTTAGTACAATTTTATTATATAAAGGACCATATTCTTTCCCGTATTTGGCTTCAATAGATACCATTACTTTGTGCAGATATTCTCTAACATTTTGGGTTTCGTCGAAACATACAGTTTCGTGCTTTAATTTGTGTGTTGAACTAGTTTCAACAAATCTTTCTTGGAACGCTTTTAGCAGTTTTTCTATTGAGTTTACTGGAAGGTTGTTATCTTCCCCTATTGTATTTTCTATTTGTTTTAAGAATGTTAGTGCTTGCCCCTTAAGTCTCACCAACAACATGCCTACTAATGATTTTAAGTCCGTTTGAGTTACTTCTACGAATTAGTTTAATTGGATAATAAATTCATCTACATCCGAATCACCGTTATATGAGGGAAGCAATTTTGAAATTTCCACTGTTTTGGCAATAAGTTTTTGCTTTAATAATTGTTCGTTTTGATCTAACGATATTTTGGTTTTTTTTTCAAAACAAATTAAATTCGGCACTGGTTTTGCTTTTTTGATATAACTTAAATTTGGCGCGTCTAAATTATATTTTTGTTATTATTTTAAGTGGACTTGGGCTTAATAAAATATTGCACTTCAAAGCATGCACAAAATATAGCACTTTCAAAGCATGCAAAAGATATTGCACTTTAAGGCATGCACAAGATATCACACTTTCCCTATGCGTAATATTTCTCAATAATCTTTTTTTTTTAATGTTGTCCATGTGTTTTTGCTCCTTTAAGCCGGACCGCGCCAATTCTAATGGGGGGGGGGTTAATAAAAAAGTTATTTGTTCTTATATTTTCTGATGTTTCCTCATTTGGAAATTTCAATTAATTAATTCAATGAGGAAATTTAGTTAAACTCTTAGTTGACGGTTTGTGTGTGGCATACCTGAGTGGAGACGGAACTTCTTGGGTGGGGAGCTTAAACTAGCGGTTCAAATAGGGAGCTTATATTAACAGCCATACTGAGTCGAAATCAGATTGAAAAGTTTCAGGTTCCCTTGAGAGCGAGTGGAGCCACAAGGACTAACTATCTTGAGAAACACTAACATAGAGAGAATAAAATAAGAAAGTAATGTGTTTATTTTTACTCACATGATCGTCAAAGAGTTTGGTGGTAATATCAAAGACACTTTACAGTCAAATACACTTAGGCAAATGGTTCACTTGGACAGTACAAATAACGTTCAATAAAATGGTTTTTTGGTTTGCAAAAAATTCACAAAATAGTCTGTAATAAAACTGGCATAAGACTCTCTTAAGACTGTAAAAGACTCAAAAAAGACTGAAAAAAGACTGGCCAAAATTGCTAAGCTCTAGCTATCTACTCTTTCCAATTTCGCCAGAGGTTACGTTCGGGCGTTACTAACAAGTATATTTGACAGATTCTATTGGTTCCACTATATGGCCTATATTACTATTGGTTAGTGATGTACCAATGGGCTACTTGGGTTTAATTAAAATTTATGACTTTTAAGATATCACTTTGGAATTCTTCAGAACAAACAGAGTTTTACACTGTAGCTTTTTGCTTGTAAGGTGTCACTTAATTTCCGGAAGGCTGATAATTTATTTCTGTGAAACTTGTTAAAGGACAATACGATTTAATTACATTGAGATGTTTATCCTGATATTTTCAGAACAAACAAAGTTTTACACTGTAGCTTTTTGCTAATGAGCTTTTTAATTACATTGAGATACATAGTTCTTTTTCAGAACAATGCAATTTGATTATACAAAAATATTCTGTATCTCGAGTGACTATTTTTTTGTGTAATAAATTCTACCATCTCTTGATTATTTGGTATTTCAAGCTTTTAAGATTTAAATTACATTGTTAGTCGCCTGTCATATAAGATTTGGTCAAACTGATACTTATTGCATATCTTGACGACACGAAGGCGGATTTATTTATTAGATTTTCTGTGGGAAAGATTCTTACAATGTATGTCTGAATTAGATACATTCGTTTCACTATGTTAAATTGGACGCTTGAGTCTTGCTCAATCTGTAGGTTACTTGAATTTTTCAGGTTCATATTTTGGGTGATTTTATTTTCTACCTGAGTAACTTTAATTGGAAAATTTTGAGGTTTTTGAAAATTGATCCCATTACACCAATCCGAGCAGAGAAGCAACTGAAAGAAGTGACTAGGACTACATGGAAAATACAATCCCTTCTTCTGCATCATCAGCAACAGCCTGAATCTAGGAAAGGGGGACAGGGGGCAGCTGCCTTCCCTAGAACTAAAAACTTACACTAGATTATTTACGAGAACTTTTCGTATGTTGGAATTTTTCTGTTGGATGTTCACTGCTAGATGTTCGAAAAAGTTGGAAATAAACTGAACTTTCCAATTATTGTTTCCGATATCGATATATACGTTCCGATATTTAATATGGATTTTTAATCCAATATATAGATATATAAATTTTTATATTTTATTTCGCCCAACTTTAACCCTTAACTGGCAGGGGGAAAAAGTTACACTAGCTGAAAAGTTGGGTGTGCGGAGCTTCACTTTTTAAAATGTTGAAAAAACTTTTGTTGCAAATTGTTTCCAACTGAATTTAAAAATATTCAGATATATCAGTTAGAAGTACTAAAACACAAAAATTGTTCCACTATTCGCATTTGGGTAGAGGAACTTGGCATATTCCATACATATATGTTTTGGCACGAACTGCAGGTATATTTGGAATCTCTGTCCTTGCTTAGGGGACAAATTATACAGCGACATTTTTGTTCATTGGAACGTGAAGAAAAAACGGGGGGGGGACATTCTCAGCTGAAAATCATGTATGGTTCTTGATCAATTTACACAGTTCTCGTGGGATCCTCTGACCCTAAGTTACGGGTTGATGAGAGATCATCTTATTGGATTTTGATCATAGTATTGGATTTTGAGATGGCGTTTAGAGCGCTCAAGTAGCAGCCTGAGCGTCGTCCAATTATAGCTTGATTTGTGAATTTTCTCGTGGTTTTTCTGCTGTGATGGTATGAATAATCGACAATTTGACTGTCATAGTTTCCATTAGTGCAATAACGATGGCATTAAAGTACGGAAAAGCTGATTTATACGAACTGAATTCATCTCGCTGACAGTGGCGCCATCTATTTTGTAATTTGGAGTTTAATTGGAGATGGCGTTCCAGAGCGCTCAAATAGCAGCCTGAGCGTCGTACAAGTATAGCTTTATTTGTGAATTTTCTCATGGTTTCTTTTCTGCTGTGGTGGTATGAATAATCGACAATTTGACTGTCATAGTTTCCATTAGTGCAATAACGATGGCATTAAAGTACGGAAAAGCTGATTTATACGAACTGAATTCATCTCGTCTGACAGTGGCGCCATTTATTTTCATTAACTTAAGGCTCTTTCGACTGTTGAGAAAGCCGCCAGATGTCAATCCAAGTCAACAGCGATCCAAGCGTAGCCACAGAGGGAAAAGAGGAGGCCAAAGAAATAAAAATTGTGCTATCCCTGTTCTCGTTTCTAATAACAGAGCGAGGTCTCTCAGTACAGCAAGGGAACGTATTCTGACAGTAGTTAACTGCATCCCTCCTAGTGAAATCCCTCCTTCGCTTCGTCCGTGGTACGCTGACCCAGTATCGTCACTGTCAAGTACCCCACCTCCCCTAACACCTGAGTTTTTCTTGTCGAAGTGCAGACTTCCCAATATCCTAGTATGTAATGCCCGATCACTAAACAATAAAACCGACGAACTTGAAGTAGTTCTCAAACAGACGAGTTCCCCCATTGCTGTTATCACAGAATGTTGGGATATTAACGATGAAACCGGGCATATCAAGGGGTACAAGTGTTTTTTTAATACGAGACGCGACCGAGGGATTAACCGACGAGGCGGTGGGGTCGGACTGCACTTTCGGGAAGACTTACCTTGTAAATTACTAAGTCAGCCCAGTGAATCATGCCATGAAGTAATTTGGGTCGAATGCAAACCAAAGCGCCTATCAAAGCGATATTCGTGCTTGGTTGTAGCTGCAGTTTACTACCCCGAAAGTGCAAAGAACAGAAAAGAACTGATCCAGTATATCCAAAACTGCACTGATGACCTACGCCGCAGACACGCAGCGCCTGCTTTTGTAATCGCTGGTGATTTCAATCAGACTAATAAGGCATGGGTCTCCAGCATGCTTGACCTCAAGCAAGTTGTCTCAATCCCTACTCACGTCAGTGGTAGTATATTAGATCTTATTTTCACGAACATTCCCGATTATTACGAAGTACCCTTCTCTCTCGGTCCGTTGCATAACTCTGACCATAACACACTTCTTTGGAAGGCCAAAGTTGGCCTTCCAGCACCACGTAAAGCAAAAATTACCACTCGACCTATGACTAAAGAGGCAATTCGTTCCTTTGGACAGTAGATTGGGACGTTTGACTTTGATGAGATTTGCTCTATGACAGATATCGACCAGAAAGTTGATACTTTCAACTCTTTGCTGTCATGTAAATATCACGAACATTTCCCTGAGAAAAAAATAACTGTTAGTGATACTGACAAACCTTGGGTAACACCCGATCTAAAGAAGCTTATCTTAACTCGCTGCCAGTTACATCGCAGTGGGGATATTGTTCAAGCAAACAAACTTCGTAACCGCATTGTTAAACTGTTACGAGCAGCGCAGAAAAGGTACGTTCATGACAAAGTCTCGCCTCTCCTTCAAGGTGAGCCCCGTAGGTGGCACTCTGAAGTCAAGCGTCTTACCGGTAAACGTACCACCAGTGAAATTAAGATACAGAAAGACGACAAAACGCTGATAAAATCAGCCGAAGTGAACGCCTTTTTCACTTCAATCTGTACTACTCACCCGTCCTTCACCGAAGCCGAAATCGAAGCCCTCATTGCTGACGTCTCTGAAGATACAATCGTTGAAGTATCCGAGTTCGCAGTGTATAAAGAACTTCAAAAGTTAAAAAGCAACTGTGCTTCTTACCCAGGAGAATTGCCAGTTAAACTTTTAAGAGAATATTCTATGTTTTTAGCAAAACCACTCTCATCAGTGATCAATCAGTCGTTCAAGGAGCACAAATTCCCGAGTGCTTGGAAAAAAGCCTACGTCCGCGTCTTACCTAAAGTCAAAGACCCGAAGTCCTGCAATCAGCTTCGTCCGATTTCTATTACGCCTAATATGGCTAAAGTGACTGAATCTTTTATTTATAGAGAGCTCCTAGCCCAAGTTCAGCCAGCCCTAGATCCGTTTCAGTACGGCTGCTTGAAAGGGAGTAGTACGACGCATTATCTAGTACGTCTCTACCACCTGATTACCGAGTGGTTGGACAAAGGCAGTAGCCTCGTTGACCTGCTTTTAGTCGACTATCGTAAGGCTTTTGACTTGATCCGCCACTATACAGCAGCAAATAACCTCAAAAAGATGGGCGCTAGGAAGCATATTTTGCTCTTAGTTGTTGACTTCCTGCGTAACCGCTGTCAGTGTGTCTATGCTCTCTTCCCTAGTGACTTAAACTCTGAGTGGGCTGAACTAACGTGTGGTGCACCACAAGGCACTAAGCTGGCAGCTCTTTTGTTTTTAGCGGTAATTAACTACATTATCCTCGAGTTTGAAGACAGATTCAAATACGTGGACGATCTCTCCCTACTTCTGAAATATCTTGCTGAAAAGTCAGACGTGTATCCCCAGTTCAGCAGTGAGATCAGGAACTCTTTTCTCGAGGCGTGTAGCATTAACGACCTCCAGCTTAATATGAATAAAACAAAAGTCATGAGGTTTAATCCGCTTAAGCGTGACCTCTCATGCCCGGTTCCTTGGTACCCTACTACCTCAACCTCAGTGATTCTCGGGGTTACTTTCAGTGACGACTGTTCATTTAGCGCGCACATCGCCGGTCTGGTGAAAAAAGGTAGTTGCGCATTACAGTCGCTAATTACCTTGCGCCGACTAGGTTTCTCACAAAGTCAGCTGAAGACGGTTTACGTCACGTATGTGCGCCCAATCCTTGAATATGCGTGTCCTGTGTGGAGCCCTCAGGCTCATAATATTGAACACCTAAGTGAAGATCTGGAAGCCATTCAAAAACGGGCAGTGAAAGTGATACTAGGCCCGAAATACAACTCTTATGAGGCTGCCCTTAGTACCTTACGACTGCCAACGTTGCGTGATAGGCGCTTACAGTTAATGTGCAATTTTGGGCAGTCCCTTCTTTCGTCCCAGAAACACCGTTCGTTGCTTCCCCCACCTGCACCTATCACCGCAAACACCCGCCATAAAAATCAACTAGTGCCGCCAAAGTGTCGAACAACCCGTCACAGCAATTCTTTCGTGCCTTTTTTTGTCAGTTATTTAAACCGCCAGTGACCAGTTTTATGCAATGTACTAAACAGCGCCATTTAGTCGGGGCTTCGGCCACGGCTACGATAGTTGTTTATAAATAAATGAGTCTATATATGAGTCTATATATCTAATAGAGCTAGAAATAGAGCAAGAAAAATGCTGATAGAGCTGCTCTATCAGCATTTTCTTTGGGGTGTTGATTAGATCAGAATGACATTGGCATTGACACACCTATGTCCATGATTGCATGCCACACCTCCTGGAACCATCTTCTCGTGCGGCGGCTAGTCGTGTAAGTGGATCACTTTAGGTCTAGAGAGTTCAGTCTATTTTTGGTTGCGTTGTACTTCATGATGATCTGGTTTGCTACTCTCATGTTCAGTTTCTTCTGAAAAGGGGATCGACGAAGAAAAAAAATAACTGCTTGTTTGCTTCCAAAAATACGACATCAGGATCAGATGGTCTCTAAATTTGAAGATGGACGAGTTGGATTTCCTTGTATGACTAGCAAGAAAAAAGGGTGAATCTCTCTTTCGTTCTTTTTCACCGTATGTCATTCTCAAGGGTATGAGTTCTATGGACGTCAACCAGTTGCCAACTGTGATGTTGGTTTTCCACTCTTCAAGAGATCGACAAGGGTCCTGTTCACATCGGACATGAAGCATTGTAGATTTCACCTATAGGTGTTTCCTTTCCAGTGTGGACAAAAACGTTAGATAGATAAAATGTCGTCAAGACCACTAGACATTCAATATTGAATCCAAACAAATTTATTTCTTGAATCTGCATCATCCTCTAAATGTCACTAGCATTTCATCAATCGCCAAGTATTCGTCTGGTGAATAATTTGTTTTGAAGTCTGCAATGAAGAGGTCGAAAGCTTCTTTGATGAGAGCTAGAAGTCCCTCTTTCGTAACGTCTGTGCATGTCATCTCACCTGAGACAGTTTTCCAGATACTAGAATTCCTTCAGGCTCGTTGTAGCTGGAAAATATCCCTCCCAGTTCCGTATGATGCAAAGAGACCTTTGGAATCTTCACTGCCAGACTTGAATACTCTAGATAGATGAAAAATGTCTAAAAAGGCTCGCCTCTCTATGACGTCGACTGGTTTCAAGTACGTTGGCTTATCTACAATACAGGTGATACTCGTCACTCTAGGCAGTGGTGTGAAGGACGGTCTTCTCAAGGGTCTCGGCTGTGGTGAAAAGGTCCCATGCCTTTTCAGAGGGTTTTAGGTCTTTGTGTCCTTTGAGACCTGAAAAGCGTATAACAATATTACAGCCTCTCGTGTCTCCTCTGTGATAAGTATCTGGCTTGTTAGTAGCATTCCTCCGGATTGTCAGTTGTTTCATAGGAGACCATATTGTAGCTATAAATCATCTTTTCCAGCTCTAAAAACCAAAGAAAATTGGAATTATTTAAAGAAATAAACTAAAAAGGGTTTCCAAAATGAAAATCTTTTCCTCTCAAATATACGACAATTAAATAAGTTGAAATCAAACTAATTTTTCTCTAAAAACTAAAAGTTGATTTCTCTGCTAAGCCACAAAAAAGTTATACAAACTGCAGGGTGGGGTCTGCCAGACCCCAGAACACTGTATCTACTCACATATCAATGATTTCGAGATTTTCTTTTACAGAGGCTTAGTACTCAACTAGTCCGAAAATACAAGAGATATCAACATCCTAGCATAATCCAGTAATACGAAATGGACAAAAACTTAGGACTAAGGTCTGAGAGACCTGACCCTGCTGTTTAAGGGTTAAACTTTTTTTTAATTTAGCACCGAAAATAACTGTGTAGCACGCAAAGTTGGGCAATTTTAGCACTTTAGGAACTGACCGCGGTGGCAACCCTGTAGCCTAAACAGTACACAACACTACTTCGGTGTATGTCAAATAGGTTTAATGAAAGGAATCAAGACATATTAACATTATAACTTCACCCGCTCTTCATCACAGAATCGGCTGCCCCCCCCCCTAGACAAGATGCTGCCTACGCTCATGAACAACAGAGATATCCTGCTCGTTTTTCTTGGAAATCCCCTGCCACTTTTGACACCGATGGTACCTTGACGGTGCGTTCCATATAAATGGATGACTTCGGTTGCTCTTCCTCCGCATACACTTCCTAGAGGATACAATGTCGGCTGTGTTCTCATTTAGAAGTCGCCTTCGGATCTTAGTTTAAGCCTAATAGGTTCAGAAAACTTCCGCTCTGCATATGCACTTGAGTATGGAAAATAAAGCCTCAGGGAAATTCCCACCACTGCACTTTCTCATTGACAACAAGAACACGACAGGGGTTTTCCAGGAATTCTACCCCAGATCTAAAAATACCTCTCTTTTCAGAAAATAAACCTCACTGGTGGCTGATGTCTTTTTTGACGAGTCTTGCCTGTTTCTGCCTCGGACTTACCAAGTAGGCTAGGGAAACGCATCATCAAACGAATTGACGAATCAACATTATCAGACCCTCCCTCTCCAGAGTCTGGGCTTCTTAAATTTTGAAGAATTGGATTACTCTGGTCGATTTGTTCGCTTATTTGGGAGCGGAGTTTAACCAGGAAACCTAAAGCATTTGCTAGCCGGTAAACAGAGTGAGATCACTCTTGGCTGGTAAATAGCACATTGTGTTTGGCCCGAGCTTCAACTCTTGACCATCAATGTACATTGACTTCACTTGATCAACTTCCCTTGAAGGGGTCGTCCGATTTTCTTACTGACTCTGGCTTTATGAAAAACTTTAGAGGGGACAATTAGGTCTGTTTACAGTTTTCGATTCGTCGTTTAATTGGGTCGATGCAAACAGAAATTATTTATTCAGAATATTCACTTTCAGAAGTGTAAACACTAGTCAGGGTAAATACGCCTTTGCACAAGGTTCACACATTAACGCAAGTACTCACATCACTTCCTTTCACTGCTCTATTGCCAGCTGAATCTTATTGACCGGGGTTTGGGAAGTATAGCAAGAGGGAATCCCACTGCTCCAGAATTCTCAGAATAGCTACCTTCGACAACAGCTGTCTGATACTCGCAGCCTGTAGTAATTTAAGGCTTTCAACACGACAAAACTACTGGTACGTTCATAGCGTATCGATCCTCTCCGGTTTTTTGTGATATTAATTATAAAATACTTTCCCAAAAAGGAGTTTTCTAAAGAAAAGTAAAGGCCATATTAGTAGAGAGGGAGGTGCTACTCCGATTGCCCACCCCTGCTGCCACCTACAACTTTTTTTTACATAATTTATGTCTGTTTGTTGTCAGTGAGAATGAAAAAACAGGAATTTTCTCACTTTGATGGATGTTTTCTTGGATGGTTTTGTGTGTTGGTCAATTTATTTGATGTTTTTCATGGATGTCAACAGTAATTTATGTCTGTTTTATGGTTTTTGTCAGTGAGAATGGAAAAACAGTATTTTTCTCACTTGAAAAAACAGGAATTTTCTCACATTGATGGTTGTTTCATGGATGGTTATGTGTGTTGTTCAATTTATTTGATGTTTTTCATGGATGTCAACAGTAATTTATGTCTGTTTTATGGTTTTTGTCAGTGAGAATGGAAAAACAGTATTTTTCTCACTTGAAAAAACAGGAATTTTCTCACATTGATGGATGTTTCTTGGACGGTTATGTGTGTTGGTCAATTTATTTGATGTTTTTCATGGATGTCAACATCGATTTATGTCTGTTTTATGGTTTTTGTCAGTGAGAATGAAAAAAAGGAATTTTCTCACATTTATGGATGTTTCTTGGATGGTTATGTGTGTTTTTCAATTTATTTGATGTTTTTTCATGGATGTCAACAGTAATTTATGTCTGTTTTATGGTTTTTGTCAGTGAAAATGGAAAAACAGGAACTTTCTCACTTTGATGGATTATTGAGTCTAACGGCTACCGGAGTCAATGACCTAAATTTCCAAAGGTGTTGATGTAGTTGTTGATGTAAGTGCACGCTCTCAGCGAATGTCAAGGTGTCCAGGAATATGGAACACCTGTGCTGTCGACCTCAATTCCCCTTTCGTGAATCAATAATTCCCCTTAGAAACAACAAATTAATTCTCCTTTCTTGACAGATCAATCAACCAATGACATCATCTGTCAGACTTTAAAAATTTTTGCCTAGAAACGATTCTCCAGGAATAGATCCAAGTCATTAATGTCTTTGCCATGGAAACAGTTTTACTGGTCGAACTCCAAAAGATATTAATAACCAAACGCCATGGAAACAATTCTCCAAGAAACATCTTAGCGATGAATTGTTTTAGCGCGGGAATCAGGTTTCTTAGTAATTTCAAATGCGTCAGCGCAGAAATGCCAAAAACAAAAGGAATACGCTGAAGTTACGATTAGGGATTATTTGGGCGAAACCGTTTTAGGGAATTATTTCGCCGAAACAGTTAGAGACATTTTAAAAGATGATTTAAAAGCTTCCACATCAGTTTAAGTTCACCAAGACATAAAAAATTTAAAGTTCAGTTCTAAATTTTTCCATAGAAGATAGGAAAAGTTATACTATGATTGTGATTATTTTCCATGAAGATAAAAAGTTTCATTTTAATT
Source organism: Artemia sinica (assembly GCA_027921565.1). Lineage (NCBI taxonomy): Eukaryota > Metazoa > Arthropoda > Branchiopoda > Anostraca > Artemiidae > Artemia > Artemia sinica. The sequence continues at coordinate 7,517,717 of CM051263.1, read as the reverse complement.
CTAAATTTTCTTAAATTCAATTCCGACCTTTCTCAAAGAGATGAAAAAATTTAAAGTTCTGTTCCAAATATTTTCCCGGAAAAGAAAAGTTCAACTTCGATTCTGAATTTTCTTAATGAAAATGAAATAAGTTATTGATCAATTCTATTTTCCTAAAATAATATAAAATTTTCCACTTCAATTCAGATTTTTCTCAAAGAGATGACAAAATTTAAAATATTGTTCCAAATTTTTCATAGAAGATAGAAAAAGTTATACTTTGATTGTGAATATTCTTCATGAAGATATGGAGCTCCACTTTATTTCTAAGTTTTCTCGAAGAAGTGCAAAATGTACAAGTTCTCTTCTGAATTTTCTTAGAGAGGAGAAAAAAAAGTTAGCTCAATTCTGAAATTTACCAATGAAAATGAAAAAGCTTCCATTTCAGTTCGTACGCGCGCGTACGTAGGCTAACCTAACCTAACCTAACTTAACCTGACCTAACTTAATCTAGCCTAACCTAACCTAATTTAATCTTTTTACAATGTTTAAGTTAGGTTAGGTTAGCTTATCATGAGCACTCATGATAAGTTAACCTAACCTAGCCTAACTTAAACATGGAGAAATGTTTCTAATTATTTATTAATATTTATTTATACCTAACCTAACCTATTGTTTTTGATGGTTAGATGAATGAACTGAATTTAAGAAAAATTAGAAATAGAGTGAAACTTTTTATCTTCATGGTAAATAATCACAATTATAGCATAGCCATTCCTATCTTCTATGGAAAAAATTTAGAATTAAACTTTAAATTTTTATGTCTTTGAGAAATTATGAACTGAAATGGAAGCTTTTTCATTTTCATTGGTAAATTTCAGAATTGAGCTAACTTTTTTTCTCCTCTCTAAGAAAATTCAGAAGAGAACTTGTACATTTTGCACTTCTTCGAGAAAACTTAGAAATAAAGTGGAGCTCCATATCTTCATGAAGAATATTCACAATCAAAGTATAACTTTTTCTATCTTCTATGAAAAATTTGGAACAATATTTTAAATTTTTTCATCTCTTTGAGAAAAATCTGAATTGAAGTGGAAAATTTTATATTATTTTAGGAAAATAGAATTGATCAATAACTTATTTCATTTTCATTGAGAAAATTCAGAATCGAAGTTGAACTTTTCTTTTCCGGGAAAATATTTGGAACAGAACTTTAAATTTTTTCATCTCTTTGAGAAAGGTCGGAATTGAATTTAAGAAAATTTAGAATTAAAATGAAACTTTTTATCTTCATGGAAAATAATCACAATCATAGTATGACTTTTCCTATCTTCTATGGAAAAACTTAGAACTGAACTTTAAATTTTTTATGTCTTGGTGAACTTAAACTGATGTGGAAGCTTTTTATTTTCTCTGGAGAAATTAGAATTGAATTATGTTCCTTGGTAAAATTCAGAAGAGAACTTGAACTTTTCTATCTTCTATGGAAAATTTGGAACAGTATTTTAAATTTTTTCATCTCTTTGAGAAAAATCTGAATTGAAGTGGAAAATTTTATATTATTTTAGGAAAATAGAATTGATCAATAACTTATTTCATTTTCATTGAGAAAATTCAGAATCGAAGTTGAACTTTTCTTTTCCGGGAAAATATTTGGAACAGAACTTTAAATTTTTTCATCTCTTTGAGAAAGGTCGGAATTGAATTTAAGAAAATTTAGAATTAAAATGAAACTTTTTATCTTCATGGAAAATAATCACAATCATAGTATAGCTTTTCCTATCTTCTATGGAAAAATTTAGAACTGAACTTTAAATTTTTTATGTCTTGGTGAACTTAAACTGATGTGGAAGCTTTTTATTTTCTCTTGAGAAATTAGAATTGAAATGTGTCCCTTGGTAAAATTCAGAAGAGAACTTGAACTTTTCTATCTTCTATGGAAAATTTGGAACAGTATTTTAAATTTTTTCATCTCTTTGAGAAAAATCTGAATTGAAGTGGAAAATTTTATATTATTTTAGGAAAATAGAATTGATCAATAACTTATTTCATTTTCATTGAGAAAATTCAGAATCGAAGTTGAACTTTTCTTTTCCGGGAAAATATTTGGAACAGAACTTTAAATTTTTTCATCTCTTTGAGAAAGGTCGGAATTGAATTTAAGAAAATTTAGAATTAAAATGAAACTTTTTATCTTCATGGAAAATAATCACAATCATAGTATGACTTTTCCTATCTTCTATGGAAAAATTTAGAACTGAACTTTAAATTTTTTATGTCTTGGTGAACTTAAACTGATGTGGAAGCTTTTTATTTTCTCTGGAGAAATTAGAATTGAATTATGTTCCTTGGTAAAATTCAGAAGAGAACTTGAACTTTTCTATCTTCTATGGAAAATTTGGAACAGTATTTTAAATTTTTTCATCTCTTTGAGAAAAATCTGAATTGAAGTGGAAAATTTTATATTATTTTAGGAAAATAGAATTGATCAATAACTTATTTCATTTTCATTGAGAAAATTCAGAATCGAAGTTGAACTTTTCTTTTCCGGGAAAATATTTGGAACAGAACTTTAAATTTTTTCATCTCTTTGAGAAAGGTCGGAATTGAATTTAAGAAAATTTAGAATTAAAATGAAACTTTTTATCTTCATGGAAAATAATCACAATCATAGTATAACTTTTCCTATCTTCTATGGAAAAATTTAGAACTGAACTTTAAATTTTTTATGTCTTGGTGAACTTAAACTGATGTGGAAGCTTTTATTTTCTCTGGAGAAATTAGAATTGAAATATATCCCTTGGTAAAATTCAGAAGAGAACTTGAACTTTTCTATCTTCTATGGAAAATTTGGAACAGTATTTTAAATTTTTTCATCTCTTTGAGAAAAATCTGAATTGAAGTGGGAAATTTTATAATATTTTGAGAAAATAGATATGATCAATAACTTATTTCATTTTCATTGAGAAAATTCAGAATCGAAGTTGAACTTTTCTTCACTTCTTTGAGAAAATTTAAAATTGAAGTGAAACTTTTAATCTTCATAGGAAATAATCACAATCATAGTATAACTTTTCCTATCTTCTATTGAAAAATTTAGAACTGAACTTTAAATTTTTTATGTCATGGCGAACTTAAAACTGAAGTGGAAGCTTTTTATTTTCTCTGGAGAAATTAGAATTGAATTGTGTTCTTTGGTAAAATTCAGAAGAGAACTTGAATATTCACGATCAAAGTATAACTTTTCCAATCTTCTATGAAAAATTTGGAACAGAACTTTAAATTTTTTTCATCTCTATGTGAAAAGTCGGAACTGAATTTAAGAAAATTTAGAATTAAAGTGAAACTTTTTATCTTCATGGAAAATAATCACAATCATAGTATAACTTTTCCTATCTTCTACGGAAAAATTTAGAACAGAACTTTAAATTTTTTATGTCTTGGTGAACTTAAAACTGAAGTGGAAGCTTTTTATTTTCTCTGGAGAAATTAGAATTGAATTGTGTTCGTTGGTAAAATTCAGAAGAGAACTTGAACTTTTCTATCTTCTATAAAAAATTTGGAAGTATTTTAAATTTTTCATCTCTTTGAGAAAAATCTGAACTGAAGTGGAAAATTTTTATATTATTTTGGGAAAATAGAATTGATCAATAACTTATTTCATTTTCATTAAGAAAATTCAGAATCGAAGTTGAACTTTTGTTCTTCCTGGAAAATATTTGGAACAGAACTTTAAATTTTTTCATCTCTTTGAACAAGGTCGGAACTGAATTTAAGAAAATTTAGAATTAAAGTGAAACTTTTTATCTTCATAGAAAATAATCACAATCATGGTATAACTTTTCCTATCTTCTACGGAAAAATTTAGAATTGAACTTTAATTTTTTTTATGTCTTGGTGAACTTAAAACTGAAGTGGAAGCTTTTTATTTTCTCTGGTGAAATTAGAATTGAATTGTGTTCTTTGGTAAAATTCAGAAGAGAACTTGAACTTTTCTATCTTCTAAGAAATATTTGGAACAGTATTTTAAATTTTTTCATCTCTTTGAGAAAAATCTGAACTGAAGTGGAAACTTTTTATATTATTTGGAAAAATAGAATTGATCAATAACTTATTTCATTTTCATTAAGAAAATTCAGAATCGAAGTTGAACTTTTCTTCTTCCGGGAAAATATTTGGAACAGAACTTTAAATTTTTTCATCTCTTTGAGAAAAGCCAAACTGAATTTAAGAAAATTTAGAATTAAAGTGAGACTTTTTATCTTCTAAGAAAAATTTGGATCAGAACTTTAAATTTTTTCATCTCTATGTGAAAAGTCGGAACAGAATTTAAGAAAATTTAGAATTAAAGTGAAACTTTTTATCTTCATGGAAAATAGTCATAATCATAGTATAACTTTTCCTATCTTCTATGTAAAAATTTAGAACTGAACTTTAAATTTTTTATGTCTTGGTGAACTTAAAACTGAAGTGCAAGCTTTTTATTTTCTCTGGAGAAATTAGAATTGAATTATGTTCTTTGGTAAAATTCAGATTAGAACTTGAACTTTTCTATCTTCTAAGAAAAATTTGGAACAATATTTTAAATTTTTTCATCTCTTTGAGAAAAATCTGAATTGAAGTGGAAAATTTTATAATATTTTGAGAAAATAGAATTGATCAATAACTTATTTCATTTTCATTAAGAAAATTCAGAATCGAAGTTGAACTTTTCTTTTTTCGGGGAAATATTTGGAACAGAACTTTAAATTTGACTCTTTGAGAAAGGTCGGAACTGAATTTAAGAAAATTTAGAATTAAAGTGAAACTTTTTATCTTCATAGAAAATAATCACAATCATGGTATAACTTTTCCTATCTTCTATGAAAAATTTAGAACAATATTTAAAATTTTGTCATCTCTTTGAGAAAAATCTGAATTGAAGTGGAAAATTTTATATTATTTTAGGAAAACAGAATTGATCAATAACTTATTTCATTTTCATTGTGAAAATTCAGAATCGAAGTTGAACTTTTCTTTTTCCGGAAAATATTTGGAACAGAACTTCAAATTTTTTCATCTCTTTGAGAAAGGTCGGAATTGAATTTAAGAAAATTTAGAATTAAAGTGAAACTTTTTATCTTCATGGAAAATAATCACAATCATAGTATAACTTTTCCTATCTTCTATGGAAAAATTTAGAATTGAACTTTAAATTTTTTTGTCTTGGTGAACTTAAAAGTGATATGGAAACTTTTTATTTTCTCTGGAGAAATTAGAAATGAATTATGTTCTTTGGTAAAATTCAGAAGAGAACAAGAACTTTTCTATCTTCTATGAAAAATTTGGAACAGTATTTTAAATTTTTTCATCTGTTTGAGAAAAATCTGAACTGAAGTGGAAAATTTTTATATTATTTTGGGAAAATAGAAATGATCAATAACTTATTTCATTTTCATTGAGAAAATTCAGAATCGAAATTGTACTTTTCTTCACTTCTTTGAGAAAATTTAAAATTGAAGTGAAACTTTTAATCTTCATAGAAAATAATCACAATCATAGTATAACTTTTCCTATCTTCTACGGAAAAATTTAGAAGTGAATTTTAAATTTTTTATGTCTTGGTGAACTTAAAACTGAAGTGTAAGCTTTTTATTTTCTCTGGAGAAATTAGAATTGAATTGTGTTCTTTGGTAAAATTCAGAAGAGAACTTGAATATTCACGATCAAAGTATAACTTTTCCAATATTCTATGAAAAATTTGGAACAGAACTTTAAATTTTTTTCATCTCTATGTGAAAAGTCGGAACTGAATTTAAGAAAATTTAGAATTAAAGTGAAACTTTTTATCTTCATGGAAAATAATCACAATCATAGTATAACTTTTCCTATCTTCTATGGAAAAATTTAGAACAGAACTTTAAATTTTTTATGTCTTGGTGAACTTAAAACTGAAGTGTAAGCTTTTTATTTTCTCTAGAGAAATTAGAATTGAATTGTGTTTGTTGGTAAAATTCAGAAGAGAACTTGAACTTTTCTATCTTCTATGAAAAATTTGGAATAGTATTTTAAATTTTTTCATCTCTTTGAGAAAAATCTGAACTGAAGTGGAAAATTTTTATATTATTTTGGGGAAATAGAATTGATCAATAACTTATTTCATTTTCAATGAGAAAATTCAGAATCGAAGTTGAACTTTTCTTCTTCCGAGAAAATATATTGAACAGAACTTTAAATTTTTTCATCTCTTTGAGAAAGGTCGGAACTGAATTTAAGAAAATTTAGAATTAAAGTGAAACTTTTTATCTTCATGGAAAATAATCACTATCATAGTATAACTTTTCCTATCTTCTAAGGACAAATTTAGAACTGAAATTTAAATTTTTTATGTCTTGGTGAACTTAAAACTGACGTGGAAGCTTCACCTACGAAATACTAAGAAACCTTAGCTCAGAAAAGCCTGAAATAGCCAACTACTCATCCCAAACTAGAAGTTTCAGACAACAAACACCTATGAGAGACTAAGAATCCTAGCTCTGAAAAGTCCAAAAAGCAAACTACACCTCCCAAATCATAGGTTTCAGTCAACATACATCAACGAAAGACGGGGCCCGGGGAGGGCCTTTTTTAGGGTCTGGGGGGGGGGGGTCCTTGAGGGCCGGGTGGTCCTTTGGGAGCTTGGGGGGACCTTTGAGGATCAGGGGCTTCCTTCGGGGTTGGGGTAGGGGGATCGGAACCCTTTGGGGTTGGGGACAGAGGACCTCACGACACTGTTCAAATGGAACTTGTGTATTATAACGACCACAGAGTTTCACCCTCAAATCCTCTTCTAAAATCTCTTCAAAAATCATCTTTTAAAATGTCTCTAACTGTTTCGCCGAAATAATTCCCTAAAATAATAATTTGTTCTGAAAAGATATAATAAAGCCTTAAAAAAGTATTAAAATGGTGGCTCAGGAGCCTTTGGGGCGCCGGGGGTCCTTTGGGGGGGGGCCGGGGGAGGGGGTCCTTCTGTGTCTCAATGCACAAAAAAATATTAAAAAATGGGGGAGGGGAGGGGGAGGAGGGGGAGGAGGGGAGGGGGAGGAGGGAAGGGGGAGGGGGGAGGGGAGGAGGGGAGGGGGAGGAGGGGAGGGGGAGGAGGGGAGGGGGAGGAGGGGAAGGGGAGGTGAGGAGGGGGAGGGAGGGAGAGGGAGGGGGCCCTTTGGAGGCCAAGGGGGGGGGGGGGGGGCCTTTGGGGCCTGGGGGGTCCTTTGGGGGTCTGGGGGACCCTTGAGAGCCGGGTGGTCCTTTGGGAGCTTGGGGGACCTTTGAGGACCGGGGGGCTTCCTTTGGGGTTGGGGTAGTGGGATCGGAACCCTTTGGGGTTGGGGTAGAGGACCTCACGACACTGTGCAAATGGAACTTGTGTATTATGACGACCACAGAGTTTCGCCCTCAAATCCTCTTCTAAAATCATCTTAGTAAAGCACAATAAAACACTACTGAAATATTCCAACTCTTGCATTTCACGACAGAAATTCAAAATGAACTTCGAAAAATCAAGAGAATGTAACTGTGACAAGGTAAAGCACAACAAAACACTACTGAAATATTCTAACTCTTGCATTTCACGACAGAAATTCAAAATGAACTTCGAAAAATTAAGAGAATGTAACTGTGACAAGGTAAAGCACAATAAAACACTACTGAAATATTCCAACTCTTGCATTTCAATGAAAGAAATTCAAAATGAACTATGAAAATCAACAGAATGTAACTGTGACAAGGTAAAGCACAACAAAACACTACTGAAATATTCCAACTCTTGCATTTCACGACAGAAATTCAAAATGAACTTTGAAAAATCATGAGAATATAGCTGTGACAAGGTAAACCATGACAAGACACTACTGAAATATTATAATTCTTGCATTTCACGAAAGAAATTCAAAATGAACTTTGAAAAATTAAGAGAATGTAACTGTGAGAAGGTAAAGCACAATAAAACACTACTGAAATGTTCCAACTCTTGCATTTCAATGAAAGAAATTCAAAATGAACTATGAAAATCAACAGAATGTAACTGTGACAAGGTAAAGCACAACAAAACACTACTGAAATATTCCAACTCTTGCATTTCACGACAGAAATTCAAAATGAACTTTGAAAAATCATGAGAATGTAGCTGTGACAAGGTAAACCATGACAAGACACTACTGAAATATTGCAATTCTTGCATTTCACGAAAGAAATTCAAAATGAACTTTGAAAAATTAAGAGAATGTAACTGTGACAAGGTAAAGCACAATAAAACACTACTGAAATATTCCAACTCTTGCATTTCAATGAAAGAAATTCAAAATGAACTACGAAAATCAACAGAATGTAACTGTGACAAGGTAGAGCACAACAAAACACTACTGAAATATTCCAATTCTTGCATTTCAATGAAAGAAATTCAAAATGAACTATCAAAATCAACAGAATGTAACCGTGACAAGGTAAAGCCCAACAAAACACTACTGAAATATTCCAACTCTTGCATTTCACGACAGAAATTCAAAATGAACTTCGAAAAATCAAGAGAATGTAACTGTGACAAGGTAAAGCACAACAAAACACTACTGAAATATTCCAACTCTTGCATTTCACGACAGAAATTCAAAATGAACTTGGAAAAATCAAGAGAATGTAACTATGACAAGGTAAAGCACAACAAAACACTACTGAAATATTCCAACTCTTGCATTTCAATGAAGGAAATTCAAAATGAACTATGAAAATCAATAGAATGTAACTGTGACAAGGTAAAGCACAACAAAACACTACTGAAATATTCCAACCTGAACCCTCGTGCCACTCAACCCTCGTGCAACTCGACCCAATTTAACTAAACCCCCGTGCAACTGAACCCCCCATGTGACTGAGCCCCTGTATAACCAAAACCCCATACAACTGAACCCCCGTGCTACTGAACCCTCCTGCTACTGAATTCTCGTGCTACTGAACCCTCGTGCAACTCGACCCCATTTAACTAAACCCCCGTGCAACTGAACCCCCCTCGTGCAACTCGACCCCATTTAACTAATCCCCGTGTAACTGAATCCGCATGTAACTGAACCCCTCGTGCCACTCAACCCTCGTGCAACTCGACCCCATTTAACTAAACCCCCGCGCAACTGAACCCCCCATGTAACTGAACCCCTGTATAACCGAAACCCCATACAACTGAACTCCCGTGCTACTGAACCCTCGTGCTACTGAACCCTCGTGCAACTCGACCTCATTTAACTAAACCCCCATGCAACTGAACCCCCCTCGTGCAACTCGACCCCATTTAACTAATCCCCGTGTAACTGAATCCGCATGTAACTGAACCCCCCGTGCAACTGAACCCTCGTGCAACTCGACCCCATTTAACTAAACCCCCCGTGCAACTGAACCCCCCATGTAACTGAACCCCTGTATAACCGAAACCCCATACAACTGAACCCCGGTGCTACTGAACCCTCGTGCTACTGAACCCTCGTGCTACTGAACCCTCGTGCAACTCGACCCCATTTAACTAATCCCCGTGTAACTGAATCCGCATGTAACTGAACCCCCGTGCAACTGAACCCTCGTGCAACTCAACTCCCTCAAAACACTTTTCAGCCATTTCTTGTTAATTTTTTTTATTTCTAAACTATTTAAAATTGACAACACTGTGCAAACCATCACTTGTGTATTATACAGTACACAATCATCCTATCTCCTCCAAAACACTTTTCAGTCATTTCTTGTTAAAAATTATCCAATCACTAATTACCCCTTTTTTTTGCAAATGTCTATCAAACGCCAAGGAACGTAATCTCACCGAATACGTCAAACTGTTTCCACAGACTTCAAAAATGGAACTGTGGATAACACATGGGTGATTGACAGCTTTCCCTAAAAAACCTTTGAGTTTAATGTCTCAAGCATGGGTTTTTCTTGCGCAATTGAAACTGTAGTGTATATTCTTGTACTTGTCAAACCTTTACACTGTATATTCTTGTAATCGTCAAACCTTTGCACTGTATATTCTTGTGCTCGTCAAACCTTTACACTGTATATTCTTGTAATTGTCAAACCTTTACACTGTATATTCTTGTGCTCGTCAAACCTTTACACTGTATATTCTTGTAATCGTCAAACCTTTGCACTGTATATTCTTGTGCTCGTCAATGTGCTCGTCAAATCTTATACAAGCACACTACTTACGTCAATATAAAGCGAACAAAAATTAATGAAAAAAAATGTTCTACAAGATAAGTTTTTCAAAAAAATTAAAGAGCTCCATTAAACCAAAAATTAACAAAAATAGAATCAAATAATCTACTCAAAACGAGCAGAAATTAATATGAAATTCTAAACCCCATACTTTTTAAAAGCCAGAACATAATTTTTCATTTTGTACCTGAAAATTTTTTTTTAATGTTTTCATTTTTATAACTTTAAGAAATCAAAAACTAATTAAGATTTTAAGGAATAAATATCAGCATGTGTATATTAAACTGACAATGCACCTTTTTTTGACTAAATTCATTTGAATTTTCTTCAGTAAAGTGCAAATTATATTCTGGCTTTTAGAAAGCGTGGATTTAGAACCCTACTCATATTAATTTCTGCTCGTTTTGAATTTGACTCTGATTTATTTAATTAGGCTAGACATTAGTTTTACATTGTTTTTTTACATTAATTTTACAAGCTAATGTTGAACTAAAACAATAAATTAGGCTAGACATTAGTTTTACATTACTTTTACATTAGTTTTCTACATTAGTTTTACAATATAATGTTGAAGTAAATCAATAAATTAGGCTAGACATTAGTTTTACATTGGTTTTTTACATTAGTTTTACAAGATGATGTTGAAGTAAATCAATAAATTAGGCTAGACATTAGTTTTACATTGGTTTTTTACATTAGTTTTACAATATAATGTTGAAGTAAATCAATAAATTAGGCTAGACATTAGTTTTACATTGGTTTTTTACATTAATTTTACAAGCTAATGTTGAACTAAAACAATAAATTAGGCTAGACATTAGTTTTACATTACTTTTACATTAGTTTTCTACATTAGTTTTACAATATAATGTTGAAGTGAATCAATAAATTAGGCTAGACATTAGTTTTACATTGGTTTTTTACATTAATTTTACAAGATGATGTTGAAGTAAATCAATAAATTAGGCTAGACATTAGTTTTACATTGGTTTTTTACATTAGTTTTACAATATAATGTTGAAGTAAATCAATAAATTAGGCTAGACATTAGTTTTACATTGGTTTTTTACATTAATTTTACAAGCTAATGTTGAACTAAAACAATAAATTAGGCTAGACATTAGTTTTACATTACTTTTACATTAGTTTTCTACATTAGTTTTACAATATAATGTTGAAGTAAATCAATAAATTAGGCTAGACATTAGTTTTACATTGGTTTTTTACATTAGTTTTACAAGATGATGTTGAAGTAAATCAATAAATTAGGCTAGACATTAGTTTTACATTGGTTTTTTACATTAGTTTTACAATATAATGTTGAAGTAAATCAATAAATTAGGCTAGACATTAGTTTTACATTGGTTTTTTACATTAATTTTACAAGCTAATGTTGAACTAAAACAATAATATAGGCTAGACATTAGTTTTACATTACTTTTACATTAGTTTTCTACATTAGTTTTACAATATAATGTTGAAGTAAATCAATAAATTAGGCTAGACATTAGTTTTACATTGGTTTTTTACATTAATTTTACAAGATGATGTTGAAGTAAATCAATAAATTAGGCTAGACATTAGTTTTACATTGGTTTTTTACATTAGTTTTACAATATAATGTTGAAGTAAATCAATAAATTAGGCTAGACATTAGTTTTACATTGGTTTTTTACATTAATTTTACAAGCTAATGTTGAACTAAAACAATAAATTAGGCTAGACATTAGTTTTACATTACTTTTACATTAGTTTTCTACATTAGTTTTACAATATAATGTTGAAGTAAATCAATAAATTAGGCTAGACATTAGTTTTACATTGGTTTTTTACATTAGTTTTACAAGATGATGTTGAAGTAAATCAATAAATTAGGCTAGACATTAGTTTTACATTGGTTTTTTACATTAGTTTTACAATATAATGTTGAAGTAAATCAATAAATTAGGCTAGACATTAGTTTTACATTGGTTTTTTACATTAGTTTTACAATATAATGTTGAAGTAAATCAATAAATTAGGCTAGACATTAGTTTTACATTGGTTTTTTACATTAATTTTACAAGCTAATGTTGAACTAAAACAATAAATTAGGCTAGACATTAGTTTTACATTACTTTTACATTAGTTTTCTACATTAGTTTTACAATATAATGTTGAAGTAAATCAATAAATTAGGCTAGACATTAATTTTACATTGGTTTTTTACATTAGTTTTACAAGATGATGTTGAAGTAAATCAATAAATTAGGCTAGACATTAGTTTTACATTGGTTTTTTACATTAGTTTTACAATATAATGTTGAAGTAAATCAATAAATTAGGCTAGACATTAGTTTTACATTGGTTTTTTACATTAATTTTACAAGCTAATGTTGAACTAAAACAATAAATTAGGCTAGACATTAGTTTTACATTACTTTTACATTAGTTTTCTACATTAGTTTTACAATATAATGTTGAAGTAAATCAATAAATTAGGCTAGACATTAGTTTTACATTGGTTTTTTACATTAGTTTTACAAGATGATGTTGAAATAAATCAATAAATTAGGCTAGACATTAGTTTTACATTGGTTTTTTACATTAGTTTTACAATATAATGTTGAAGTAAATCAATAAATTAGGCTAGACATTAGTTTTACATTGGTTTTTTACATTAATTTTACAAGCTAATGTTGAACTAAAACAATAAATTAGGCTAGAAATTAGTTTTACATTACTTTTACATTAGTTTTCTGCATTAGTTTTACAATATAATGTTGAAGTAAATAAATAAATTAGGCTAGACATTAGTTTTACATTGGTTTTTTACATTAGTTTTACAAGATGATGTTGAAATAAATCAATAAATTAGGCTAGACATTAGTTTTACAATGGTTTTTTACATTAGTTTTACAATATAATGTTGAAGTAAATCAATAAATTAGGCTAGACATTAGTTTTACATTGGTTTTTTACATTAATTTTACAAGCTAATGTTGAACTAAAACAATAAATTAGGCTAGACATTAGTTTTACATTACTTTTACATTAGTTTTCTACATTAGTTTTACAATATAATGTTGAAGTAAATCAATAAATTAGGCTAGACATTAGTTTTACATTGGTTTTTTACATTAGTTTTACAAGATGATGTTGAAGTAAATCAATAAATTAGGCTAGACATTAGTTTTACATTGGTTTTTTACATTATTTTTACAATATAATGTTGAAGTAAATCAATAAATTAGGCTAGACATTAGTTTTACATTGGTTTTTTACATTAATTTTACAAGCTAATGTTGAACTAAAACAATAAATTAGGCTAGACATTAGTTTTACATTACTTTTACATTAGTTTTCTACATTAGTTTTACAATATAATGTTGAAATAAATCAATAAATTAGGCTAGACATTAGTTTTACATTGGTTTTTTACATTAATTTTACAAGCTAATGTTGAACTAAAACAATAAATTAGGCTAGACATTAGTTTTACATTGGTTTTTTACATTAGTTTTACAAGATGATGTTGAAGTAAATCAATAAATTAGGCTAGACATTAGTTTGACATTGGTTTTTTACATTAGTTTTACAATATAATGTTGAAGTAAATCAATAAATTAGGCTAGACATTAGTTTTACATTGGTTTTTTACATTAATTTTACAAGCTAATGTTGAACTAAAACAATAAATTAGGCTAGACATTAGTTTTACATTGGTTTTTTACATTAATTTTACAAGCTAATGTTGAACTAAAACAATAAATTAGGCTAGACATTAGTTTTACATTACTTTTACATTAGTTTTCTACATTAGTTTTACAATATAATGTTGAAGTAAATCAATAAATTAGGCTAGACATTAGTTTTACATTGGTTTTTTACATTAATTTTACAAGCTAATGTTGAACTAAAACAATAAGTTAGGCTAGACATTAGTTTTACATTACTTTTACATTAGTTTTCTACATTAGTTTTACAATATAATGTTGAAGTAAATCAATAAACTAGGCTAGACATTAGTTTTACATTGGTTTTTTACATTAATTTTACAAGCTAATGTTGAACTAAAACAATAAATTAGACTAGACATTAGTTTTACATTACTTTTACACTAGTTTTCTACATTAGTTTTACAATATAATGTTGAAGTAAATCAATAAATTAGGCTAGACATTAGTTTTACATTGGTTTTTTACATTAATTTTACAAGCTAATGTTGAACTAAAACAATAAGTTAGGCTAGACATTAGTTTTACATTGATTTTTCACATTTATTTTACAAGATAATTTTGAAGTAAATCAATAAATTAGGCTAGACTGCAAAGCAAAACTTTATTTTTTTTTCCAAGATTTTTTGGTGTTATTGTGTTTCGGGAAAACACAAATTGGAGAGTAATTTAAACCAGCAGTAAATTTCGTCAATGAAATGAAACATGGGTCAGATCATATGTGACAGGTATGTAATAAGTGACGTTTATGCAAAAAAATTAAATCCTATTTGAAAATATATTGAAGAAAATACATTTATATCTATTGCCAGGTTAAATCACTGGACTCACTTTGTTATCGAGTTCTTTTCTCACGCCCGAGCTTCAAGAATCCTTTTCTAGTTTCTTATTAAAAAGGGAACTAGCAAGCATTCTTACAACAGATATACAAAAACCTATGACCTTAGTTTCTTCTACTACTGCGGCATTGGGGTTGACCCTGCATATGTCTTCATGACTGCAATAGCAATGCAGGGTAAACTTAAGAAGTAACCCCCCCCCCCCGTCCTCGAGTTGATTATTGCCTAGGAAAGAGAACAGTATTCCATTCAGTCTTGATTAAAATGCAATGTTTAAGGTTTGATTGTAGTTTGCTTGTAGGCTTAAAGTTTGTAATCGTCTAACAAACGGGCTGAATTAGCTTACAGTAGTGCTTAACTTGTAGCCTACTATTATTGAGACGTTGAGACTGAGAAACAAAACTTTTCGTTTTTTTCTTCTTTTCGTAAATTCTTACTCTTTCCCTCTCTAATACGCAGAATTAAACTGAATCTGATTCACTGCACTATTTAAACGGTGGGCCTACAGCCATCGTTTTTGTTCTTTCCAGCCTATCGATTCACTTTCTAGCTGAATATAAATTCTTCAAAGCTTCAGGTTCTTTTCGCCTTCTACTTAGCTCGAATACAGTCACTGAAGAAGAGGCGCTAGCCACAGTACAAATAGTATAATATAGAATGGTCACTGCTGGCAAATTTTGTTTGCTTTTCATACGTTAAAATCGCTGTTCACGTTAATAAAGAAAACTTTTGGACTTGTGTGTGACTTTTACTTCAAAAATCGTACTTTTCATAAAAAAAAAATATGCGATTTTCTGTATCGTACGTCCGCCAGTGACCAAAGAAGTGGGACAAAAAGTACATAATTGTGATGATTGTCAACCCTGGTGCAAGGACGGGGGGGATGGTAGAATTTTACTTTACGCGGTCGCTTGTTAGTGGAGTAACTATTTCCAATTAGAATGGGTTACAATACAGGTCATGCTGACAAAACAACTTCGACTCTCCCGACATGTATTTTGACTAATTTTGTGACTAATGGCTAATTTTACTTAAATACTTTGACCATATTTTGCAATTTTTGTTTGAGCATAAGTACTCACGTTGAAGAAAATCCATTAATCGAAACATCGACGTGAACGAGGCACTTGGATCTAGAGCCATTCATCACCCATTTTCTAAAGAAAAGAAATGCTATTAAAGATTACATCCATGTATTTACTTCGTAACATTATATCCAGTATAATGTTACAATGTAACATTATTATTGTTACAATGTATTGTTATTATTGTTACAATGTTATTATTATAATGTTACAATGTAACATAACATTATTACAATGTAACATTATAATGTTATAATGTAACATTATTTAATTGGATTAAATTGCTGTAAACTACTTAGTCAGAAGAGCCGTTTGTGCTTCTCGGAAGCCTTTGTGTAATTCAAAAGGGATTTTAGCCTATAAATGTGTCAACAAATTGATTTTCAAGGACCTTTGTTAGACACGACACCGTAGATGAATGAATATCTTATTATTTCTTAGATTATATCTTATTATTTTTTTTTAACTAAGCCAATGACAGGAGTTAAATGAAGGGTCATATCATGCTCTATTTAGATGCAGTTAGCTTTTTTAGCCTTTAAGTTTAATTTAGCATTTACTGGTTAGCCTTGGAATTTTAGTATGTAAGTATACTGATAAGACAGACGTTTGGTGACCTTACTAGATGTCGTATAGTAGATCTGCTTGAATTAACTTGTGCTAATTTTGAGACCAGACAAGAGCCCCTAACGAATCATCCACTAGCATTTCATAAGGATTTATCTAACTGGCAGGTCCACTTTTCCATCGGCCCTCATAAATAGATTGATAGAGTATTGTTTCCTGAGTTTAACAACTGAATCTAGAACCACGCCGCCTGAGGTCAACGCAGCTGCTTACGCTCTTCCTGCTCCCCAATCCATTCAAAGCTTCACTCTTTACCCCGTAAAGCACTGACCCTTGTGGTACCCCACATGTCACCGGAGATGGTGCTGAGCTCACATCATTCAACACTAATTTGAAGGATCTCCATTTGCAATAACTTTCAAACCCCTTTTAAGTACTTTCCGCGGACACCTAACTACTCCATCCGGCTTAGTAGCGTTTAAAAATCAACTGTAGCGAATGCTTTGCATATATCTATAAATACAGACAAATGTGTTTCACTCCACTATTAATTGATGTCCATTCCACTATTAATTGATTCCATAAGTTGTTGCCGAGTGCCCATTCGTCGTCGAGTGCCCTTTGCGAAATCCAAATTAGGTCTCACTCAGCAAACCATTAGCCTGTAGGAAACTATATAGACGTTTATGAAAAACTTTTTCTGATAATTTCGAAAACAATAGAAGGATCGAAATCGGTCTCCAATTCTATATTTCCTTTTTAGGGCCACATTTATGAAGTTGTATCACTTTCCCAACTTTTAGCTGATCAGAAAAAATGCCTTTTTCAAGTGACAGGTTTATAATAAAAAACAGACACGATGGAATATAATGCACTACTGCCTTAAACGCTCAAAGAGATAAGCCGTCCACTCCCGCAGAATTTGATTTAACAGATTTTATCATTTTAAGCAGTTCATCACTTGTATACGGATCAAAGGATAATTCAAAACTCTTACCTCAATTATCAGATATAATGTTTTGTTGAACATGTTGACATCTATGTTTTACACTATTTTGCACTTGAATACCAATATTGGAGAAAAAAATACCAAACTTATGTAGAATTCTAGACTTATCACCAGGGGTGAACCCTTCAAGTTGTACTTCATCCCCTCCAATTTCTGCATTCCCAAAGGTCACTTCATTTATCTGTTTTCATGTTTTTTTCATATTTCCTTTGCTATTTGAAAACCTTCTATCGTAATTGATTCGGCCATAGCTTTGCGACGTACTTTATTCACTAAATTGCACTGCTTTTTGAATAATTCATACGAACCATCACTTTTATCCTCTAGATATATTTGATAAAGCTCTTTCCTTAGTTTTCTTTCTTCTAGTATTTTACTCGTTATTCATGGCTTACCGGGTTCCTTTTTCTTCACTTTCATTACCTTAATGGGACACACACTATCATAAATGGGTAGAATAACAGAAATTAGATTATCAAGTGCTCTCGTAGGATATTCTTCGTCGGAAAACTTAGAAAACTTCCAAACAATAACACTAACTTCATCCACAATCTTTTGAAGATTCACTTTTTTCATTTAGCCTTGCCTTTAATTTCTTTTTCGTTATTCTGTGCAACTGCCACTTCATAACACTTACCAATTGAAGATGGCCAGAACCAGGAAAAGCCACTACATCAGCCTAACAAAGCTTCAAATCGGCAGGACGAACAAAAGTATCATCAATTACGGTTACACTCTGTCCAGTAATCTTCGTGGGTACACTCACAAGCGGGTATAGATCATTCGACATCACAAAATTTAAGAGATCATCATTATGATTAGACAAATCAAGCAGGTTAAAATTAAAATCACCCATATAAATATGACTAGCTCCAGACGGTACCTTCGTAATCAGCTGACTTATACCTCCCACCAAATCAACCAGGTGAGCACTGGGCGGCTTATACACCATACTAACTATATTCTGTCTCCCATCAAATTCAATTTCAATTGAATAAACATTAATCTTACCCTCAATCCATATACTAAGATCATCCCTATTATTAAAGTTCAACCCATTCTTCACAAGGAATCCAACACCACCATGACCCGTCATCGCTCAGTTCTTAACACGAAGATCATAACCTGGAAATGAATACAGTGAAAGAGACTGGTTTGAACTAAAAAGTAAAATTAATGTAATTCTGTAATATAGAAAGAAGAAAAAAATTATTCAATTAATTCCAAAATATCCAGGTAGCTCGTTGTCATGTGGACATTCCAAGAACACAGTCGCAGACTGTTTTCATTTATATCATGAATATACGGCCACCGAATACAATCCCTCTCCCTCATAGGCTTTAGCTCAAAAATCGGTATATCTTCATCGCCAGCAATACCTCTTGATAAATAATCCTGTAGACTAAATTGATCTTGATCAGGCATTGTCATTTTCACACAAAAGAACAAGAAATAGCACTTGAAAAAAAATATATAACAAAAAAATCAAAACCCCTATATAAGGTCATTAATTAACCAGATACGCCTGATTAGAGCAGTCTCAGTTTCACGCACAAAAATACGGCCTTGATCAGACCACACACTGCGATTTCCAAACTTATCTCTTAATGTGCTCAGAAGATCGCGCTTACGTTTCGTAAGGTTCTCAACTACAAATAAGCCTGAGCCAATAAGCTGCTTCTTTACTTTAAACACATGGCCAGCTATCTCTTTTGATTGAAACTGGACGAGAACAGGGGCAATTTGATCTGGTCTTTGAGCATCACTTGATCCAACTCTATATCGCCGAAAACTAACCATGTCTGAATCCTTATTATTAGTTAGACCCACCTTGACAAACATTACGTGCTTCAGGGTGCCCCCTACACTATGCGAAGGAATCTGCTTCACACCATTAAAAAACCACCTCTCTCTTCCTGCTGTATGTCACCTAGCTTGAGCTCGCGTGACCCTTCGGACCTTGGAGACCTGCTGATTGTTAACCATCGTACTTAGACATCCAGGACACCATCCACGAATACTATCCGATTGTCTCCACGCACCACACTTCGCTATCGTATCCAATTTTCTCAATTTAAAACGCCAAAATTTCAAAAATCTGATTTCATAAAAAATTCAAGTATCAGATTGCACAATGAATTAAAAGGTAAGAAAAATAGACATTAGACTTAATAAAAATGAAAAAATAATGAACTTATAATGCGCCAAAAATAAAACTGATATTCAACTCAAACGTCCAACTCAAAAGTCCATAGAAATGATCCATAAAAATGGGGATATAACACAACCCTGCTTAACTCCTGATTCAATAAGAAACCAGCTATTAACCTCATTTCCTAGCTTAACCGCAGCAGTTTTACTCTCGTACATAGCACTAATCACTTTAATGTGTTTTTCTGGTATACCATTTACTTACTTAGACTTAGGTCTTCCCACGCCGGTTGACGCATAAGGCGACAACGATGTCTCTCCATGACGACCTCTTTTGTCCTTTTGACCAAAGTTCTTCAAGCGACGATCTCAAAAGCGCAGCATCCTTCTCAAGATATTTGTCTAGTGTTGCCTTATGTTGCCCACGTCTTCTGATACCAGAAGGAACCCAACACCAAACATCTTGGGGTAGGTGGCCCTCACCCATCCGCACCATATGACTCCAACGTCGCCATTGGTTAGTCACAATTCTATCGATCAGAAGCGGCTGCTTTGTCTTTTCACGTACAGAGGCATTAGTGAACTTATCAGTCCACTGGATACCAAGGATGTGCCGAACATAGATGTTCTCAAAACCCTGGATTTGCTTTTCCAGCTGCTTAGTCAACGCGCATGATTCGCAGCCATGCATTAGTATAGAGAGGACGTTACTATTGAAAAACTGGAGCTTGAGCTTTAGGGAGT
This sequence comes from Artemia sinica, assembly GCA_027921565.1. Taxonomy (NCBI): domain Eukaryota; kingdom Metazoa; phylum Arthropoda; class Branchiopoda; order Anostraca; family Artemiidae; genus Artemia; species Artemia sinica. Next base: position 7,497,415 of record CM051263.1, on the reverse strand, counting down.
ATGTTGGATTCCTCCACAAATTTCTTGGTTTATTGAAGATGTTTCTTGCGCATGCAATGCGTGTGGCAAATTACTTTCGACTATCAAAAAGGGCACTAGGCCTTTCGAATTCCAATCGAACGAGCCTTTTTCGAGTTTCTACGACAACACTTCCTATAAACACCTTATATGGCCCCAGGGCATAAATCATAACTCTTACCCTAAGGGCTGTGAGGGTGGTTGTCATCCTCTAAGACCTAATTTCCAGAACTTTCAACTAGGTTACACAAAATGGCTATCTCAAAATTTTGCTTGGATGTGTCTGGGAAAATGGTGGGCGTGAGAGGGGCGTTAGTCTTTCTCCAATCACTTTCAACTATTAAAAAAGGCACTAGCCCTTTCAATTTCCATTCAAATGAGCCCTTTTGAAGTTTCTACGACAACGCTTTCAATAAAAACTTTATATGCCCCCAGGGGATAACTTACAACCCTCGCCCTGAGGGCTGGGTGGGGGGGTTGTCATCCTCACAGACCTAATTTCAAGAACTTTCTACTACGTTGAAGAAAATCGCTATCTGAAAATTTTGATTGGATGTGTTTGGGGGAATGGTGGGCGTGAGAGAGGGGTTAGTTACCGTCCAATCATTTTCAACTATTAAAAAGGGCACTATCCCTCTCAATTTCTAATTGAATGAACCCCTTTTGATGTTTTTACGACAATTCTATGATTAAAAACCTTATATGCCCCCTGGGAATAACTTACAACCTTTGCCCTAGGGACTTTTGGGAGTTTGTCATCTTTAAATACATAATTTCCAGAATTTTCACCTACGTTGAACAAAATGGCTATCTCTAAGCTTTGATTGAATGTGTTTGGGGAAATGGAAGGCGTGAGAGGGGGGTTAATTACTCTCCACTCACTTTAGACTATTAAAAAGGGCATTTTCAATTTCAATAAAATGAGATCTTTTGAAATTTCTACAACAACTTTCTATATAAACCTTATATGCCCCCAGGGCACAAATTACAACCCTTGCACTGAAAGCTCTGATGGGGTTTTTATCCTAAAAGACCTAATTTCCAGAACTTTCGACTACGTTGAACAAAATGGATATCTAAAAATTTTGATTGGATGTGTTTGGGGAAATGATGGGCGTGAGAGGGGGGTTAGTTGCCTATTTCAATAAAAACCTTATATAACCCCAGGGCATAACTTATAACCCTTGCCCTGAAGACTATGGGGAGAGTTTCCTGCTCAAAGGAATAATTTCCTGAACTTTAAACTTCGTGGAATAAAATAGCTATTAAGAAATTTTGATCAGATATGTTTGGGGAAATGCTGGGCGTGAAAGGGGTGTTTGTTGCCTTCCAATCACATTCGACTATTAAAAAGGGCACTAGCCATTTCAATTTCCAATCGAATGGGTCATTTTTGAAGATTCTACGACAACGCTTTCAGTAAAAGCCTTATATGCCCCCAGGGCATATAAGGCCCTTGCCCTGAGGGCTGTGAGGGAGTGTCCTCCTCAAAACATAATTTCTATCTGGAAATCCAAAACACTGAATAAAATGGCTATCTAAAAATTTTGACTGGATGTGTTTGGGGAAAAGGTGGGCGAGAGAGGGGGGCTAGTTGCCCTCAAATCACTTTCAACTATTAAATAGGGCACTAGACCTTTGAATTTCCAATGGAATGAGCCCTTTTTCAATTTTCTACGACAAAGATTTCAATAAAAACTTATATGCCCCAGGGCATAACTTATAACCCTTGCTCTGAAGACTGTGGGGGGGGGGGGGGGAGTGTCCTGCTCAAAGGTATAATTTCCTGAACTTTAACTGCATGGAACAAAATGGCTATCTCAAAATTTTGATTGGATGTGTTTGGGGAAATGGTGGACGTGGAAGGGGTGATAGTTGCCTTCCAATTACTTTCGACTATTAAAAGGGCACAAGTCATTTCAATTTCTTATCAAATGAGCCCTTTTTGAAGTTTCTACGACAACGCGTTCTATAAAAACTTTATATGCCCCCAGGGCATAACTTACAACCCTTGTCCTGAGGGCTGTGAGGAGGTTGTCATCCATAAAAACATAATTTGCAGAACTTAAGATTACGTTGAACAAAATGGCTATCTCAAAATTTTGATTGGATGTGTTTGGGCGAATGATGGGCGTGGGGGGGGGGGCTAGCTGCCCTCCAATCACTTTCGACTATTAAAAAGGGTGCTAGCCCTTTGAATTTCCAATCGAATGAGCCTGTGTTGAAGTTTCTACGAAAACGCCTTCTATAAAAACCTTATATTCCCCCAGGCCTTAACTTAAATTAAATAAAAAAAAACAAGTTTTTTAAACTGAAAGTAAGGAGCGACATTAAAACTTAAAACGAACAGAAATTATTCCGTATATGAAAGGGGCTGTCCCCTCCTCAACGCCTCGCTCTTTACGCTAAAGTTTGACTCTGTCTCACAACTTTATTTTTTAAAACAATAAAAAACTTTAGCGTAAAGAGCGAGGCGTTGAGGAGGGGACAGCCCCTTTCATATACGGAATAATTTCTGTTCGTTTTAAGTTTTAATGTCGCTCCTTACTTTCAGTTTAAAAAACTTGTTTTTTTTATTTAATTTCTGATCGTTTTTTAGTTAATGCAGGGGATGTTTCCCCCCTCTTTAAAAAATCGAGTAAATTTTCTCAGGCTCGTAGCCTTTGATGAGTAATACTAAACTTAATAAAATTTATATATTTAGAATCAGCATTATAAACACATTCTTTTGATACATTTATTGACATCAAAATTCCGTTTTTAAAAGTTTCGATTACTATTGAGCCGTATCGCTTGTTTTTTTATTGTTTTTTTTATTACGTATATGTTATTACGTATATGAGGGGGTTCTCCCCTTAGTCAATACCACGCTCTTTACGTTAAAAGTTAAAAAAAAATTTGATTCACAAACCCCTGAATCACAAAGGCCGTTTAATTAGAATAGATAGCTCTTTTGAAAGCACTAAAAAAAAAACTGTAGCGTAAAGAGTGAGGTATTGACTTGGGGGAGAACCCCCTCACATACGTTATAATTTCTGTTCGTTTTAAGTTCTAATATTCCTTCTTACATTTCAGTTGAAAAAACTTGTTTTTTTTTTATTTAATTTCTGATCGTTTTTTAAATAATGCTTGGAAATCCGGCGCCCCCTTCATAGAAATTTCCCTTACCCCAAAGAAAACATCCTCCACGGAAATATTCTCCGGATTAACCCCCTCGTCTAGCCCCCCCCCCTCCAGAAAAAATCCTTCCTGAAAATGGTTGTATACTTCCCAATAACCAATAAATAATGCTGGCAAGTCCGGCGCCCCCTTCATGGCAATTTCCCTTCCCCCATGAAAACTTCCTTCATGAACAGATCCTCCAACATAACCACCGACCCACCCTTCCCTCCCACTACCAGAAAACAAACCTCCTGAAAACTTCTGTATACTTCCCAATAACCAATACTAAATGTTAACATTGGGTAAAGTTCATAACTTTTAGCCCTCCCTCTGGGAACTTCGGGGGATTAAGTCATCCTAAAAGACATATTTATCATATTTTCGACCATTCTGAACAAAATGGCTATCTCAGAATTTTGATCGGGTGACTTTGGGAAAAAAATAAGCGTGGGAGGGGGCCTAGTTGCCCTCCATTTTTTTTGGTCACTTAAAAAGGGCACTAGAACTTTTAATTTCCGTTCCAATGAGCCCTCCCACGATATTCTAGGACCACTGGGTCGATACGATCACCCCTGGGAAAAAAAAAAAAAAAAACAAAAAAAAACAAACAAACAAACAAATAAACACGCATCCGTGATCTTTCTTCTGGCAAAAAATGTAAAATTCCACATTTTTGTAGATAGGAGCTTGAAACCTCTACAGTAGGGTTCTCTGATACGCTGAATATGATGGTGTGATTTTCATTAAGGTTCTATAACTTTTAGGGGGTCTTTCCCCCTTTTTTTGAAAATCAGCCAAATTTTCTCAGGCGCGTAACTTTTGATGGGTAGCACTAAACTTGATGAAAGTTATATATTTGAAATCAGCATTGAAATCTGATTCTTTTGATATATCTATTGGTATCAAAAACCCATTTTCTAAAGTTTCGGTTACCATTGAGCCGGGTCGCTCCTTACTTACAGTTCGTTACCACGAACTGTTTGATAAAACCCTTGCCCTGTGGGTTGTGAGGGAGTGGCCTCCTCAAAAACATATTTTCTATCTGGAAAACAACTACGCTGAACAAAATGGCTATCTCCAAATTTGGATTGGATGTGTTTGGGGGAATGATGGGCGTGGGGAGGGGCTAGTTGCCCTCCAATCACTTTCTACTATTAAAAAGGGCACTAGCCCTTTGAATTTCCAATCGAATGAGCCTGTTTTGAAGTTTCTACGGCAACGCCTTCTATAAAAACCTTATTTGCCCCCAGGGCATAACTTAAAACCCTAGCCCTTAGGGTTGTGGGGGAGTGTCCTCCTCAAAAACATATTTTCAATCTGGAAATCAACTACGCTGAACAAAATGGATATCTCAAAATTTTGATTGGATGCGTTTGGGGGAATAATGGGCGTCGGGGGGGGGGGGGCTAGTTGCCCTCCAATCACTTTCGACTATTAAAAAGGGTACTAGCCCTTTGAATCTCCAATCGAATGAGCCTGTTTTGAAGTTTCTACGACAACGCCTTCTATAAAAAACCTTATATGCCCCCAGGGCATAACTTAAAACCCTTGCCCTGAGGGTTGTGGGGGAGTGTCCTCCTCAAAACATATTTTCTATCTGGAAATCAACTACGCTGAACAAAATGGATATCTCAAAATTTTGATTGGATGTGTTTGGGGGAATGATGGGCGTGGGGAGGGGCTAGTTGCCCTCCAATCACGTTCTACTATTAAAAAGGGCACTAGCCCTTTGAATTTCCAATCGAATGAGCCTGTTTTGAAGTTTCTACGGCAACGCCTTCTATAAAAACCTTATATGCCCCCAGGGCATAACTTAAAACTCTTGCCCTGAGGGTTGTTGGGGAGTGTCCTCCTCAAAAACATATTTTCTATCTGGAAATCAACTACGCTGAACAAAATGGCTATCTCAAAATTTTGATTGGATGTGTTTGGGGGAATGATGGGCGTGGGGGGGGCTAGTTGCCCTCCAATCACTTTCTACTATTAAAAAGAGCACTAGCCCTTTGAATTTCCAATCGAATGAGCCTGTTTTGAAGTTTCTACGGCAACGCCTTCTATAAAAACCTTATATGCCCCCAGGGCATAACTTGAAACCCTTGCCCTGAGAGTTGTGGGGGAGTGTCCTCCTCAAAAACATATTTCTCTATCTGGAAATCAACTACGCTGAACAAAATAGCTATCTCAAAATTTTGATTGGATGTGTTTTGGGGAATAATGGGCGTGGGGGGGGCTAGTTGCCCTCCAATCACTTTCGACTATTAAAAAGGATACTAGCCCTTTGAATTTCCAATCGAATGAGCCTGTTTTGAAGTTTCTACGACAACGCCTTCTATAAAACTTTACATGCCCCCAGGGCATAACTTAAAACCCTTTCCCTGAGGGTTGTGGGGGAGTGTCCTCCTCAAAACATATTTTCTATCTGGAAATCAACTACGCTGAACAAAATGGCTATCTCAAAATTTTGATTGGATGTGTTTGGAGGAATGACTGGCGTGGGGGAGGGCTAGTTGCCCTCCAATCACTTTCGACTATTAAAAATGGCACTAGCCACTCCCATTTCCAATCGAATGAGCCCTTTTCAAAGTTTCTACGACATTTTCTACTCCCATTTCCAATCGAATGAGCCCTTTTCGAAGTTTCTACGACAGCTCGAAACGAAGTGCCCGGGTATGGAGAAACCAAAAACACATTGTGCCCACATCGTTCTTTACTTAGGCAGCGCTAGCGCGCTGCCTATGATATTTTTTCGTCACTAGATGTCTTAGATTATTCGGTGCTGGTTAGTGATATCTCTGATCATTTTTCCGCTATTTCTCTATATAAGAGTGCTGATCAAGCACAGCTTATAGCATCACCATCTAATCTCCCATTTTTCCGTTTTGGTGATACTGAGCTGAGTCTACTTAATTCTCGTCTGACTCATCAGCCATGGGATAGTTTGATTTCTGAATCGGATTTTAACCGCTCTTTTGATTTCTTTTATGATTTAGTGAAAGAAGGTATCCTAGAAGCTTCCCATCAGAATCCAGCGCCTCATACTTCGAAAAGGATAGCACCACTGAATCCGTGGATGACTCTAGGTCTCCGTAAAAGCTGGAAAACTAGTAATTAATTTTGGAAGCCTTACAAGGCTTCATCATCTGCAGCTCATCATCAACGGATCAAGGCCTATATAGTACAGGCAAACTAGAGTTTGACCCCCAACAAATTGCAACAGAAATGACTTTAGACCTTTTTGTAGAGAAAAAAAAAGCTGAACAACATATCCAAAGTTGTGCATTCTAGGTCGACGCAAAACTATTTTTTTTGCTTTTCGTGTCAATTTTTCAGTTTTTTTCTAAAAAAAAAATGAACTATCGGTAAATGTTCGTTTTTCTGTATATGAAGAATCATCCCGCTCTAAAATGAAGAGTTGAGCCCGAAAATCAAAGCAAATTTGATGTACAAAGTACCAGAAAAAAGTTTCATAATCATCAATATGTGATTTTACCCTTCCCATCGTTGTGACCACTTTTTCATCATACTATCAGAAAATAACTATTCTGACATAAAATGATGAGCTGAGCCCAAAAATCAAATTCACCTGATGTAATGTCTACTAGAAAACCCCTTTCATATTCATCAATATGCATTTTTTTATTTTCATTTGACATGTTTCTTTTAGCACTTATTGTCCACCAATTCATCGATTGTTGGTAAAAACAAATTGCAACAGAAATAATTTTTACACCATGTTGTAGAGGAAAAAAAAATTGAACTACATATCCAAAGTTGCACATTCTAGGTCGACGCAAAACTAGTTTTGTTACGTATCGTGTCAGTTTTCTCACTTTCCTAACAAAAAAATAAGTTCTGGTAATTGTTCATTTTTCTTGAATTGAATTATTATTCCGATGTAAAAAGACGAGGTGAATGGAAAAATGGAGTCAAATTTGGTGAACGGTATATAAAAAGTTTCATAATCATCAATATGAGATTTTTACGCTTCTCGTCATCGTGACCCCCATTTTTTTTACCAGACCATCTTTCGCTGGCTAAATTGTCTGTTTTGAGATCTAATCAGTTCTAAATCAGTTTCAGTTAGCCTGAAACTGATTGTCTCTGGCTCCATCACCTGATGGGGCGGCCTAAAAAAACGTGATTGCAGGGTGTTTATTAAAACATTAAAAATATTATAAAAAGAAAATCATCTATGAAACTAGTTTTCAGCAGCCGACATTTAAAATCCCTCTTAGAATAAAGTATTATCAACACACTGACTAGTCTTCACAACTGATAAAATTATCGAATCAAATTCATAAACTTTTGAAAGACAGAATCAAACTCCGACTAGTGTTCACAATTTTTTCTTTTAATTTGGATATCTAAGCTTCGACGGTGGCTCCTCATCGTTATAGCTTTCGAGTCTTAGAGAGTTATAACATGCTGTCCCTTTGCACGTTTTACACGCTGCAGTGCAAGCTAAGCCCTTTTTAAAGCAGCTACATCTCGTTGAGCCGCATTCCAGTTAACAGGAGCACTTCACGATTTTCAGAAGCAGACGAGGGGCTGGCAGGACGTCAGTAGTCAATGGATACAAGAAGTCATCTTTATTTTCCAACCTCATTCCTTGGCTTTAAGTTCAGAATCAGGATCTCCACTCCATACCTGAACTTGGTAGAAAACCCTGTAACTGTAGAATTTAGCCGCATCAGAAGTTGGTGGTAACTGTTCTGGGTGGACGAACGTGTTAGCAGTAGTCATCTTCTTTTTAAAAACTTACCTGCGGAGTTCATTTAGATTTCCCCCTTTTGATGAGCCGTATATAATTAGCAGGGGGTCTTCTCCAACAACCCTTCCTTCCTCCTTCGAAGCTGCCTTCAGCATGAAAACTGCAGCTGATGTACGAAAATCGGCATCTGTCATTAGCTGCTACAGAGCAAGGCCTTTTTCCACACTGTCAATCCGTCAAGTAAAGTCACAGCTAAGATGGCGTGAGCAAAAAGAATCAGATGGCATGTCTCTTGGCCAAGCTTCTCTTTCAATTTGTGAACATTCGGGGAGTTTCGTTCGACTTTGGCTCAGGTGCAAAGAATAGTTTCTTGCTTGATAGTTCAACATGATAACACAATAGAACCAAAAGATCAGTATCATCTCCAATGACGGCAGTGTCGTAATACCGGGAAGAATCAACAGCAGCTTGCGCAATTGGGACATCTGCATCACTTGCCTGGAATCCGACGAAGCCCTTTGATGGGAGATAAACAGCCAACGCGCAAATAAACCTGGCCTTGTTTTTCTTCCAGGACAAGAACTCATCCTTTTTACCTTCAGCTGCATATCTGATGTGAAGAAGATCTCACGGCCGATCATACGTATTCTCTTCAACTCTGCCATATCCTTTATGGTAGCTCTGCAATCGTAGCCGTCGAACACAATAGTGGCAGATGGATACTTTTGGGTCGCGTAAGTAGCATAATGGTCAAGGATTTCGGAGTATCGTTCGTTTTTGGCCAATGGAATTCTGTGCAAAAGAACTCCACCATCGATGATATATCGAATGCCTTTGGGAAGGGGAGTAGAGTGCTCCTCAAGATTGTAAGCCTGTAATATAGCCTTGGCAAACTCTGGCTTGTTGGGAGACCGGAGCAAGCAAGAACTGTCAAAAATTGATACTGGGTAGGAACACAGTTCGTGTTGAAAGTACTCAGATTCCGTGAGATTGATCCTCTTTGCTAGCGTGATGAACCTCTGAAAAAGGAGAGTGGGGTCCAGTCTTTTGCAATCTCCACCTGGATTCTACTTTGTAGTAAATTGAGCTGCTTGTTTTTTTTTCGTCGAAACACAAAATCAGCGACCAGCTTTATAGACATGGAGTCAATGATTTTTATGCCTAAATCTCTAGCAGAATCAACGTTGGCAGATGCGTAGGCTGTCAGACCGTTGTTGATGTTTCTTATTTGAAGATCCCCATTAAATGGTGAGCCTTTTTCTAGGAAATTGATTACGATCTGGGTGTCTTTAAAGTCTCTTAGCTGCCTCGGCTCGGAGGTTTCCTTATGTTGTTCACTAGTTCCATAGAAAACCTGTGACATACCCTCCATCAGAAGATTTAGTGCAGAGCAGACTGGTCAAGACAGAACCCATAAAGACCTTTGAACCTCTATCATACCACTTCCATCGGTAAGGCCACCAGCCGTTTTGAGACAACGCTTGAGTTCCTACTCAATGACAAGATTCGTGGAGAGCCCAGCCCAGAATCTATCGGAACGTCTGATCATATGCATCCCATTTACATTCGCTGGATGTAAAGCTGGCAGGATTTTGTGCAATTGTAGTGCCCAGATGCCACCAGATAAGGTAGTATGTCAGAGGCGGATTTTAATTGAAGATCTCATGACCCAGATCGTTCGGCTCTTAAGAAATTTTGCAGTATGGATACCATATCGGAGTATTGGAACCAAAGTTTCGAGGTTCTGTACTGGAGCAGTTCCAGTCTCTTCCTATCGATGAATCCAGATATTTTTTCCAGGGAAGGGTTTCCTTCTATATCCGCAATGGCCGCTTCTTTGTTAAAAGGCATTGTGTACAGGTTTCTGAGTTCCAATATTTCTTCAGGCTGTAGAATTGATTCACCAACACTGGAACTTTCTTCAACACTGGGTAAAATCGCATATTGATGATTATGAAACTTTTTTCTGGTCATCAAATTTGCTTTCATTTTCGGGCTCAGCTCTTCAATTTACATCAGGACGGTAATTCATATACAGAAAAACAAATATTTACCGATAGTTCATTTTTTTAAGAAAAAACTGAAAAATTGACACGAAAAGCAAAAAAAAAACTATTTTTGCGTCGACCTAGAATGTGCAACTTTGGATATGTTGTTAAGCTTTTTTCTCTACAATATGGTATAAAAATTATTTTTGTTGCAAGTTGTTGGGGGTCGACCCATATTTTTGGTTAGTTTGCCTGTGTTAATATGAGTATATTTAGTTCTCTGTGTCGGAAGGCCAAGTTTCAGTGTTATCATAGGAAATTTTTTGAGTGCGGAAAGGAGGTTAGGAAGACGTGATATATTATTAATTCGATTTTTAGACCTACTCCCTCTCAGCTTCAGTTTCAACAACGCTGATAGTCGATGGTAAAACTTTCCAAGGAGAAGAAACTGTTCAGCTAGAGCTTACCTCTTATTTTGCTAATAAAAAGAAAACGACTGCTTCCTCTGCAAGCTTTGCAACGTCTCGTTGTGGCTTTAGAGCCTATCTTGGACCCTCATGTTTAAAGTCACTGGTCTTGAACTCTGTTTCTGAGTTTGGGGTAGCTTGTATCGTGAATACTCTTCAGGGATCATCGTCTTCAGGGTCAGACAGAATTCGGACAAGGGTTATCCGTGCCGTTCTGCCAGCTATTCTGTCACCATTGGCTAAGCTTGTCAATCTGTCTTTCGATATAGGAATTTTCCCTGAATCTCTAGAACGAGCTAATGATATAGTGCTGTATCAAGGTGTTACTCGTAGTGATCCTACTAATGACAGGACAATTTCTCTACTATCTCTCTTCAGCAAAATTTTTGAGAAGGCTATGCTATCCAGGCTTCTCAGTTTTCTGGAGGCAAAAGAAATTTTGCATGATTTCCTATTCGGATTCCGAGCGAATCACTGTACAGAGCATGCTTGCGCAGCTCTCTTGAATTTCCTTTATTCGGCAATAGATTCTGGTCTTATCCCGGCAGCTATATTTTTGGATTTTCGGAAAGCTTTTGATTCTTTGACCCATCGGATTCTCCTTTGGCAATCATCGCATATTGGTATAAGATCAAATAGTCATGTTTCTTAGTATCTTGCTTGATGAAAACCTTTCGTTTAGACACCATATAGCCATGATTAGGGTTAAGGTCTCGCGAAGTTTGGGTATCATTCGAAGAACACATTTCCAGGATCTATACTGAAGTTTCTTTTATTCTGCCTTCTCCAGTCATATACTTCTTATTACCCCATTGTATGGATGTCACTTTTCCTTCTACACCGCGGTCACTTTCTATCATGCATAATAAAGCCCGGCGTCTGGTTATGGACACCAACCGTTCCTCACCAAAAACGCTCTTAAACTTACATTCTTCAACCTTTACAGTCTTTCTTGTGCTTCCTTTGTCTTTAATCAGCTTCGTTCCAAAATCTCTTCAAAAATCTCATGTGTTTGTTTGTGATTCAGCTCCATATAGCCTCTGTTCTTCACGTAATATCTGCATTCCTTCTATCCTTACTGTACGGCCAGATTTCAATCCCCTCATTGCTTGGCACAGGTCTGGAATTCCCTACCTTCTTCAGTACAGGGTTGCCACTCGTTTGGGACGTTTAAGGACTTTTAAGGACTATTTAGTTAAGAATTAAACAGAATAGAATTTTGTTTTTATTTATTTATCTTATAATTTTTTTATCCTCTGTGGAGTTGATGCCCTATGAGTGTTTATTTCATGGTTTATGGTGGTTTTCTCTGCGCTTTGACTCCCAGGCCTCAGGTAAAGTCTCTTTTTTTATCTTATATGCTGTTTGGCAATTGTTCTCTTTTTTGGTTGTTCCTTATTAGATTTTTGTTCCTTGTATTACTGGCCATGGAGCCTTTCGGAGGGGAGAAGAGTATTGTATTTCCAATCTGTATTTATTGGTGAATAAAACTTTGAAAAGCAAAATTATCTAAATATTACACTTATGTTTCCCTTATTCTAACAGAAAAAAAATGAAAAAAAATATTTCAAGTTTCAATATAAGCATTTCGAATAATAAAATAAGTATGTTTTTAATATAGCGCGTATTTTGATGCTCCTTAGTCCACTATTAATGTCTTTATCGGTGCCACACATCAGAAAAAGCAAACTCTTTTCTTTTTCCAAAAAGTTTCTCACATTGTCACCCATTAAACTTGTATCGCCTGTCCAAAGGTAAATAGGAAATTCATGCTCTGGCTCCGACAATCTCCACTTTCTGTGTTCCATCTAAAAGTGGAAAAGTTTTCTAGAAAGTTGGTCTGTTTTTCTTAACACATCTTCCTAAAAGCGTCATAAAATGTTCAAAATTGTCTTCATTCAAAGTTGACAAAATAGGCTTGAAGAAATCTAATTTGTTTCTTGAATGCCATTGTTTGAACAAGCTAATGGAAGTTCGTTATGTCAAGTATTTCCAGCTAGTCCGTACAGCGAATTGAATTTCAAAAAGAAGACTTATTTATTGATGACTATCCAGAACAAAAATAACAATATATATCAAATACATCAAAATATATATATCAAACGTATTTGCCAAATAAGCACAAGTTACTCTTCCAAAGAGCGAGAAGTTCAACTGTGCCACATCAAGTATAAAAATCAACCACGTTTAAAACGAGAAAAGAAAAACTTGGAATCGGTCGCACACAAGTAATTCGTTTACGTTTACAGTAAGGGCATACTGTAAACGTAAGCATATTATCCAATAGAATTACCCTTTCCCTAGATTTTGAATAACACTTTTTTTATATTTTCATTGAAAAATACATATTTTAACAAGACATACATATTATATACATATTATACATATTATAATATACTATATACTATAATATGTATTATATACTATATTATATACTATATACTATACTATGTAATATATAATATATGTTATATACTATTATATTATACACATTATAGTATAATGCTCCCGTATGTCTTTAAAATTACATTTTGCCTTCCCCCCTCTAATTCTTCGTAGGTTGACGCCCATAATTTACTGGCACTAACAATATGCTTCAAGAAGGCTTGTTTGTTACTGAATCCTCCCCCCCCCCCAAAAAAAAAAAAAAAGCAAGGATAAGTTCCAAGGATAAAAAGTTCAGTTTTTGGGCTTTATACAGATTCAAAATTTCCCACGTTCAGGAAGGTGAATACAGACGCTTCAAGTTTTCAGACAGAAAGTGTCACAGTAGTTTTACTGCACAAACAGTTAGCTTCATGAAGAAGGTTTATTTATTGCTGATCATTTTCTCATAAAAAAGAAGAGGAGTTTATTGTATTGAAAATAAAACTTACAAAAACAACTACAAATAAATTCCCGTAAGGTGATCGAAGTTTAATTATTGTACTCTGCCCAGATGAAAAAAACAACTTCCATTCAAAAAGAGTAAAAAAGAAATTTCGAACTTTTAAGACGGAAAGGACATATCTGGTTTGTTGCACAAATGGTACCTCATGGGAACCCAAGCAGTGCTCACTTTCGAACCCAACGATTTATATTATTTCTCATTTATTTCTGGGGAAGGATATGTATGGAGTAGATATACGCTTTAGAAACATTTCACACTGACATATACTTTAGATGCATGCCACGCTTTAGGATCTTCCTTAAAATCTTGGGAAGTACTCGGCTTGAGATCCTGGAAAAAGGATGCATAAAATAAACACTACCTTCAACTAGTATATTAAACTTACTTTAAACCTTGCCACCAGAGCCATCCAAGGCATTCAGAAAGACCCGTTATTCATCTCTCATGTACGCTATTGGCCAAAAGTCTTCCCACTGGGGTTGGACTAGAGAGTGTATACAATTCAGGTCCCACTTGCTGGTTTCGGTTTTTGGTTTTTTTCGGTTATTTTTTGGTTTTCCTCTTCTTCCGGTTCGTTCTGTCTGTCCGTTTGCCTTCTGCCATACGAATGACATATCCCAAGTACCACCATCCTTGTTGGCGTAGACTGTTTGTAGCTATGGATATGAGGTGTACTATCAGGCTGGTAACAGTCTCTCTAGTTAATGTTTAATATTCTGTGAAGATGGTCGTTCTGGAAAGCAAGGATCCTCGTTTTAGATTCAAATACACTCAGCCATAAATAAGCACAAAGAGGACAGCACTGTTGAATAGGCTTATGTTCAGTTTCAAAAAATTATTTTTCAATTTCCAAGCTGGCTTTAGCCAATTAAAAACTTTAATGGCTTCTCCAATCTGAAACAGCACGATCCTACTCGTCTGACTCTACTTGCAATGTATCCAAGCTTCACCCGTGGCTCTATTGTCTTATCCCCTACTTTATACTTTATAGGGAATGACTGTTTTGCTCTAATTTGTTTTTTTTTTCTAATTTGATATTTAGTTCCAACTTCATAGAGACTTTCTTTCTGACTTCATAGAGAAATTCCTCAAGACTTCCCTTGTTTACCTCCATCAGGTTCATGTCGTAGCAAGGCCGTATCCAGGTTTTAAGTACCCCCAGGGGTAGAGGGGCATTTATTCAAAGATTTTTTCTTGGGGGGGGGGGGGGGGGGGGGTACACAAAAAACTCAAAACGCATACAAAATTTGTTTATATCCATTTTGTTACGTTTTTACGAGTCAAAAAACATTTCGGGGGGGGGGGAGGGATTCAAACCCCCCTGGATATTGCATTGTGTCCTAGGCAAAATTAAGATCTGCTGGTTGTTTGTTGCCACAAATTGGAATGCCACAGCCCAAGCAATACCAAAGCACATAGGTAGAGAGGAGAGGATACGCCTTTGTTTGACTCCAGACACTATACGGAAATGTCTTTCATTTCTTCGTGGGTCGGATCACAGCACTTAGTGTTTTTACGCAGAAAGATAATAAAAGAAATAATTTAAGCAGGAATAGTGTAATAACAAAGAACTTTCCACAGCAACTCTCAGTTGTTTGAGCCAAAAGCTATTTTGAAATCCAGAAAAACAAGAAACATTTTGCCTCCATTCATTGCATTGCTTTACCGAAATACGTAGGATGTGTATAAGGTCAGAGTAGGAAGTGGTCAGATCGGAAGCAATATTGTTCAAATCACAGGTACTTATCCAAGACTGTTCAAGTTCAGAGGAGGACTACCATTTGGCTGGCCCATTTAGGTTACGACGTTTCCCAATGATTTCGCCTGTGATTTTATAGATGATTCTCGAATAAACTCACTTCGTCTTTTATTCTGCCATAGCTGCCCTATTTCTAGAAAATTTCATCTTCCTTTCTGCTCTGTTTTGCTAGCTTCTTTTGATATCAATATCAGCTGGTTACTCAAGACTGCGTACTTGTTGTCTCCACCATTAAGGGGGTACTGTCTTTGCTTCTGACGATATTCGATAAAGGTCTGCGTCCGATTGTATAGCCACTCATTTTTATGCCTCATTTCTTGTACCTAATTATTTTTCTTGGCGTCTCGTACAGAGAGAGAGTGAGAGAGAAAGAGAGAGGCAAAGGGAGAGAGAGAGAGAATGTTTGAGCCCTGACTTTCTAGAATTTCAGGTTTAATTAATTTCCGAAAAATGTAATTTTTGTACTTAAAATTCACTTGTTTTTCTGCTTTCCGAACTCGAGCCCTTCTTCCCCCCAAAAATTGTCTTCCCCTAAAAATTTATCGTCCTTTTATGCGTTTTTAAGGGTACGGGGAGCACGCTAGAGGGTTGATATTTCAAAAAATGTTTTTTCTAGAAAACTTTTTAGAATATTCGGCAGCATTAATCTTCGGGCTGCTCCTTGTGGTGCACCTTTTTCATCTCTCATGTACGCTATTGGTCAAAAGTCTTCCCACTGGGGTTGGACTAGAGAGTGTATACAATTAAATAAAAATAAATGTCCTTGTGGTGCACCTTTTCTTGGAAAAATTTCTGCAAGTAACCTTGAATTGAGTTAATATGTTTAAAATCAGTATATCATACCAATGCATTCTTAAGAAAATATCGGTATTAAAACTGTAACCTTTCAATATTCTAATATCAAGAGGAAGTTTTACCAGTTGCGCGCTTTAATGAGTAATCTATGGAGAAACTGATAATTAAGTAATCATATTGTCATTTGTCAATTATTACTTCTTCGTTTTATCCGCCTCTTCGGGAATTCCCACGAAGATGGTATAATCACACTCAACAGTCTAGCCAGAACTTCTGGTAAAAATCAATGATGCTAAAAAAGGGGCTATGTACTAAAAAGTGTCAAGAGTAATATAAACTCACATCCAAGAGCCTGATACCAAAAGGGAGGAAAGAGTCCATGCTTAATTCTCCCTTAAAGGTAGATAATTCCAATAAGAAACTGCAAGGACGTCTACACGAAAGTTTGCCAGTGGGAAGTGGTTATTTTTCCAATTAATAGATATGATAATTACAAATTGAAGGAATCTGAATGTGTTATAGGTAGGAAGATCGTCATTAAAACTAAAAAGAGTGGTTTGTATCTAAATTTAAAGACAAAGATGTCCACGTCTCAAATAGGAGTTTTTATTGTTTTCCTTTTTTCAGGGTAGCTATTCCCTTCCCTCCCCCTCCTGACTCATCCCTGGCGGTGCTCATGGTTGACAATCTTAGCGATGCTAATTTTTGCAGAAACTCATATCTCAGTTTCATATCAGAGGCAATCATAATATCATTAAGCCAGACCGGTAGTATTGTCCGGTAGAGACTGTTTAGTGATACAAAGAAGACTTATTTATTTTTTCTTATTTATTTTTTTTATAATGGAGATCTTTATTACATAATATATACAGAAAAAGCACAAAGCCCAATATTCCGGGCTTGTATGGCTACTCCTAGAATACTCTACAGTACACATATGCATCGAGATACCACACCTTCCATCTACCAGCATACTAACACAATAATATAAGTCTGCTCCAGAGAGTAAAAAAAAAAAAAAAAACTCATGCTGGCAACGGAATGACGTCTCAACTGGCAACGGAATCAGTCCTGTCTAACTCATTTTTCATCAAAGAAGGCAACCCATTCCACAGCGCTGTAACAGCATGGCGACTGAAAAATGCCGACCTTGTCGACACCTTAAGTGGTCTCCTATACTGGCTTATCTGTCTAGTTCCATAACTGTGAAGATCTGCAGCAGTAGAATGCCTATTTCGACAGCAAACCGGAACAATATGATTAATAATATCAAACACAAACAAAATCTTATAAAACTTACTTAATCCAGAGAACGGCAGTATTATAAAGAAGTTCGGCTCTCAGCCGTACATATCACTCTCATCGCTTGGTTTTGTAATGACCGCAACTACTTAAGATGGGTCGACAATGCATTAGACCATATCGAACAACAATACAATAAATATGGATGAATTAGTGAAAAATAAAGCAGCCGTAACTCTTTTTGAGGAAACTTGTATTTCAGTTTTCTTAACAATCCTACGTTTCTTGCAATCTTCGAGGATATTCACTGAATGTGTTCTGAAAAACAAATTGTTTCATCATCAGAACGCCTAAATATTTCACAACTTTTCTTCGTGATATGACCGATTCACCAGTATCAAGTTCTTTCAGCCACGGGTAATAGTTTGCCGACCTCCCAAAAACAATAAAGGCAGACTTGTTGTATTTAATTTTGGGCTTGTTAAGTCTCATCGATTTTTCTATTCGGATCATATCTTCCTTCATTAAGGACAAAAGTTGACTCTCAGTAAGTGCCATAACTGAATGGTTGGTGTCGTCGGCAAAAAGAACAAGTGATTTTCTGGGTTTCGAATTTGCAGTCTCTTCACTCAAATCCATCACCAACTCAGAAAGTGCGTGTTATTGGAAAATCTCCCGACTCAGCCTCGTTCAGTCTTGCGATTGTTTTATTTTCCAGGGATTAAGAGCCAGCAA
The DNA here is from genome assembly GCA_027921565.1 of Artemia sinica. Taxonomy (NCBI): domain Eukaryota; kingdom Metazoa; phylum Arthropoda; class Branchiopoda; order Anostraca; family Artemiidae; genus Artemia; species Artemia sinica. Next base: position 7,479,648 of record CM051263.1, on the reverse strand, counting down.
TATTCCTACTGACTGAACAAAATTAACATAATCAATAGAAATATAAACTGTGTATATGCGTTAGATATATCTGAATTTCACAAAGACCATTGCATTTTTATATTTTTTAAATCCATAAATGCACAAGGCTATACTTTGATTTCCAAATTTCATGAAAAAGGATTAATGTTTTGTATTTAACGGCCAAGGAGGTCAAGGAAATAAAGGAACATGCATTATAGGAGTAGGTTCCTATTAACCTATGTTGCAACTTTTTCCCCCACTTGTTATTTCCAGTGTTTTCTGCTTATCATTAATTGTTAGTTACAGCTTGTTTATAAACTTATTACTCTGAAAAGCATTTCTTCTTTCTATTTTACAGAAAAATGCTGACTGACCCTAAAAATAACCACCAACTGAAATTGCCTGGATGATTCAAGTTGGTAAAACAAAACAAAAAGCATATTTCTTTTTCAGCAGCAATGTCACCCTTCCTGAGACCTTACACTATCTTTCCAAGAGATTGATTGTTGTAGGGAAATATTTCTGGGGCACCTGGAGCTGTACCATGATTTTTCGCGCAAAATATCAGAGATCCACACTTTAGCGTGGTTAGATTTCTTTTTTTACTGGAACAATTAACTAGAACTTTAAATTTCCATTTGAATCGAAAACGTTGCTCCTATATGGTTTCATTTTATCTTTTCTTCTACTAGTTTTTGCACAGTGTTTTTTTTTTCTTTTTGTGTACAGCAAGTGGCTTATTGACTCTACAGCTGGAAGTTCCCTGGATCAGGTAAATTTTGGGTTTAGTTTATTTGATTTTTGTACTTGAGGTCCAGAAGAACCCTCTTGAAATTGAAGAATGAATTCACCTTCAAGCCTTCTTAAGTTTGCAGAAATATAATGGGACTAGGATTCTACAACATTTGGAAGGTTTTTAGAGTCGTACCCAGGATTTTCTTTGGTATGAAGTTTATTGGTGGTTCCCAAAAAGATAGCTCTGTCGTCATTAAGCCATGGTCTGAAGTGAGGCCAACTCCTCTCCAGCCTCTTACATCTTACAAGCATGTCATTCATTTTTTTTTTTTTATTCAGATATGATAGTACAGGCAAGATCTAATTGTGTTTATGCATGGATTAAGGATTTAGTCGTCCTTATTGGAGACAAATTGGGATTGTAAGAATGAAAGTCAAATATATTTTTATGCAATAGACGAGCAGATATAGTTAGTCAATTTCTCTACAAATTAGTTTAAGATTTTCCCCGTAGTAGCATAATATTTGTAGGCATGAATATATAATGAGTCGAACGTAATAGGCTTGAGACTGTCTGTGTAGGATTTTGACTCTTGTTGATAGAAGAGCATCGCCAAGTGCTGAAAACCATGTTGTGACCAAGATGGGCCCAGGATTGCACAAAGCCTCAATTGTTACTGGAGGTCCCAGGGACTTCTTGCAGTCCGGTTCCAAGCCGGCTTAAGCAATTCGGTGTAGACTTGAGAAGATATGTGATCCCCGTCCTGCAATGGTATCCGGGATCATTGCTTTTCCTGATGCCAAAATAATTTCAATGATTTAAAGAACATGAAAATTGGAACTTGGAATGTTACGACGTTATAAAATGACCATCGTATCGAAATTTTGACAGACAAATTCTGACGACTCGAATTGGACTTATTAGGAGTTTCAGAAGTACATATCCGAAGGGTAGGAAGCCTGAAATTAGGTGATATAGAATTTGTTTACTCAGGCAGGAAGGATGGGGTACATAGACAGGGAGTAGAGCTCATGATGAATAAAGAAGCTGCTAAGTCTTGTTTAGGCTGGGAAAGTATTAATAATAGAATACTAATTGCTCATTTTATGACTAAAAGTTCAGGGTGTCAGTTATAGTAGTATATGCCCCTGTAGAACCGACTGACGGAGATGCTAGTGACTCAGATAAATTTTATTTGCAGTTACAAAAGCAAATAGACAGGGTCCCGTGTAGAAATATGATGTTTTACAAATAGATTTTAACACCCAGGTCAGTAGAAATAGGGACAGAGGGTATCCTAGTCTAGGTAAATTTGGTGTAGGAAAAGAAAACATTAATGGCGACAGACTTTTGCAATTCTGTAGGTATAACAATCTAGTTGTAACCAATACGCTGTTTGATCATAAAATGGCCCATAAGTTAACATGGTATTCACGTGATAGTAAGACAACAAACCTTATTGATTATGTTATAGTAAACCGAAGCCTGGCAGGATCAATACAAGATACTAGGGTACATAGGAGTGCTGTTATTGATGTGAAAAGTAAAGATCACCACCTAGTAGTGTCTAGGGTTAATTTAAAGCTGAAATTTCGGAAGGGTACCTCCAGGGAAGTTATGATGCTGGTAGACTCTGGAGTCTATCCTGGCTCATCCTGAGATGAGAATTTGACAGAAGCTTTCCAGGACCCGTTGAATACTAAACTTAAGAATTTAAAATTTGAAGTTGAAGTTGTTGATGGTGTCTTAGGGAAGGAATTTAGGACTGCAGCTAGGACTAAAGGTGAAAAAGCTTTATGTTTAATAGAGAGGAGAAGGGTTTTGTGCAAGAATTATCTGAGTGATAGATTATATGAAAACAAATGGAATGTAAAGGAAATGGAGAAAGCATTAAAATATGGACTAAGGAGGTGAAGTGGAGGCCATGGATAAAATTTCCGAAGATCTGGAAGATGCAGCTAGACGGCATAATAGTAAAATATTGTACTGGCATGTTAATAAAATGAGAGGGAGTGCTCAATCTGGACTTGTCCCAGTTTAATATAGGAACAGGGCCACAATTAATGATAAGGAAAGGGTTAAAGAGAGATGGGCAGAACATTTTAAGAATGTGCTCAACCAAGATAGAGTTGCAGTAAAAGATATAGAGGAAAATAAAAGAGTTTGTGATACCTTGGATGCGAAGAAAGATTTGTTTCTGTGAGAAAGAACTAGTGACTGTACTAAAAGGAAAAAGAAATAAGGCTCCCGGTGCTGACAGTGTGGTAAATGAGTTTTTTTTAAATAGGGTAGCTCTGAGGTTAGAAATAAGTTGCTGAAGATTATGAATATGATTTCTGAAAAAGGGGAAGTACCTAACGATTTTAGGAAAACCTGAATTAAACCACTGTATAAGAAAGATGATAAGAGTGAGTGTGGTAATTATCGAGGCATTAGTCTGGGCTCTGTAGGTAGCAAAATGCTTAGAAATATGATACTTTTTATACTGAGAGGTGCTGTAGACAAAGCTTTAAGAGAAGAACAGTGCGGTTTTAGAAAAGGAAGAGGATGTGTTGACCAAATTTTCACTCTAAGGGTTAAAAATTGAGAAGTGCCTGATTTGTCAAACACCTTTGGTCCTCAGTTTTATTGATTATGAGCAAACGTTCGATTATATTGATAGAAGAGCTTTAGGAAAGGTCCTATCCTTGTATGGTATACCAGACAAATACATTAAAGTGATTAGTGCCATGTACTAGAATAAAATTGTTGTGGTTAAGGTAGGAAATGAGGTTAGAAGCTGGTTTTGTATTAAATCAGGAGTTAAGCGGGGTTGTGTTCTATCCCCATTTATATGGATCATTTTGATGGATTTTGTCTTAAGGAGCACAAGAAAGGCAATGGGAGACCATGGAATCAAATGGGGAGCAAAAACTCTCCCGGACTTAGATTATGCTGATGATTTAAGCATCCTAGATGAAATGGTGAGCAAAATAAATGAACTTTTAGAGGTTTAGCGAGCTCATGGTGCTAGAATGGTTTGAAAATTAATGTTAAGAAGACTAAGTCAGTAAGGCTAGGAATAAGTGAAGATGAAAAGGTGACGTTGGGTAACGAAAAGATTGATCAGATGGGCAGCTTCACTTACCTTGGTAGTATTATTAATAAAGACAGTGGAAGTATAAAAGATGTTAAAAGAATAATAGCCAAGGCTCAGGGTATTTTTTTCACAGTTAAAAAAAAGTTTGGAAGAATAGGAAGATAAGTCTGAAAACCAAGATTAGAATATTAGAAGCTATAGTATGACGGTGGTCAAATATGGATCTGAAGCATGGGTGCTACGAAAAGCGGATGAAAATTTGCTAGATATTTTCCAGAGAAATTGCTTAAGGATTGTTCTGGGCACCCGGCTGACTGACCGTACTTCAAACAATAGGCTGAACGAAAAATGTGGTTCAATCCCGCTTTCTAGGGCTATAATGAAGGAAAGGTTGAATGGCTAGGGCACGTTGTGTGGATGAAGGATGACAGATTATCGAAGATTGTCCTTTTCGGTCAACCGACGAGGGCTAAACAAAAAGCAGGTCGCCCTAGTCTGGGGTGGGAGGACGTCATAAAGAAAGATTTAAAGGAAATAAGAACTTCCTGGGAGGGTGTAAAAAGAGAGGCTTTGAATAGATTTCGATGGAGGAGGAGCGTGCGTAGCTGAGTTGGGCTCAGGTGGCTTGGTTCTGCGGTGAGTTGTTAGTTGTAATAGTAGTAGTTTTTATATTGCTAATGCTTGTAATTTCATGATTAAAATATACACTTTAGTATTCTTGACCTCCTGGAAAAAATATGTAAATCCAACTTCGCCTAACGTTTAGACTTTGATTATCTATTACTACATGTGTATAATACAAAATCATTTCACACTTAATAAGTTTCTTCATTTATTATTTATAATAGTAAATAACCAAACAAAAAGAAAAAGAATTAAACTTTTCATGATGATGTTCGGATTTCTATTACCCATTTTAATTATGCCAATCAAATATCTGTCTCTGTGGTGGGGCAATGGATTGACGTCTGCGTTTCAACACGGGGTAGGGGTTCGATCCCAGCTGCCGGTTTGGCAACAGGCTTGCTACCTATCCGTGTAAAAAAGAAACGGTAACTGAAACTTCGACAACTGTTGACGCCTTACACACTACCAATGGGTCAGGGGGATCTTTGTCGTGTTTAATCAAAATATTTCAAAACCAGAGTAAGGCCTAAACAGAGAAAAACAATATAAAACTCTTGCATTATATTTAAGCGGCATTATTGTCTGTGCTTTAATTCCTGTATCAGCATTTATATTTCCAGAATATACGTTTCAAATCTACTCTTAAGCTATATTTAGAAATATAATAAATTCGAAAATATTTTATAAGTAACTATTAAGTTACAAATTTTTCTAAAAACAAAAATTGATCTCCAAATTCCTTGTGGTACAAATATTAACACATAGCAGAATAATGCGGACAAGCCTTGGAGGAATAACAAACCTTTAAAGAAGGTAAACCTGAATTAAGGCTTCAGCTTAAAAAATGTATAAAAATAAAGCCTATTTTACGATTATCATTTTTTTACAATATTTACGAAAGCAGATTTAGAAGCCCAAATGACGAAGTCGTGACTTGGTCAATAAATGATCGCAATTAGAGTGTCGTTCAATCGGTGAATCGAAGCTATAGCATGCCTCCTCTTCTAAGCTTCCGGTATGTGGAAGAATACAACTCAAGTTTACCTTTACTTTGGTAATATCCTCATTCATATATGACTTGAAAAATTATTGTTGTAAAGGTAGATTTCCCTTGAAATAACCAAAAAATTTGTTATCTATGTAACTTATAGTTAATACTAACAAGTTTCTTACAATTTAATTTCTTATATTATGAATTATATGGACCAGTCATTCCCACTTTTATATAAATAATTTCTCCAATTTCACGGTTCGAAAAGTAAAATTAGGTTAACCCCTTTCCCATTTCAATAATATCTCAAAACAAACTTAATAAAAAAAACTGTTAAATGACACATTATTCAGAGTTTGTTTTTATCTTGATTTCTCGTTACAAAGTCAGAATGTTTCGTCTGGCTGAGTAATTGAAATAGAACTTTAGGATTTTTTTGTTTTTTTTTTTTGGGGGGGGGGCAAGAGGTTAAAAGATAAATTCGAATTTTAACGTGGGAGGCGGGGGCAAATATATTTGCTCTTATCCTTACTAAAGAGTGTACGCTAGTTGTTTTTTTAATGTCGGTCACTCACCCGACTCACCTCTGCTATTATTTATAAATTCTGGGTATTGCTTTCATCGGTTATACACTAAATAAAAAATAAAACAAGAAAAAAACAATGTATTAGTATAGGTTGTCATTTATCTATTATATTATTTAATATACCAAACTATATTACTGTTATTTCTGTTATATTATATACCATTTATACCATAGACTATCATTTCTATGGATTAGTTCAAAGAGCTTGTTGAAAAATTATAAAATAGCATATTTTTATTTCTCCGAAAAGTGTTTCTGATTTCTTAGAAAGTACTTTGATCATTTCGGAAGGGAAAATATAATCATTTAGGAACGAACGAAGTCATTGAGTTTCAAAATAGGTGAAGCGAAACGAGATTAACTTATCATTATAGACAGAAAATTGAGGGGGCAGGATCGATTTTTAAGAAAGTAAACTATTTCAGCTTGAAAAGTTTCAAAGCCTCATTTTGGTATAGCCGTTTAGGATTTCTTAAGACTAAAATTAGTAGGCACCCATAAAGTCAGATGTGACACAAAAATTGTAAATTTTAATTTCTTAAGACTTCTTAAGACTTTATTAAGACTAAAAATATTTCTTAAGACAAAAAATAGTAGGCACCCATAAAGTCAGATGTGACCCAAAAATTGTTAATTTTAATTTCTTAAGACTTCTAAGACTTTCTTAAGACTAAGAATATTTCTTAAGACTAAAAATAGTAGGCACCCATAAAGTCAGATGTGACACAAAAATTGTTAATTTTAATTTCTTAAGACTTCTTAAGACTTTCTTAAGACTAAAAATATTTCTTAAGACTAAAAATAGTAGGCACCCATAAATTCAGATGTGACCCAAAAATTTTTAATTTTAATTTCTTAAGACTTCTAAAGACTTCCTTAAGACTAAAAATATTTCTTAAGACTAAAAGTAGTAGGCACCCATAAAGTCAGATGTGACACAAAAATTGTTAATTTTAATTTCTTAAGACTTCTGAAGACTTTCTTAAGACTAAAAATAGTAGGCACCCATAAAGTCAGATGTGACACAAAAATTGTTAATTGGAATTTCTTAAGACTTTCTTAAGACTAAAAATATTTCTTAAGACTAAAAATATTTGGCCCCCATAAAGTCAGATGTGACACAAAAATTGTTAATTTTAATTTCTTAAGACTTCTTAAGACTTTCTTAAGATTAAAAATATTTCTTAAGACTAAAAATAGTAGGCACTCATAAAGTCAGATGTGACACAAAAATTGTTAATTTTAATTTCTTAGGACTTCTTAAGACTTTCTTAAGACTAAAAATACTAGGCACCCATAAAGTCAGATGTGACACAAAAATTGTTAATTTTAATTTCTTAAGATTTCTTAAGACTTTCTTACGACTAAAAATATTTCTTAAGACTAAAAATATTTGGCACCCATAAAGTCAGATGTGACACAAAAATTGTTAATTTTAATTTCTTAAGACTTCTTAAGACTTTCTTAAGATTAAAAATATTTCTTAAGACTAAAAATAGTAGGCACCCATAAAGTCAGATGTGACACAAAAATTGTTAATTTTAATTTCTTAAGACTTCTAAAGACTTTCTTAGGACTAAAAATATTTCTTAAGACTAAAAATAGTAGGCACCCATAAAGTCAGATGTGACACAAAAATTGTTAATTTTAATTTCTTAAGACTTCTAAAGACTTTCTTACGACTAAAAATATTTCTTAAGACTAAAAATAGTAGGCACCCATAAAGTCAGATGTGACACAAAAATTGTTAATTTTAATTTCTTAAGACTTTCTTAAGACTAAAAATAGTAGGCACCCATAAAGTCAGATGTGACCCAAAAATTGTTAATTTTAATTTCTTAAGACTTCTTAAGACTTTCTTAAGATTAAAAATATTTCTTAAGACTAAAAATAGTAGGCACCCATAAAGTCAGATGTGACACAAAAATTGTTAATTTTAATTTCTTAAGTTCTTAAGACTTTCTTAAGACTAAAAATAGTAGGCACCCATAAAGTCAGATGTGACCCAAAAATTGTTAATTTTAATTTCTTAAGACTTCTTAAGACTTTCTTAAGATTAAAAATATTTCTTAAGACTAAAAATAGTAGGCACCCATAAAGTCAGATATGACACAAAAATTGTTAATTTTAATTTCTTAAGACTTCTTAAGACTTTCTTAAGACTAAAAATAGTAGGCACCCATAAAGTCAGATGTGACACAAAAATTGTTAATTGGAATTTCTTAAGACTTTCTTAAGAGTAAAAATATTTCTTAAGACTAAAAATAGTAGGCACCCATAAAGTCAGATGTGACACAAAAATTGTGTTAGGGATTTAAAGTACCAAAGCCATGTAAACTTTTTTTTTGTTCCTTGGACCCGTTAGGTCTATTCATACCTGAAAACCACGATTTTCAAATATTTTCTTTTGGTTGTTTAGAAAATTACTAAGTCTTAGGGCAGTACCACATATGTCAGAGTTGCCATGTCGAACCTTGAAAATGAATAAGCAAAACTAATTATTGAAATTTGGCAACGTTTGTGGTCTGCTAATATTCGAATATTTATACTGAACAATTAATTTGAACATTCATGCTGGAACATTTATTCGAACAATTAATAATATTCTCAAAGACATCAAAAAGCACCTCCAAAGGAAAGGCACCCCTTCTTAAGCCGTTTAATATCATTAATTAAAAAAACATTTTACCCAAAAAAAATTTTTCAAAAAAAAGTAAAGAGCTCCATTAAACCAAGATTTAATAAAAATAGAAAAAAAAACTATCTACCAAGCATACAACTACCACAAATCACCATCAATAAATGAATGAAACCCAAAACGAACATAAATTACAATAGATAACCGAGTCAAACTCAAACGATCAGAAATTAACATGACTAGAGTTCCAAACCCCTATGCTTTCTAAAAGGCAGAATAAAATTTGCACTTTACTAAAAAAAATTCAAATGAACGTGCATTGTCAATTTAAGATACATATGCTGATATTTATTCCTTAAAATCTTAATTAATTTTTGATTTCTTAAAGTTATAAAAGTGAAAACAATTAAAAGATTTTTTTTCATTTCAGTTTTTTCAAAAATTTTTCAAAGAATTTTTCCAATTTTTTTCCAAAAAACATGGGCATCAGCCAAGTACGTACGGATTCAAATTCTCTCCTCTCTCTTTCTCTCTCTATCCCTCTCAATTTACCGGTCGTATGTCAGTTTCATTCTGGCGGTGAGAGTGTCAACACATGAAAAAATGTTCTATACATATCCACTATGCATATATACACTGGGCAAATGGTCATCATGTGAGAATTGTACAATGATTGACGAGTATGATGAAAAGTTTGGATCATGTAACCCGTATAAATTGCATAGAGGATATGCCATACAAATTAAAGGTTGTAATTCCTGTCTTGAAAAGATGTGTGACTCTCACCCTAGAGGACACCTATGCTCCAATTGTCATTATGATAAATGTAATCAGTGGGAGAATACATTTCCTGGTATGATTGGAAAGAATCCTAAACGTGATTTTAGTTTATTACTAAGAGACTGGTATCGTCGTGGCTTGAAATTGTTTTGGGAGGAAGAACTAGGTCTACGATTCAACTGTTTGAATAACAAAAGAATTTGGTTTATACGTCATCGTTGTGAAGACAATGCCTACTATGATTATAAGCCTACTGCTTTTTATTTGGCTGTTGCATGTGATTCACCATTTGAAAACACTGTATGTGACATTGCTTTAAATAAGGAAACGGAAACACGTGAATTTTACAATATGAATGAAAATAGTATCCTTGACTATACAAAGTGGCATAATAAGAGTGAAGTTACATTGTACTGTAGAAAATGTGATCCTGACATTGCAGCATATCAGGATCAGCATACAGGGAATTCAGACAATCTACCTGCATTAGTTGTTCTCGACAAATACCTATACGTAGTAGAACAAGAAATCTAAAGAGGAGAAAGTCGTTTTTTATAATGTATATACATTATTTTTATTAATAAACAATGTTAAATACATTTTTAGAACATTTAATTTGTAGGGCAGTAAAGTCAATATTAAACACGTTTGAAAGTATATTTTCGACTAGGAAGTCGTTCAGACGAGGAATGTCAACGTAAATGCTGAGAAACTGCTTGTAGTTATAGCCACGACATCTGAACATGAAAAAGAATAGTGCATGAAAGCCATAGGTCTTATTCGTTACATCCTGTACTCTCCTCCGATTTTGAATAATAGTTTTCCCACTGCTTTCAATAAAGTTGTTGATGTGTGGGATGTAGAATTTATATGATAGGCCAAGAGGAATAAAAAATTCTATAGTTTTCGCTGTTTGAAAGATTCATAGCCAATGACCTGTCTTTATACTCGACAGACTGCTATTCACAATGATTAGGCTATTAATAACCCTTGGAATTTTTTCAAGGAAGTCCGATGGTATACAATAGGATTTATATTTGGACATGTATAAATCCATACTAAATACGCTGATTATTTGATTTGTGTTCATGGTGCAAGGTCTAGTAGAACACTGCCGTCGGGGGTGATTTCCCAATAAGTTTCAAATTGACTCAGTGATATTAGCGTGATACTTTCAGTCAAAGCATCGGCAAATGTGCACTCTAAACGTACATTCCCCGTTCGTACTATGCTCATATCTCGAGTGCCAGACGAGTCCAAAACAATTACACCATGATTTTTTGAAAACATTGAATTGGTTATACCATTTTCAAAAAGTTGTGAGTCATGATATAGGGATTGCATAGTCAATTCATACAGAGTTCCTTAGGATTTTTTATCAAATGATAAACTGTACAAGGAAATACCATTCACTTTGCACACAAGGCTAGATAAGCAAAAAAAAAAAAATTAAAATCATGGGGTGATGCAGTCCAGGATCCAACGGCACTTGCACTCTTCACAAAGGCCAAAGCAAGTATTGAGGGAATGTCTCTATTGATAAATGATGAATCGGTGTAACTACGAGAACCAGTGGCAATGTGACGTTGATTGGTGACTCTATGGGGGAAAAGAAGTTTGGTATTGTTACCATTGGCTCTCATTTATTCCACGGCCAATGCAACAGAGCTCATAACCTGTTGTTTTCGAACATAAAGGATTGCCGAAGAGATAATTACATTTGCATCAGGTGCTACAGCAAGTGTTTTTCTCAAAAAGAAATTTGATGGAGGTAGTTGTAACTTTATGTCAATCTTGACATTGGGAGGCAACCATTGAGATATGGTAAATATCTCATGATTTAATTTTCCAAATAAATGGTACTCTTGGGTCACTGTAGCAGTTAAGTCACCATCAGTATCAACATTTGATCTATATTCATAACCCAGTGCTTGTCCTCTCAACTCCTTGTATGACTTTGGAGTCATCATTATAAATTGTATGTAGTTTGCATAGTTTGATAAATTATTGCTAATGCTCACCAATGTTCCATTAATGAATACATTAATGTGCTTGAACAAGTTGTGTATGAAACATTTTTCATAGAACAGACCATCGGTAGCAATGGGAGTTGTATTGTCTGACTTTTTCTTCACCACAACATTTAAATCAATAAATGTTGATGATAAATCGATAAAATAATATTCATTGGAAAATATCTGAAAGTGTATATTTTCCGAAAGGGTTATTGAGGATGAAATTGTCCATAGTAGCCATAATTGACACTGGCATCGACATTTTCAGAATTGAATAGATTCAATGACGAGCTGATTGATGGATGTGATTCTTTGTGTGGGAGACAGGCCATCTTCAGAGAAGAAATCCTTCTTTGATCTAACAATCTTCTTCTTCTTCTTTTTCTCCCTCAAAGTCGTTGTTGATGTCTTTCGCTTCCCACCTGGGTAGAGATTAGAGACTGATGACTGAATGATGACCATGCACCCTTTTTAATCCATTTCCATTTTGCTGAGATTTTAATTGTTCGCCAACGGCTCTTGCTGAAGATCCAATATTTTCTTTAAGACTCTCGTTGAAATTTTTACCCGACCCTCAGTCCTGTAGTGTTGAGGCAGTAAAATTTGATGCAGCAGGTACAAGATATTTTCTAGCAAGGGGTAGTGCAGAACGAAATAGCCTAGCAAACCAACTACCAAGACCATACCCAGACATTGTAGTATGCCCCTTGTTATAGTCCAATCCATGACCTATTTGACGAGGACTCAGCGCACCAACATAACAATAAATGTGAGGACAGACAAATGGAATTCTTCTATTGTTCATCTTAGGTAGTGATGACGATGGGTCGAAAATGACATGTAATCACAGCCAAACCTTTTGTTATTGCTAGAGGATTACCTAATTCACTTCTTAGTGTTAACTGACAGAATTCCAAACATGAAGTGATTACAGGAACATACTGAAGATGCTTTATATTATAGTGATGAACATGTTCATGGGTTGTTTTTCGTTCAAGAACATGCAGGAGGGGGACATTTGAATTGCCAACTCTCGATGTTTCCACAAAGGACGCAAAACGAAATATACAAGAGTCCGAGGCGAACCCGAGTGGATAATTTCCAAAAATAACACAATTCATCCTACTGACAGTTCCAGCATTTTTACCACTGATCATATTATGTTTAAAGCCAAGAACATCTCTCAGATTATCATTGAGATGAATCATTTCATTGTCAAAGGGTGAGCTAATGTAAAGCCTACCATGTTCCATAGAATATTTAAATTGGAATGTACCTTTCTGACAAGTAAAGATTTTTCTATTGATTGTACGACACAAATCAGTCATACAACCAAATTCTTTGTATTTCAATGTGACATGGGGATATTCACTAGATTTAAATGCTTCAACCCATTCATACTCAACAAAGAGTGACCAATCGAATGGTATAACTTTTATCCCATACGCACAATCTTTTCTCAGGATATCAAATGTATTTTTGAGAATACAATCGACAAGAGCAACTTCATACTTTCCATCATCGAATTTGATGGTGGGGGATAGTTTTGTCCAAAAATCACTTGCCTTATTCAAATCATTGTAGAGAGGGTCGGAGACGTAGGACATAAACGTTACATAAAAATCAGTGGGCATTGTGTACGTCTTCAACACCAATCCAAGAGTCAAAATCAGAGTTGTATCTTAGCCAACGAACAAGCAACTGTTTCTTGCCCTTTTGTGTACGGCTCTTTAATATATTTTCAATTTGATAGATTTCACTATTATTTTTAACTTTTTGTAATTCATAGCCATAAAAGCGACCGAGAATCTCTTCATCTTTGGTGTCTCGTAGACGATAAGTTATGGGTTTGGTGTCTAGGATTTTTGAAACTTTAAAAAGTTCAGTGAACCACAAGTAATTCCCCTTTTCAAAAACATTAGTTGATCTATTCATTCGAACAGTATCACCAACATTTAATTTTTTCTTCACAACCTTTTCATTGGACGAATATTGTTTAAGGCTGGACGGTATGAAAACCGAAAATTAGCTATGCAGAAGAGATTTATTGTGCAAAAATGGGGCGGTTATTTTTTGATAACCGCCCCGGTTATCAACAAACGGGTTTACAAACGGGTTTAGAAGGCGGTCCTTAATTTGACTCAGCAAAATTTGAATAGCAGGGTTTCAAGCTCTCACCTGATTTTAAAAGACAAAATCGCAAAAAAGGTAAAGAGCGGACAGATATGTAGAATTTTTTTTCCTCTGAGCATTAGCCTTTAGAAGTTGAGAAAAGACTAGACATTTTAAAAAGAAGAAGGATCAATTAAAGAAAAACATAAGGACGTTTGATAAAACACTGACAGGAAAGAATATGTATTTAGCAAGGGCACCGGCAGAAAACTTTCCAGGGGGGCCAGATGCCAAAATAGCAGTGGTGGTTGGGGGACAGGGAATATATTTCAGGATATCTATTTTTGTAGGAATAAGTTTATTTTTAAATACTTTTAGCGAAAAACTCTCAAACAAAAAGAGCAGTTAAATTGAATGCAAAATAAAACAAAATACAGTAAATTTTAAACAACAAGGATTCCTGGCAAAGGGATCGCATTATTTAACAACAATATATGTAATTATTATGCATTTAATCTTAAAAGAAAATCAGATTCAAACCAAAATTACAGAAATAATTATTGCTTCCAAAGATTATAACAGATGTAGACGTGTCTTTATGCAATTTCCTACTCCTTAGAATAGTTTATAGAAAGAGTAGAGATGCTCAAAAATCATCCTGCCTGCATAGGTATCACGTCTTGATTTTATACCGGCAGAGGTACATTGAGGTACATTGTAAAATGTACCTCTTTCGTTACAGGACAATTCTCCACCTCGAACGTAAATCCCTTTTGTATTAAGACATTTAAAAAATTTACAGAACAGTGAAAGAAAAACTAAATTATCCACCAAAACTAAAAAATGGAATTCTCTTGACAATTGCTAGACCGACAGTATTTGCTTTTTATGCTGATTCTAAATATAGTTGATTGTTACCCACCCCAACTAAAAATTTGAGAAAATTTGGCTAGTTTTTTGAAAAAAGGGGAACAACCCCAGAAATGTGAGTGATCTTATTGAAAATCACTTAATAAAAAAAATCCTATCAGAGGACTCTACTATAGAGGTTTCAAGCTTTTATCTTCAAAATATGCCGTTTCGCATTTTTTTTTTTTTTTTCAGAAGAAACATTGTCGATACATGTTTATTTGTTTTGATTTGTCCCAGGGATGATTGTATCAAAGCGAATGTCCAAGATAATTGGGAGGGAGCTCATTCAAACGTAAATTGAAAGCTCTTTTTTAAATGACCATACACGTTGGGCCAGAGGAAAGTCTAGCTTTCTGCCATTTTATGGCACCAAGCTACGACTTTACACCAAAGAGGACGAATTTGCAATCAATTTCAAATTCTGAGAAGCTAATTGATTTAAAGGTAGCAATCAAAGGAGCAATCGAATTGAATGAGCCTGTTATGAAGTTTTTACGACAACGCCTTCTATAAAGACCTTATATGCCCCCAGGGGGCATAACTTTAAACCCTTGCCCTGAGGGTTGTGGGGGAGTGTCCTCCTCGAAAATATATTTTCTATCTAGAAATCATCTACGCTGAACAAAATGGCTATCTCAAAATTTCGATTGGATGTGTTTTTGGGGGAATGATGGGCGTGGGGGGGGGGGGGGGCTAGTTGCCCTCCAATCACTTTTGACTATGAAAAAGGCCACTAGAACTCTCAATTTCCAATCGAATGAGCCCCTTTTGAAGTTTCTACGACGGCCCCTTCCATATGAACTGCCCTGCTCTAAAGGAAAAAAATAATACATAGTACATTGTGCCAACATCGTTCTTATATTCCCTCAGGGCATAACTTAAAGCCCTTGCCCCGAGAATTTTGGGGGAGTGTCCTCCTCAAAAATATATTTTCTATCTGGAAATCAACTACGCTGAACAAAATGGCTATCTCAAAATTTTGATTGGATGTGTTTGGGGGAATGATGGGCGTGGGGGGGGGAATAGCTGCCCTCCAGTAACTTTCGACTATTAAAAAGGGCACTAGCCCTTTGAATTTCCAATCGAATGAGTCTTTTTTGAAGTTTCTACGACAACGCCTTCTATAAAAACCTTATATGCCCCCAGGGCATAACTTGCCCTGAGGGTTGGGCGGGAGTGTCCTCCTCAAACCATATTTTCTATCTGGAGATCAACAACGCTGAACAAAATGGCTATCTCAAAATTTTGATTGGATGTGTTTGGGGGAATGATGGGCGTGGGGAAGGGGAGGGGGAATAGTTGCCCTCCAGTAACTTTCGACTATTAAAAAGGGCACTAGCCCTTTGAATTTCAAATCGAATGAGCCTTTTTTGAAGTTTCTACGACAACGCCTTCTATAAAAACCTTATATGTCCTCAGGGCATAACTTAAAACCCTTGCCCCGAGAGTTGTGGGGGAGTGTCCTCCTCAAAAACATATTTTCTATCTGGAAATCAACTAAACTTAATAAAATGGCTATCTCAAAATTTTGATTGGATGTGTTTGGATAAATGATGGGCGTGGGGGGGCTAGTTGCCCTCCAACCACTTTCGACTATTAAAAAGAGCACTAGCCCTTTGAATTTCAAATCGAATGAGCCTTTTTTGAAGTTTCTACGACAACGCCTTCGACAAAGACCTACGACAAAGACCTTATATACCCCCAGGGCATAACTTTAAACCCTTTGGCTAGTTGCCCTCCAATCACAATTGACTATTAAAAAGGCCACTAGAACTCTCAATTTTCCAATCGAATGAGCCCCTTTTGAAGTTTCTACGACGACCCCTTCCATATGAAGTGCCCTACTCTAAAGGAAAAAAATAATACATAGTAAATTGTGCCAACATCGTTCTTATATTCCCTCAGGGCATAACTTAAAACCCTTGCCCCGAGAATTTTCGGGGACTGTCCTCCTCAAAACATATTTTCTATCTGGAAATCAACTACGCTGAACAAAATGGCTATCTCAAAATTTTGATTGGATGTGTTTGGGAGAAAGATGGGCGGGGGGGGGCTAGTTGCCCTCCAATCACTTTCAACTATTGAAAAGGGCATTAGCCCTTTGAATTTCCAATCGAATGAGTCTTTTTTGAAGTTTCTACGACAACGCCTTCTATATAAACCTTATATGCCCCCAGGGCATAACTTAAAACCCTTGCCCTGAGGGTTGGAGGGGGGAGTGTCCTCCTCAAAACATATTTTCTATCTGGAAATCAACTACGCTGAACAAAACGGCTATCTCAAAATTTTGATTGGATGTGTTTGGGGGAATGATGGGCGTGGGAGGGGAGGGGTGAATAGTTGCCCTCCAATCACTTTCGACTATTAAAAAGGGCACTAGCCCTTTGAATTTCCAATCAAATGACCCTTTTTTGAAGTTTCTACAACAACGCCTAAAAACCTTATATGCCCTCGAGGCATAACTTAAAACCCTTGCCCCGAGAGTTGTGGGGGAGTGTCCTCCTCAAAGACATATTTTCTATCTGGAAATCAACTACACTTAATAAAATGGCTATCTCAAAATTTTGATTGGATGTGTTTGGGAGAATGATGGGCGTGGGGGGGCTAGTTGCCCTCCAATCACTTTCGACTATTAAAAAGGGCACTAGCCCTTTGAATTCCCAATCGAATGAGCCTTTTTTGAAGTTTTTACGACAACGCCTTCTATAAAAACCTTATATGCTCCCATGGCATAACTTAAAACCCTTGCCCTGAGGGTTGTGGGGAGTGTCCTCCTCAAAAACATATTTTCTATCTGGAAATCAACTACGCTGAACAAAATGGTTATCTCAAAATTTTGATTGGATGTGTTTGGGGGAATGATGAGCGTGGGGGGGGGGCTAGTTGCCCTCCAATCCCTTTTGAGTATTAAAAAGGGCACTAGCCACTCCAATTTCCAATTGAATGAGCCCTTTTCGAAGTTTCTACGACAACTCCTTCGATACGAAGTGCCTGTCGGAGAAAAAAAAAACACATTGTGGCCACATCGTTCTTTACTTAGAAATATTTAAACAAATGAATGTAATGTATTTATTAATAAGAAAATCCTATTACAGAGCTTGTGATGGCTTCAGTTACGTAAGAGATCAAAGGTCTGTCCAATCCTTAACTCCTTACTCTTTACTGTGAAGTTTGGCTTTTGTTCAAATTTTTAAAGAAAATTTGCAATTGGAAAAAAAAATTTCAAAGCACTAAAAAACTTTCGTTTAATGAGCATGTCGCTCCTTATCTGCTGTACATTACCATGAACTGTTTGATAAGCCCCCTCCCCCTAGCACGATAAGCATGCAAAGAACTAAAATGTTTTGCTATTCATTGCCAAAGAACTAAGACCTTGTTTAAATTATCATGAATTTATAAGGGGTTATATTTATCAGACATTCTGGGATGAAGGTGGAGACAAACAATTAATACATCTCAAGATTAAGAATTCATCCCTCCAAGACTGCCTCTAAAACTGACGAAAATCTTTAGATTTTTCAAAACAACCTAAACTCAAATATTTTAAAACCTAGATTAAAATAATCTTTATTAGACATCAATAATGTTCACGACGTAGCCTGGGGTCAAAGACCTTGATATTGAAAAAAGAGAACTTTTTTACTTAGGAAAATCCATTGTGTAACTTTTTAAGGAAATGTTTACATTTACAATAACATGTACACGTTGGTACTCACTACTAATTTATGCCAATTAAATATGTTAATGACAAAGTAAAGAAAGTAATAAAAATGTAGAAGCCTCAATTGTAGAGATTTTATCAAAAGGAAGCCGTTTTTTGCCAGAAGCTCTAGTAACGATTCTGCTGAAGGTAGGATTCATGCTTCGTTCCTTCCCGAAAGGAAATTAAACATGATATAAACATGTCTGAAAATAGTTTTCAATTGGGGGTTCTTGAAGTACCAAGGGCGGTGAAATTAAACGTGATTGTTTGAAATGGTTAATTACAAACTTGCACAGTCATATATTTTGAAAATCGGGTCAGTTTTAGTAAAAATGACCTCTAAACAAGGCTGTATAAAGGGGGGGGGGGGAGGTTTGTCTTACTCGTAAAAATTTTTATACGTTTTTTAAAAAATTTCTTGTAACCCCCCTCCCAAAAAAAAAAAATCTGGATACGCTCTTGCCTCCAGATGCAATTAGACAGTTTTTGGTAGTAACGCGTGCCGAATTTAAAAAAGGAAACGTGGACAAAAAAAAAACTAAAACCATATGGCACAAAACAGCTTAAAAAGTCACAGCTTTCCTTTGAAAGTATAATCTTGTTTGGGAACCAAGAGGTTGTTAATGTTTGAATGTATACGAACGAAAACCGTTGTGAAATTCAACTGGTTAGTTTTGCTTAATTATTTTCACGTGTTCAAGGTGACAACACTGAGGAAAACGTGGTGCTGACCTAAAACTTCACGATTTGAAACAATGAAAAGAAAAATCTTATGAAATTGTCGCTTTCAGGCATGAATAGACTTAGGATGGGTCCAGGAGGAAATGCTTTTATTTTGATGACCTTGGTACTTGAACCAGGGATTAACCTGGGAAAAGTAAGCTTTTCCTGCTAAACGATGTTTGAATATAGCTGGTCTTTCAAATTAATAGTATTTTTGCAACTACAACAAAAAGGATTAAGGCTTTGGCTTGTAGCTGCAAAAATACATATACGCATAGACATATTTATTATAAAAATACATATTTATGAGTTTCACAAGTTTGATGATGGGAAAGATCGGCGGGATCATGGGATTTGGATCTGCCTAGACTCAGGGACATAATTTGCTATGGGGCAGGGAGAAACTGCTCCTTCCAGACCGCATTTTGCCCCCCTCCCACAGCCGAAATTTAATTTCTTCGAAAATCTTGTCAAAACTAAGATAAGTCTGCATAATTCAAGCGTCCAGAGAAACGGGTCAATTTTCTTTAGTGTATCTTTGCCTTTATGGTATTAAATGGCTCATTTTTCACTGTCATTTCCACTTTATCTTGAAAAATTGGCTCCAACTTTGCCCTCCCCCACCCCCAGGATTTTGACGAAATAACGCCACTGTCTAGACTGCCACTAAGATGGCAGTAGAATTAATTGTATCAAAGAGATTGATATCAACTAGAGTGTAATTTCTTGGCATTAGTTTTTTTTTTAGGACGTAGCCTTTGGAAAATTTATTTTCAGGCTGTGGCTCTTCAAGAAGGATTAATAATATTATGAGCACCAGATCTGATCGGGTTTTAGACAGAAATAGAAAAAAACTACAGTGTATGCTTTATTGTAAGGAGAGAAGAACAAAACATTGTACCCCCTTCCCCCATTACAAAATTCGAAATCATCTCACTCATCTTCAGTCTCCCAGAAACAAATATTTTGGAAAATTTCGACTTTATCTTCCAGCCATGAGAATAAAAAAGGTGCATTTAGACTAGGGATAAACTCATCACCATTTTAATATAACCTACCAACAATCTAATAGTCCAGCAAAGATACAAAAAAGGGCACAACTTCGGCAAATGAGCAACAGAGATGTTTTTGGAACCAAACAGTTTAGAAAAATTTACTTATTAACATACCAAAAATCACTCAAAATCGCCCGTGAAGAAGTACAGCTTTTTCTAAGGAAAGGGGGGGGATTTAATTTTTGGATTATCTTCTGGAATAAATACAGAAAATTCTTCTGGAAAATTTTCTGGATTAACGTCCAAAGAAACCGAAATTGAGATTAGAATAATAATGTTTCAACATTTAGCAAACCTTCCTCCCTGTGTGAGGTCGTTGATGGGGTAAAAACGCGGAATAAATCTGTGCAGTATTTTCTAAATTTGAAGGTCGGTTTCTGACTAATTCAAGTTCAGAGAGATCGAAAATGGCAATGCAATTTAGTAACTCACTTAGTGAGTTATTAAATTTAGTAACTTAATTTAGTAACACTCGTTCAAAAACATCCCCTCTTCCCTAATGTGTATTCAGCCCAAAGCAAGCGCCATATTTAATTCCAACCTAACATATCTCAAGGCTGCACCATAAAAGACTGCTTTTTGTGCTTCAAAAAAGCAGAAAATGGACAATAGACTGTGATATACTAATTACCGATTAAGTATTTTCTCGATGAAATTAAGGATGAGAAAAGGAATTCACGTAAAGAGATTTTGGAATCCCATGGCAGATAGATAGATAGATAGATGTGCATTTCAAAAGCCCACACAAAAATTTATGAAAAACAAAGAAATCACAACAGAACAAATTACGAAACACACAGAAACACGATACATAGCAAAAAATACCTAATGGTAATTGATCGAGAAAATAAATGTAATTCCATATAATAAATAATAATTAATTGTAAAAAGTTTTCCTTCTTTCTAATCCCTTCTCTATGTACGCACCAATACGAAATATTGTGGTTGGATTACTACTTTGTAAAATACCAGAAAGTAACAAAACAATCCCATGTAAGTATTTTTCCCTTAAATCAGAGAGCACGGTGCACTTTCGGAGAAAATGGTCCCAATCTTTGTCCTCATCTTTACAAAGAGGACACACATACCGCCCTTCAGGATCAACTACCTTTTTGTCGAACACCTTTTGCCTGGTCTGGATTGGAAGGCAATTCGCCCTAAGCTGAATCCGTCGACATCAAATAATGATATTAATTCTAGATTTTTGCCAAGAGATGAACCTGCTCTAAGTAGATTCCTGAAAACAGCTCTGATTTCCTCCTCTGAGGTAAAGAGCCCGGAGGATATCCCCCTAGAAGATGTAACAACCCCACCGTGTGGATTAGATGACAAGATAAACTTGTATCAGTATAGGTTCCCTTGATATTTGATGTTTGTTTGTGTAGGGTTACAGGCCATATTAGTACTGTTGGTACTATTGGTAATGATAGTGCGGATAAAGCGGTAAATGGACTGGATTCCATGGTCTGTATGAAGATCGCCCATTGACAAGTCGGCTGTGGCAAACAACTTGCGGTAAGTGACATGTTCTCGAAAAATGAGTTTTATACCTATCCCCACTAAACAGAACACGCTCGATCGATTGGTCTATTCAGAATGTGCGTATCTTCTTTCGTTCCCGAGATATTCGGGAACGAAAGCTTTGTGATCCGTTAAAAAGGCGTTATGTGCATTTCTCGGGCTGTCTTGCAGGCCAAAAGAAGTTAAGTTCACCGACGGGCAAGTCCTGCACTTATCTCCTTTTGGGCTGCCGTGGATACCAGTAAAACAGGTTTTCAAGTTGTCACTTATCGCCGTTTCGGTCGTCCACGCCGGGATTTTTCGTCACTTCCATTACTGTCTGAAGAAAAGAAGAAAACTAGCCTTGTGTCGCTCACTACCGCCGATACAATGCACCATATACTAGGTATATATCAAGAGAAATTTCAGTTAAAGATATGTGGGAAGATTTTAGGGAGCGATTCCCAGAAGAGAATTGTTCGTTGCGCAGTTACGGAGAGATGTTGAGAGCGATGAAGATCTCCAACAAAATGCCAAAGTCAGACATTTGTGAGTATTGTGATGTTTTTAAGTTGAAGGATAGCGAAGGCTCCGCAACAGATTTAGAAAAACAGGAGTATCAGTTTCATCGGCAAATGGCTGAAAAGGCACGAATCCAGCTACAGAAAGACGTGAAGGACAGCTTTTCACCAAAAAATTTGGTTTTCACTGTCGATATGCAAAAAGGTTCTAATACTTCCAATAATGCCTGCTGTTAAGGAGTTTTTTTTCATGAGCCGCCTGGTATGTTTCAACGAAACTTTTGTGCCTGCAAAAAGCCGAACCACAGGGTCGGCTCCTCTTCCAGCCTATAGTATTGTCTGGCACGAGGCAACTTAAGGAAGAAGTGCAGACGCAGTTGCTTCAGCTTATCATGCACTTATTGACGAGCATAGGGACACAGATGAATTCATATTTTATGCCGACAACTGTAGTGCACAAAACAAAAATTACATTCTGTTTTCTATGCTAGTGAGGATTTCGAACGAACCCTGGGCACCCGCCAAGATCACCATCAAGTATTTGACAAAAGGTCATACTCATATGTCTGCCGATGGACTCCATGGACTTATCGAGGCTAAAATTAGGAAGAACAGAAATGTTGAGGACTTTGGCGCTTTGAAGAAGCTGATGGAAGATTCCAGGGAAAATACTCGCGCGGGCTTTGCCTCAGTGACTTTCGCGAGTGGAAAAACGAAAAGTCCTCCAAAAAGAAGAAAGATAACCAACCGGTGCTTCTACAGAAAGTAGTTGAAGTTGTGTTCAAAAAAGGTGAATCCTCTATGTTTTATCGTGAGGATTTTGAGCAGGAGCTTGTCTCTTACGATTTCCTTACAGTTGCAGCGAAGAAAGAACTTGGTAAAGGATTGCCAAATTCTCTGAAACAACCGAGGGGAATAAATGCCTCGAAAAAAGGTGAGATCATGACAAAGTTGGTACCACACATGAGAGACCAGAGAATTCTGGAAAAAGATAGCAACGGAAGACAAAGCGTCTGACCTCACTTTTGAGGGTTGTGAAGAACAAGATGGACTATAATGATGTTTGCTTTTTTGAGTTCCTAAAAGTTTAATTGAAGTCGAATGTTGTTCCTGTTTTCTGGTCAGTTTCCAAATAACCGAACAATTCTTTTATACGTTCTTTAACATTAAAATAGCTGAAGTTATTGTTCTGAGAATGCGATACATAGGAGAAGTTTCTGCGCGATTTTGATCCCTGCTTTCTGCCTTTCACAGGCGTGGGTGGCATCAGAGGGTAGTTTTCAACATGATCTATTCAGTGAGTAAGAAAAAAAATGTCGGTAAAAAAGTTTAATAGCTGAAAACATTGTCAAAAGTTAAATTTTTTCGCATTTAAATTAAAACGGCAAAATGGCACATACCTCCTTTTGGTCTGTGGAAAAACGTGAAAAAAGGAGATAAGTGACAAAAGTGCCAAAAGTAAATGGAAAGTTGGATTTTTGAAAGCACCACGTGATTCAGCACCAAAAATTACGTCTGGTCATGTTCAGAAATGATTCCCAGCAACTTATTTTCCTAGTTTTAAATTGGGTTATTTGTTTAAAACGTTTTTCGCGTCTCCTGTAAAATTTACAAAGTGTCACTTATCGCCTTTTGGTTTGCCACAGCCGAAGTATAGAACGGCGTAAGAAGATATAGAATGGGCTTTATAAAATGAATGCAGAGCTTTCTCTAAGAAATTACCTTATTACAATTTTTGAAGTTGCATGATAGACCTCTTCGCTCAGATCAGGTTAATGATAATAGAAAAGTAGCTAGGACAATTTTTAGACTATGAACAGGCCATACCAGAACAGTGTGATTCTCCGTAAATGGAAAGCCAGCCCTACTCCTGATTGTAATATATGCTAAATTTACAATGACATTAAAAACATTTTTCTACAGGGGTCAAGTATGATGTGGCAAGAAATAAGCTCAGGGATAAACTGATTAGGAAATTTGGTGCCTTTTTTAAGATGTGTTTTAGGCCATTTACAAACCCCGAAGTGGGCTAAGAAGCTTTCACTATTATATCAATATTATATACTATTATATCACTATTATATCATTATTATATCATAATACTATTATATCACTATTACATACCAATTTATCATAGAAACAAGTCTTGACTCAGTCTTGTAATACGAGTATATATATATTTTTTTTTCTTTTAGCAAAAAAAGAGAAAAAAGAAAAAAAGAAAGAAGAAGAAGGAAGAAAGATGAAAAATAGTATAGTCAGTGACGAAGTGGATTAAGTGGATTAAGTTATTAAGTAAAAACTGTTTGAGTGGGAATAACACAGTCGATAGACGTAGCTGTTTTGGCAATTATAGAAAAAGAAGAAAAAATAGTGGAAAAAAATCATTATGTCTTCAGAGGGAGTTACCTTCAAAGGGAGTCTGAGCTAATATCTTCAGAAGGAGTTTTAAACGCTATTTTTTTTATATGTTTGAATGTAATGCGACTCAACTCCAAGTAAGCACTAGGTTGCGAATGATGATAAAAATGACCTAGCAACATTCATGGTTTTAGTACTTGATGATATGCATTTTGCGCAACATTAGTGTAACTAAGGAGGGGTAAGTGGATACACTTTTCCTTCCAACAAGTGTCTGTAGGGGCGCCATTTAGATAGCCTATATACCACATATTTCATGAAAAATGTTCCCATTTATGTCGTTGAGGCATGGAGGAGGGGCAAAACTGACATTGTTGGGCGTTGAAAGCTTACTGATGCCTCTGTACGCGAGGGATTTCTTTGCATGCTTCCATTTTCTGTAGCTTGCTTTTACTGTTACTAAAACTGATGGAATCATAGTTATGTTGGAGCCTTTCAGTTACCAATTTGACCATATGCACGTCTTACATTTTAACAGGCTTGAAAACACTTGATTAACCAAACGTTATGCACTCATATGTATATTCTCAAAAAATAAAGGCCAATGCAAGGAATGAAAAAAAAATCGACCATCGAGGACTACGTAATAGTTTAACAAGTTATTTTAGCTATAGGCCTATTCACAGTGAAATTTAGCTAGCGTCGATACTTAACTAACCCTAAAGTTTAGAGTATACCTAGTTCAAAACCCTGCAAAGTCAATTCTCGAAAATTTAGGGGCAAAATATATTTTTCACTATCCAGGGGGGGGGGGCGATTTTATCCCTTTTTTTAAGCGAAATTATCAAAAAAGCGTTTTTTCAATGAAAATAAGCTACTTCCAAACACTTATTTTTTCAAACTGTAGAGTGGGCAGAGGCCCCTCGATTGATGCCACTGTCTAGACTCATCAAAAATTATATCCATTTTATCCATGTTCATAATGGCATAACATATTTTAAAGGCCGAGGGTTATTCAAATCTCAGTTATGAAGGTTCTGTTCGGATTGCAAAAATATTTATTAGTGAATAACGCAATGAAAATTACTAAATTATAAGATATCGTAAAAGTGTTTTAGGATTTCAAAAGTCACCCCCTCCCTCAAGTTTCTAAAAGTCTTAGGATTTAGGCCCTGCTCTTAAATTTTGATATAAAT
Source organism: Artemia sinica (assembly GCA_027921565.1). NCBI lineage: Eukaryota > Metazoa > Arthropoda > Branchiopoda > Anostraca > Artemiidae > Artemia > Artemia sinica. The sequence continues at coordinate 7,454,110 of CM051263.1, read as the reverse complement.
GTCATTCAACGAATTCGACATTCCTCCCAAAAAGAATTGCCACAAACGTACCTGGTTTAACCGACTATCTTACTGCCAAAGCACTTCTCTTTAAACGGACAAGTTTATTTGCTTATCAAACAGTGATTCAGCTTCTTAGCGACATTAACTGCCAGATTTCTTCAAATAAATCAACTTCTAAAAATAGGTAAATTACATTCTTTTTTTGATTTGTAGATATTGTAAAATTGTTGACTCAAGTCTTTTTGCACAGGACTGTTAAAAACTATTAGACAAAATAAGTGCCTGTTTTCTTGAAGATGAAGTTTTATTTAATTTTTTTTTTCATTCGACACCATTTTATGATGAGTATTTAATTTTACTTTATATTTTCATTGTATTTTACACTATTCAATACATGGCCGTAACCAGAATTATCGTTCAGGGGGAGGGTATTTTTCTTTAAAATCCTCTAGCCCCCTGGATGCGGCCTTGGTTCAGTATCCTTTTCATTTAAATTATCTTATATTAAATTATATGAAGTTCTTTTATTTTTATGCTCATTCTTTTATAAGAGTCTAAGTTGTCTTGTTAAATTAATTAATTTCGGCCTTCTTATGCTTGGATAGATTTCAAAAGACATTAGAACCTTCAGAAGAACTTCAGAAATATATTCCTAATGTAGCATACAAACCACAGTTCATATAATTATCTATAGTATATATAGTATATATAGAATAGTATATTCTGTCTACTGTGATACAAACTTACTACCGCTACTGCTATTGCTGATTCATAAACCATCTGATACCAACGTAGCTTCCATAAAGTCTCTAGTTCCTTTAAACATGTTCACATGACCTTTTCCAACCCCTTTCAAAGACGAGGACATATTGCTTTTCAGGTATCCCCGGCTGTGTTAACACAAATAGTAGTTTTTTTTTTCAATTTTACAAACAGGACGTAAAAGTCGTAGTGATCTGAAAAAAACCAACTTTAGACTGGACTTATTAGAATTTATAGGGGCACTGGACCCCAAATCCAATCTCCTTAAGAAATAGGAATTATGGATCCGATCCATAATTTCTGTTTCTTAAGAAGCTGTAGGAATTTTCAGCAGAATAACGTGTCCAACATTTTCAGAAGAAAATGCAGTTCAATTTAGTTTTTTATTTCTAAGAAAAATTCTAGGAAGGGGGCAAAGAATTAACGACAGGTGAGCTACTGATAGTTCATCGTAGCGCCAAGCCATCTGAGCTAAACACAGTTTTCCACACTTCCTGTCCGCTTCATTTTCTACTACCCCCACCATGAATTTCCTATCTTCTTCAAATCTTTCCTTAAAGCCCTTTCACACCCAATTCCATATTCAGTTTTTCCTTTGGTCCCAGGTGGATTGCAAAGAAAAAAACAATTCTTGGCAGTCATTCATCTTATCAAACAGTTCGTGGTAACGAACTGTAAGTAAGGAGCGACCCGGCTCAATAGTAACAAAAACTCTAAAAGACGGAATTTTGATACCTATAGACACATCAAAAGAATCGGATTTTTATGCTGATTTCAAATATATAAGTTTCATCAAGTTTAGTCATCAAGTCAAGCCGAAGTTTACTTAGCAAAGTTTAGTCATTCATCAAGTCAAGTTTACTTATCAAAAGTTACAAGCCTGAGAAAATTGGCCTTATTTTCGAAAAAGGGGGAACCACTCCCTAAAACATAGAATCTTAATAAGTATCACATCATCAGATTCAGCATATCAGAAAACCCTACTGTAGAGGTTTCAAGCTCCTATCTGGAATTAAATTAAAAAAAAAAACAAGTTTTTTTTAACTTAAAGTAAGGAGAAAAATTAAAACTTAAAACGAACAGAAATTATTCCGTATATGAGAGGGGCTGTCCCCTCCTCAACGCCTCGCTCTTTACGATAAAGTTTTTAATCTTTTAAAAAATAAAGTTGTGAGACAGAGTCTAACTTTAGCGTAAAGAGCGAGGCGTTGAGGAGGGGACAGCCCCTTTCATATACGGAATAATTTCTGTTCGTTTTAAGTTTTAATGTAGCTCCTTACTTTCAGTTAAAAAAACTTATTTTTTTTATTTCATTTTTGAACGTTTTTGAATTCATGGACGTTTTGATTTTGGCTCACCGTACATGAATAATTAAAAAAAAATGCATATTAATTTTACTTTTATTTGGTTAAATGGCTTTTTCGAAAGTTGTTTCATTTTATTTAAGAACGTTTTTATTAGTAATAAATATACGTAACTTACGAATTAACTTACGTAACGAACTTCTATATCCATATATTTTTAATACGTATATTAGGGGGCTCGCCCCCTAGTCAATACCTCACTCTTTACGCTAAAGTTCGAATTTTGTTCCAATTCTTTAAAAATGGCCACTTAATCACAAAGGCCGTTAATTAGAAAAAATAGCTCTTATGAAAGTAGTAAAAAAAATCTTTGGCTTAAAGAGCGAGGTATTGACTAGGGAGCGAACCCAATCATATACTTAATAATTCCTGTTCGTTTCAAGTTTTAATGTTGCTCCTTACTTTCAGTTAAAGAAACTTGTTTTTTTTTATTTAATTTTGAACGTTTTTGAATTAATGGAGGTTTTGATTTTGGCTCACCGTACATGGATAATTAAAAAAAAATTGCATATTAATTTTACTTTTATTTGGTTAAATGGCTTTCTCGAAAGTTGTTTAATTTTATTTACGAATGTTTTAATTAGTATTAAATATACGTAACTTAAGAATTAACTTACGTAACGAACTTCTATATCCATATATTTTTAATACGTATATTAGGGGGTTCTCCCCCTAGTCAATACATCGCTCTTTACGCTTAAGTTCGAATTTTGTTCCAATTCTTTAAAAATCACCCCTTAATCACAAAGGCCGTTAATTAGAATAAATAGCTCTTATGAAAGTACTAAAAAAAATCTTTGGCTTAAAGAGCGAGGTATTGACTAGGGGGCGAACCCAATCATATACTTAATAATTTCTGTTCGTTTTAAGTTTTGATGTGGCTCCTTACTTTCAGTTGAAAAACTTGTTTATTTTTTCATTTAATTTCTGATCGTTTTTTTTTAAATAATGCTGGGAAATTCTGCGCCCCCTTCATAGCAACGTCCCTTCCCCCATGAAAACTTCTTCCATGGAAAGATCCTCCCACATAACCGTCGACCCCCCCCCCCACTACCAGAAAAAAAATCCCCCTTGAAAACGTCTGTATATTTCCCAATAACCAATACTATATGTAAACATTGGCTTAAGTTCATAACTTTCAGCCCTCCCCGGGAACTTTGGGGGATTAAGTCGTCCTAAAAGACATATTTATTATATTTTTGACCATGCTGAACAAAATGGCTATCTCAAAATTTTGATCAGGTGACTTTGGGAAAAATTAGCGTAGGAGCCTAGTTGCCTTCCATTTTTTGGTCACTTAAAAAGGGCACTAGAACTTTTAATGTCCGTTCGAATGAACCCTCCCACGATATTCTAGGACCACTGGGTCGATACGATCACCCCTGGGAAAAAAACAAATTAACACGCATCCGTGATCTTTCTTCTAGCAAAAAATACAAAATTCCACATTTTTGCAGATAGGAGCTTGAAACCTCTACAGTAGGGTTCTCTGATACTCTGAATCTGATGGTGTCATTTTCATTAAGGTTCTATAGCTTTTAGGGGGTCTTTCCTCCTTTTTTTGGAAAATCAGCCAAATTTTCTCAGGTGCGTAATTTTTGATGGGTAGTACTAAACTTGATTATACTTATATATTTGAAATCAGTATTAAAATCTGATTCTTTTGAAGTATCTATTGGTATCAAAATCCCGTTTTTTAGAGCTTCGGTTACTATTGAGCCGGGTTGCTCCTTACTTACAGTTCGTTACCACGAACTGTCTGAAAATGTGGAAGTTTTATTTTTCGCCAAAAGAAAGATCACGGATGCGTGTTTATTTGTTTGTGTTTTTTTTTTTTTCCAGGAGTGATCGTATCGACCCAGTGGTCCTAGAATATCGCGAGAAGACTCATTCGAACGGAAATGAAAAGTTCTAGTGTGCTTTTGAAGTGACTGAAAAAATTGGAGGGCAACTAGGCCCCCTCCCTCGCTTTTTTCCCCAAATTTACCCGATCAAAGTTTTGAGATAGCCATTTTGTTCAGCATAGTCGAAAAATCTAGTAACTATGTCTTTGAGGATGACTTAATCCCCCACAGTCCTATGTCTTTGGGAAGGGCTGCAGGTTGTGAACTTTGCCCATTGTTTTATAGTATTGGTAATTACGAAGTATAGAAACGTTATCAGGGGGGATTTTACTGGTAGGGGGGGTACGTTGGAGGATCTTTCCATGGAGGAATTTTTCATGGGGGAAGGGAATTTCCTGAAAGGGGGTGCCGGATTTCCCAGCAGTATTTAAAAAATGATGAGAAATTAAACAAAAACAAACAAGGTCTTTTCAACTGAAAGTAAGGAGAAAACATTATAACCTAAAACGGACAGAAATTATTACGTATATGAGGGGGTTCGCCCGCTCATCAATACCTAACCGCTTTTGTGATTCAAGGGTCATTCTTAAAGAATTGGAACAAAATTCGAACTTCGGTGCACAAAGCGAGGTATTAACGAGGGGCCTAACCCCCTGATATACGTAATAATTTCTGTTCATTTTAAGTTTTAATGTTTGCTCCTTACTTTCAGTTGAAAAAACCTTGTTTTTTTTATTTAATTAATTAGCAAAAACGTAACCTTGAGTTTTTTTCATTTGAAAAAAAACAAGTATTTCCAACAGAAAGTAAGTATCAACATTAAACATTGTGTTTCAGGAGTCGTGCTTAAAGAATTGAGACAAAAAGTCCAACTTTTGCGTTAACAGCGAGGGATTAAGGAGGGGGCAGCCAACCTCATATACGGAATAGTCTCTGTTTGTTCTAAGTTTAGATGTTGCTCCTTACTTTCAGCTGATTTCTTGTTAATGTAATTTCTGGTTGTTTTTCCAATCATATCGAGAATCCTCCGTAGAAAAGTCCCCACCCCGCGTAAAATTCCCCTCTGAAAATTTGCCCAAGACAGTTCTCCCTCAAAAATTCTCCATATTTTCATTTGAAATTAACTTTTTTTTTTTTTTACTTATTTTCTTATAGTTTTCCAAATCATACCGAGAATCATGCAGTAGAAAATTTTCCCGGACACTCCTCCCTCCTGATAGAAAGTTCCTCCCATGGAAAATCCCCCAAGAAAAAATCCCCTCTAGACAGTTTCCTCCCCGCTTAAAATTTTCCCGTGTAAAATTTCCCCTGGAAGATTCCCCCTCACGGAAACTTTCTTCCCTATGGAAAATTTTCCCCGTGGACCCCCCCAATTACTATGTGTTATCATTGGAAGAATTGCATAACTTACAGACCTTTCAACAGGGGTTGCGAGGGTCATGTCGTCCCTAGAGGCACAGTTATTGGACCTTTCAAATATACTGAATTAAATGAATGCCCTAAAATTTGGATCGGATGTGAATGAAAAAAAGGAACGTGGGGGTTAGTTGCCCTCCAATATTTTTGGTAACTAAAAAAGGCCACTAGAACTTCTAATTTCCGCTCGAATGAGCCCTATACCAATCTTCTAGGAGCAATGATTCGATAAAATCACCCCAGGGTAAAAAAAATAAACGCATATTCTTTCGATGTATTGATTGTTACCCCAAGCCATTCCAGAGATATTGCATATGGCTCTTTACTTAGACATTGCTAGAGCACCCCTGAGTACATTATTCATAGCATCAGGCCACTAAAATACAGAGCCTGATATGCAATTAAATAATAGAAAGAAAAAAATTCAATTGAAAGTAAGGAGTAACATTAAAACTTAAAACGAACAGAAATTATTACGTATATGAGGGGAGGGTTCACCCCCCCCCCCTTCAATACCTCGCTCTTTACGCTAAAGTACGAATTTTGTTCCAGGTCTTTAAGAATGACTCCTGAATCACAAAGGCCGTTTAATTAGAATAAATAGCTCTTTTGAAAGTACTAAAAAAAATTCAGCGTAAAGAGCGAGGTATTGACAAGGGAGCGAACCCCCTCATTTACGTAATAATCTCTGTTCGTTTTAGGTTTTGCCCTACGTGCCTCTGGAGGCACAGGAGGAACTAAGGTAAGGTAAGGTTTTTAGTTTTAATGTTGCTCCTTACTTTCAGTAGAAAAAAAAATTTTCTTTATTTAATTTATGATCGTTTTTTAAAGTGCTGGGAATTCCGGCACCCCCTTCATGGAAAATTCCCTTCTCCCATGAAGAATGTCACTGAAAAGAGACATTAAAACTTTGAATTTCCGTTCAAATGGGCCCTATCACAATGTTCTAGGACCACTGGGTCGATACGATCACCCCTGGACAAAAACAAAATAAATAAATAAACACGCATCCGTGATCTTTCTTCTGGCGAAAAATACAACTTCCACATTTTTTCAGATATGAGCTTGAAACCTCTGAGGTAGGGTTTTCTGATACGCTAAATCTGATGATGTGATTTTCATTAAGATTCTATGACTTTTAGGGGGTGTTTCCCCGCTTTTTCGAAAATAAGGCAAATTTTCTCAAGCTCGTAACTTTTGATGGGTAAGACTAAACTCGATGAAACTTATATATTTGAAATCAATTTGAAATTCCTTTTTTAGAGTTTCGGTTACTATTAAGCCGGGTCGCTTCTTACTTATAGTTCATTACCACGAACTGTTTGACTAGTGAATTTTTATCTACTTTTTTCCTAAAATAATCATCACTGTTACCTCTAAAGGTCTCATCTGACACTTTCAAACTTCTTAAATAATTGCCAAAACCTATTTGCAAAGCTGCTCAAATAGGAGAACCCTAAGAGTAGTATATGTTAAATCATACTTTAATTCGTCTGATCAACGTTGCCCTGTTAATCCTCCCTCCGAAAACAGCACAGCAAACTGTTTTTGGCAACCATCTCAGAACAGCCAAATGTCAGATACGCCCTTTAAGCCTCACATGGCGTTATGTCTGCTAAACTTCCCTTCAAAGAAATCAACCGTCATATTTTCTGATACAATCTCCCTTGGAATACTATTCCAAGATGGGGTGCAGCAAATACTCAGTGCGGGGTGTCTGCTCTGTCTAATAATGTGTCCGTACCGTTTTCGCTTATATGTCTTGACAAACGGTGGTACTAGTCTAGGTAATTCTGCAGATGAAAGGTGATGGATGTATTTGTAGAAAACAGTCCAGATCAAGTCTCACACTTGGCGGTTAGCAATCAGTGCTACAGCTCAACTTTGAGGTTTAGCTGAGAGGTTGAGCTTCAAAAAGCGGGCATCCGTATTCGGCAATAGGCTTAATGTAAGATTTGTACAGCAATAAATTCTTAGTGTGAAGAACTACACCCAGTTCTCTCATGCAGGAGGTTTGGACTGGATTGAAATTTGCGCCCCAAGAGTCACAAGAGAAATATGTTCCACAAAGCAAAGCTTGTCAACTCTTTGATAGCGTCACTCTTGAAGATGAAAGTGAGGATAAATAAGTCACACTGACCACAGCTAAATAAGTAAAAGTGAATCATAGAGAACTAGAATTCAGATTTGACTTCAACTCGTTTCTACCGAGGCTCGTAAAACTCACACTCGTGTCCGGTATGCCGTCACGTCTAAAATGTAGTTATATACTTTATTGGATACGGTCTCCAGCCCTGACGAATTTACCAAAGCTTCTATCGGTCTGTAAATACTCTTTTGTAGTTTAAAATCTAATTTATATAAGTTTGTCTATGACAAAGAGAACAAACAAAAAAAATAAAACACCTATCTGCATTTAAAAAAAAAGCTTAATTACGATATCTGAGCATTTCTCTTGTTAAAAAAAAAACTTTTACACATCTTTTTTTGCTAAAACTTTGAAAATGGGTATAGGGATAATCTTTAATATCAGTTTGAGTCATCTTGAACCAGAAGAACTGACCTTTTTATATACTTTTGTCACTTTAATAGGGGGAGAGGAAGAGGTCACATATAGAATTATTTCAAAATATAACTAAGGTTCAAAAAGATAACATGATTTTAACTATGTACCGTAACCAAACTAAAACGAATCACAAGATAAGTCGATATTTTTATCTTGACGCTCGTTTGATTTGATATTTAATGTTCTGTAATTATTTTACTCATCTGAAATTTTTATAACCTAAACATCAGATGTCAGTTGAATCTTAACTTCACTGGATGTCAACTTCTATCATAATAATAACTTTGTGGTTAACAATAACGATGAAATTACTCACCTCAAATGAATCCTGCCAGCATACCTACTTATGCCTTACTCTTGACGCAATTCTGGGGTCAACTTCTGCACAAAAACTTACTCCCACCTGCTTAAATCACTCGCATGAAGTTTGGTTTGCCTAAGTTACAGGTCTCAACTTCACAGCAAACAAGAATGACGAAATTAAAATGAATCCGACTAGCATACCTATGATACCTTATACTTGATGTGTTCTAGGTGGGCAGCCCCTGCCTATTTCACTGACTCGAAAACTTGATCCCTAAACTTCAACCGTCAACTTCATCTTCAGGATGTCAACTTCACGGTAAAACAAAATATATAAGTTACTAACCTTAAACGGATCAGCACGCTTTTTTTTCTTTTTTTTTGTAGGCTACTCAACATATTTAATGTTCCCCTCGCACCTCTTGGACTTTATTCCCTTGCTTATTTCGCTCGTCTAATATTCTGATCGTCTAAATCTTCTGATATCAAGTTCACCGTTAAATCCTCCGGATTGTCAATTTCTTCCAGGGAGACAAATTTACTGGATATTAACTTCAGTTAACAGGAATTACAAAACTACTTACCTCAAATGAGTCATACCAGCACGCCTTTTGATACCTCACGCTTGACGTATTCTATGCTCAACTCACGCACCTGAAACTTTGCTCACCTGCTAAATGAGGTTCGAGCAAGGTTCAGGCGGGGAGACAAACACGCTCATTGTATCATCTTTCACTTAATTTGGTATGTATGTGTGTGTGTGTGTGGGGGGGGTCAATAACCATGAAACCCTACTTTCAGTTTGAAGAGCTCGACGAATAAACACCAAATATGTTAGACGTAAACACTACATACTTGTTACACATTACAGTTGCCACTATTAACATAAGTACCACCATTATTTCTACTTTTTATTACATCAACTTAAACAATCAACACAAACAACTACTATAGTTACTCCTGCTGCTCCTACATCTAAGCCATAAGCATGAAAAGAGACTTAGCACAGATTTAGTTTTGGGAGGGGGGCAAAGAAATTTTAGAGGGACCTCCAACATAAGTAGGGTTCAAACTTGAACCCTACTTCGAGATGGGTTCAAACTTGGTCTTTTTTTTTAGCCAACAAATAACCAAATAGGATATTTCTATATGGAGTGTTCGTACTTGGACGGAGAGGTGATCTCCAGTGAACAAACTCTTCCCTGTGCCATTGTCGGGATAGTTACGTCGGGATAGTTGTCGGGATAGTTACGATCATAACTTTTTTTTTCACGGAATATCTCTCGGTTTTTAAAATTACTTATTTCATGATCACAAGCAGAAAACAACGAAAAGAAAATGATAATGTTTAACAGTCAGTTGCAGTAATCGTTGATTAGAAGTGCATGTAAGAGGAGTACTTAACCGGAGTTCCCATACCAGCGGGGGTTATAAATAATGTTGTACCCCCCCCCCGAAACAAAAATTTTGTAAGCCCCCACCCCCCGAAAAAATCCGGGATACGACCGTGCCTATGGGGTATTCACTTTTCAATTCCTTCAGGTATTAATTAGTATTGTTTTATCTCTTAATTGCAGCAGATTTTGGATGCATTATGTCGTGCTTAAACTATTCCCGAATTTTTAGGTTTTTTTTTCAGAATTTCCTGTAAAGGAAAATGGGTTCTAAGACATTCCCCGAAACAATCTCCTGTTCTTTTTCATATTCCTCTAATTTTATTTAATTTATCTATTTTATTAATTCTTGTATTGTCGAAATGCTGGACAAAAATAGACTACTAAACTTTTATTATAAAACCAAAGTAGCGCAGCAAAGGGAGATCTTGGGGGGAATCAGAATCTCTTCACCCAAAACCCAAAAGATTAACGTAAAATTAAATACAATTTGGCATATAAGATTCTATACCCACCAAAAGGGGCTAGTCTTACAAGCGGTGCTATTTCACAAAAATGCAGGGAGAGGGGCAAAAACATCTTTTTTCATCTTTCTTCACTTTATGAAGATACAAGAAAAGATAGTTTCAAAATCACTGGCGCAGGGAGCAATTTTTTATTAGTGAAAATACCTAAAAAGGTTATTTTTGAAAATCTAAGGGAGGGGGGAAAAGAATCTACAATATTACCACCCCCCCCCCTGCGAGTTGGCAGCCCTGAGTCCAACCGAAACAAAACCCTACCGATAGCCCTGTAAAGAATTAATGAGGCTTAATTGGATTACTTGTAGAGATCCCTTAGTCGCATTACGCAATATTTTTCATCAAGTTATATTCTTCACTTGCAGCAAGAGTTACTAAATATATCCTTTATATTTTCTAAATATAGGATTCCGTTGCTGGGATACAAGCCAAAAAGGCAAGCATTAATGTTACAGAATAAATGTGTCACCATGACTTTTCCGAATCAGCGTGCCCCCAGAAAAATTATGACTTGTTCCAAAAAAGTTCCCTAATTTTATTAGATTATGCTGAGATACAATCTCGTGCAGGGTTGCCATCCATTGTTTTTAAAATGTCCCAAAGCAGGTTTAAATGCCCAATTTTCATGAAAATTCCAAGCAGTTTTAGTCTCATACACTAGATCTAAGACCTGGTTCCACTGTTCTAGCAAAAAATTGTTGATAATAATTTTACTAGCATTGTTCCCGTTACCCAAAAATTTGCTTTCTAACAATTGTTAATGGCAGTCTCTAATAACTCAAAACGCTGTCGGGGAAAATTATTAAAGGATAATTAGCGCAAAAGTTGATTAATCCAAAAACTAAAAAAAGCTTATAAAGTGGTTCATTTAAAAAACAAGCATGAAAAACAGTAGTGTAATTTCGTCAAAATCTTGGGAAGGGGCCAAAGTTGGAGCCAATTTTTCCCAAATCAAGTGAAAATGGAAGTAAAAAATTAAAAAAATGAGCCATATAGTAACAGATATACAATGTAACAATAGTAACAATGTAGTAACAATGTAAAGATATACTAAAGAAAACTGACTCGTTTCTGTGGATGCTTGAATTATGCAGGCTTATCTTAGTTTTGACAAGATTTTTAGAGAAACAGAATTTCAGCTGGGGGGAGCTGGGGTCTAGAGGGGGATAACTGAGGTCTCGGAGGGGCAGTTCCCCCTAACCCATAGCAAATTACGCTCCTTATATAAATTCGAACTTTTATGTTTTAATTTTGAATTGCATTTGTATACTAGCTGTTAAATTTGAAATCTTTGTTTACATTTGACGGTCCCATTGTCAAAATTCTCACACAATTAACATGTCTACGCGAATTGTTAGCAATGAATTCTCGTTGGTTAACAGTTCTGTTGCCGCGCGCTAACTGATGATTGAAAATAGCGATTGGGACAGTAGAAAAAAGTTTCAAACCTTTCCCAAAGTCAAAACTTTGTATGAAATTTAAATTAACCCACAGCTAAAACTCAGAAACCCAAATTAAATGACAAATAGGAACGAACATCTTGTCAACAAACCTGTCAAAACCTCGCTTTTCCTTTACAGGGGAAAAACCTGGCAACCTGCAAATTGGATCCTTCTTCCACTTTTAATAGAGGCAAATCTCAAAACTTTAAGATCCTAATGCTTAATAACAGTTTTTTTTTGGCACTGTTGTGACTGTTGGAACTTCCATTTACTTTTTCTGATAAATTCATCAAAATTATCTTTTCATTAACTACTTTTTTTTGTATTCAAAAATTAAACCCCCTGATTTTTCTTAATTCTTTATGATATATATGTTTGTGGCCAATTTAAATAATTTCTTTTCGTTTTCATTGTTCCCCCCACTTCCTATCTGAGAAAATAATAATAACCCATCTAGCTAATGGTCACAATTGTGCCCAGCCGTTTATAAATAGAATGTGATGTTTCTTCCCAGTCCTTTTTATTTCAAAATTTAATAAGAGACACGACCCTTTTCTAAAATATACTGTTCAACAAAAAAATTTGGATCCAATTCGATCCAAAATTTTTTATCTTTTTAGCAAGAACTCTTTTTAGTTTCCAAGCTCTCTACAGCTTGATTCAGTCTGGAAGACAACTGGCGAAATTCAGTTTCTGATGAAGAAAAACAGTTTCAAGAGATCTTGAAATTTTCCAGACTTGAAATGGATTTCCTCTGTTATTTAAAACGCTTGAGAATATCCAGAAACCATTTGTTTTCAACTTGAAGAGAATATTGGACTAAAATTATTAAGCTTTCACCTGCGTACGAGTGATGTCAATATTTCATGAGCTTAAAATATGAGCTATCTAATTTTAGCACCCTAATTGACGGGAGAAGGTTTAGCAAAGCCTTCATCTTCAATTTTTTTTCTTTTTTCCTTAACATACCAAAGACAAAAAAATAAAGATCTTTTTTGCTCTCCCCCCCCCCTGACTATCTTAGGTTTATTCACACCTGAAAATTGCAATTTTCTAGGATTTGTCTTTATCAATTTCAAAATTGTTAAGTTTTTAGGGCAATATCACATTCTGGGCAGTATTGCCACGTTGAATCGTGAAAAAAATAAGCAACAGTAATAACTTAAAGTTGACAACGTTCCGTCTGCAAACATTATCATAGCTAATATCCTACAAAGTACAGTATAGGATAGATAGTATCATAGCTTAGGTAAATCAAACAGTTCGTGGTAACGAGCTGTAAGTAGGGAGCGACCCGGCTCAATATTAACCGAAACTCTAAAAATCGGTTTGATACCAATAGATATATCAAAAGAACCAGATTTTAATGATGATTTCAAATATATAAGTTTCATCAAGTTTAGTGATACCCATCAAAAATTACGCGCCTGAGAAAATTTGCCTGATTTTCGACAAAGAGGGGGGGGGACGCCACATAAAAGTTATAAAACCTTAATGAAAATCACGCCATCAGATTCAGCGTATCAGAGAACCCTACTGTAGAATTTTCAAGCTCCTATCTGCAAAAATGTGGAACTTGGTATTTTTTGCCAGAAGAAAGAACATGGATGCGTGTTTATTTGTTTTTGTTTTTTTTTTTCCCCCAGGGGTGATCGTATCGACCCAGCGGTCCTAGAATATCATGGGAGGGCTCATTCGAACGGAAATTAAAATTTCTAGTGCACTTTTTAAGTGACCAAAAAATGGAGGGCAACTAGGCCCCTCCCACGCTCATTTTTCCCCAAAGTCACCCGATCAAAATTTTGAGATAGCCACGTTGTTCAGCATGGCCGAAAATATGATAACTATGTCTTTTAGGATGTCTTAATCCCCCAAAGTCCCCGGGGGGAGAGCTGAAAGTTATGAACTTTACCCAATGTTTACATATAGTATTGGTTATTGGGAAGTATACAGATGTTTTCAGGTTTTTTTTCTGATAGTGGGGTGGGGGGGGGGGGGTCGAGGGTTATGTGGGAGGATCTTTCCATGGAGGAAGTTTTCATGGGGGAAGGGATATTACTATGAAGGGGGTGCCGGATTTCCCAGCATTATTTAAAAAAACGATCAGAAATGAAATAAAAAAAAAACGAAGTTTTTCAACTGAAAGTAAGGAGCAACATCAAAGCTTAAAACGAACAGAAATTATTACGTATATGATTGGGTTCGCCCCCTAGTCAATACCTCGGTCTTTAAGCCAAAGATTTCTTAGTACTTTCATAAGAGCTATTCATTCTAATTAACGGCCTTTGTGATTAAGGGGTCACTTTTAAAGAATTGATACAAAATTCGAACTTTAGCGTAAAGAGCGAGGTATTGACTAGGGGTCGCACCCCCTAATATACGTATTAAAAATATATGAACATAAAAATTCGTTACTTAAGTTAATTCGTAAGTTACGTATATTTATTACTAATAAAAACGTTGGTAAATAAAATTAAACAAGTTTCGAGAAAGCCACTTAACCATATAAAAGTAAAATTAATATGGAAATTTTGTTTTAATTATTCATGTACGGTGAGCCAAAATCAAAACCTGCATTAATTCAAAAACGTTCAAAAATTAAATTAATAAAAACAAGTTTTTTTTTAACTGAAAGTAAGGAGTGACATTTAAACTTAAAACAAACAGAAATTATTCCGTATATGAAAGGGGCTGTCCCCTCCTCAACGCCTCGCTCTTTACGCAAAAGTTTGTCTATTTTTCACAACTCTAATTTTTTTAAACAATAAAAAACTTAGAATTCAACATTTTAGGGAAATAGATTGCGAAGTAGTGGTAAATGACTTAGAGAGGAAAGTTAGAAACGAAGCTAGAAAGATTAACGAAGATGCTTTAGGCTTGGTAGAACAGAGAAGGGGTCTTTGCAAGAAATTATTATTTTACGAGAATAAGAGAAAAGTGAGGGAAGTAGAGAAGGCATTAAAGTGTAAAAAAATAATGTGTAATGGAGGCCATGCATAAAGTTTCCGACGATCTGCAAGATGGACCGAGACGGCATAAAATAGTAATACATTGAATTAAAATGTTAAGAAACATAGATGTGAGCCGTTGTGGCTATGATTATAGAAAGAATAAAAGACCAGGAAGTCCAAATGTGGACCCAGGCAGTTAAAACATCTGAAACATTGAAGTTTTATTCCCAAGTAAAATAGACATTTGGATTTAAATATTATTTTAAACTACGATTACCGGGGAGACATTGAGGACTTGGGTTTCGGATCCGAGCGAATTGCCTGCCACAAAAAAAAATAGAAAAAGAGTATTTGAAAGAATATGGGTGGCCCCAGATGCAGATGCGGATTACTCTTGCCCCAGATGTAACCTAGGTATTGAGGATGTGGCCCATATTCTCGCCGAGTGCCAGAAACTTTGTCTATTAAGGGGAAAGTATTTTGAGGGTGGTAACTTGGAGTTCCCGGGGATCCTGAAAACGACCGTAAAAAGGACAATCAGGCAGTTGTGTAAATATGTAAATGAAGCGTTGAAATCAATGAGTGAAACTTGATATTTATGTTATTTCTCTCGTGGAGTGTAATTAAGAATACTGATCTGTATGGCCTGTTTTTTTGGCTTATAATAAATTATTATTATTATTATTATTATTATTATTATCATAGACTTTGCAGTCACTGTTTACTTTTTCAGTAAAAGATAGGATCGGGGCCTCAATTAGTATTGAGGGAAGGGTTAAGAGAGATGGCAACGTTTTGAGAAAGTGCTTAACCGTAATAAAGTTGTAGGGAAGGATATAAAAAAGAATGGAAGATTTGCATCAATGTGGAAATGAAGGAAAATTTATTGATAAAGACAGAACTAACAGGATTGAAACATAATTAGGCCTTAGGTGTTCATAGTATGGTAAATGAGCTTTTGAAATGTTTTGATTGCGAAGTTAGGGATAAATTACTGAAAATTACGAATATGATTTTTGAAAAAGGGAAAGTGAACATATATATATATATAATATAATATATATATATATATATATATAATATATATATATATATATATATTATATATATATATATATATATATATATATATATATATATATATATATATATATATATATATATAATATATATATATATATATATATATATATATATATATATATATAATATATATATATATATATATATATATATACTTTACTGTTTACATTTACTGTTTACTATTTACTGTTTACAGTCCAAATCTAAAATTCTCCAACAACTTCAAGTTATCGAACGATTTTACGATCTCCATGGAGATGAAGTATTTAATTTTTATGCTAGGTTATTTTCATTTCCATTGATTGGCAAATAACCACTACATTTAACAACAGAAATTTGACGCACGGTTTTCATGTGCCAAAGATTTTCTTATGGAACACCGGCGGCTATTCTTGAATCAAACTGCAAGTTCTCTTTAATGTCTGCTGCACTGTATCTGTGTTATTGTGAGGAAGCACTATATTGTGTTGCACTGTATCTGTGTTATTGTGTATCTGTGTTATTGTGAGGGTTTTTTTTTAACATTTTATTGTGTACAGAGAGAACAAGTTGTCTCCCATATATATTGAATAAACGGATCCCCTCCTCCTCTTTCCTCTTTATTATTAATTATGTAAAGTTTTACTAATTTTGGTAACGCTATTGTTGCAGTGGCGCCAATTTTGTTTTACGGGGTGAATTGATTTTTCTAAATTAAAAGAGGGGAATATGTCGTTTCATCAGTAGTTCAGTGACAACACCAAATAAAGACCATTTTCAATGAAAATACCCCAAAAAAGGCATTTTCAAAATCAAGGGGGGGGGGTAAACAAATCTAGAAGGACACATGCTCTCCTGCTTCCGCAATTGATGTCACTGTACTTTTGAATTTTATATTTTTACTAATATCAACTTTATTTTTCTATTGATCATTTCTGCGTTTGACATCTTGATGGGCACTAAAACATTTTATTTTGATTAAGTTTTCAGATATTTTGTTAATTCTGTTATTTGCTTCAAATACGAAGCGACATCTGCGCTTTGGGAGCTTTAATCTTTAAAAAGGAATCTTTCACGGTTCTAACTAGGAAGGGGGAAATTGTCCCAATTCACTTTTGATTCTTTTTTTTTTAAGTGCCTCCTCTATATTTTGAAAATACCTTTATCTATCTTATTCTAAAAATAATTGAAAAAATCCTTGCCCCCCCCCCCTCCTACATTAATCGACAGCCATATTACCGTTACATGTTTTAAATTGTATAAAAACCGCGTGGAGTGCTTGTTTAGGGTCCAGAACTAATGCTGTAACGGTATTTCGGCTATTATATGAAAACCAGATAGGCGGGCAATACACTTAAGCAACAATCGTTACAGTCAAGCGAAATCCCCATTACCACTGGCTTTGACTGGATCCTAATTTGAAAAAAGTTTTGTGGTGGATTTCCTAAAATTGAATCTAACTGAAAGGTTTTTGCAATGTCTGTTGCATTTAGTTTTGTTTCAAACAGTTCATGGTAACGAACAGTAGGTAAGGAGCGACCCGGCTCAATAGTAACCGAAATTCTAAAAAACAGAATTTTGATACCAATATATATATATATATATATATATATATATATATATATATATATATATATATATATATATATATATATATATATATATATATATATATATATATAAAGACTTGAATTTTTGTGCTGATTTCAAACATATAAGGTTTGTTATTTTTAGTTACACCTATCAAAGGCTAAGAGCCTGAGAAAATTTGACTGATTTTTGAAAAAAGGGGGACCCCTATAATTCAGAGTATCTTAATGAAAATCACACCGTCAGATTCAGCGTATCAGAGAACCCTGCTGTAGAGGCTTCAAGCTCCTATCTTGCAATGTCTGTTGCATTTATTTTTGTTATTGTTAAGAAGTGCATGGAGGTTACCAAGCATTGTTTTAGATTCAACCCCTTTGGATTGGTCAGAACTAATCTAGTATACTTATTCATCATGGTTACAGCGGTTGCTGCAACACAGTAAAGATGCATGGTCAAGAAATAATGCTGTAACAGCAGTTCAGCTATCTCATGAATGCCAGGGTGGGGGGAAAGGCCTAAGTCTATGGACTGGATTTAGCTGAACCGCAAGCAACTATTTAAAATGGTATATTCACGCCCCATGCGTGGAGAAACTGGTGTAGATTTGCTTCCTTTTATAACCCTTTAATGGTTCGTGTCAGAATTGGAATCGATAGATTATGGGAGAATAAAAAAAGATAGCAAATTATACTAAATTTGAAATTATACATCGAGAAAGATTTTTGTAGGTGAGGGGGAGGGGAGGGTAAGTGCGGGAGGGTAAGTGAGGGAGAGGGGAGAGGAGGGTAAGAAATAATGTTGAATGCGTGAAGTCTTTTTTTCGTTGCTCCTTTTTGTAGCCATGGCTCTTGTGGCTTTAGAGTATTATCTATGTGTCTATAGTCTAGACTAGCTTAAACTCAATCAAATATCTTATTGAAAGAGAAAAAAACGCGAAATCCGCATTACCCCTTTTTGACTGGATTCCAACATTTTTTGTAGGTATTCTAAGATTTAACATACCAGCCGTATTTCCGTTTCGAAAGAAAAATTGTACCTACTTCATCCATAGGGGCATCAATTTAAGAAAATGTAGAGGAGATGCAAGGATTTTTTCAATATTTTAGATAAAAAAAAGGGATTTGAAAAAAATATTTTTCAAATCTAGGGGGGGGGGGGGCAATTATTTTTCTTAAATGAAAATACAAAGAAGGGTACTTCTGAAAAATATGACGGGTGCTAAAAAATCTGAGTAGGGGGAGGGGAAAGTCTAAGTGCAATTATCCTCTCCCCTCGCCCCCCCCCCCCCACTTAACGCCCTGTTCGTCCATATATCAAACCAAGGATAGAAACCTCACTGCTCGAAAGTTTCTGAATTGTAACTATCTAATTATTTATTCTAGGGAAGGGTCCCTAAAAAATGAATCCGAAAACATAATTTTACCTTAATAATCTTCATTCTTATAAGACAAGGGGGGGGGGTATAAATGTAGACTGCTCTCTAAGCTGACGCACCTGAAACTTTGCTCACCAGACAAAAACTCGGGTCTGAGCACCGATTCAGGCTCAACAGATAAGAGACGAGCGCAGGTGTTCATTAAAGGCAGATCGAATCTGAAGTTTCACGTTTGATGGCAAGTGGATGGCAAAACTGACTTAACTCTCTTGCATTTGCATCTTTTGACCTTCATAACTGGAGCACCTGAAAAAAAGGAATTAGCTGGATTATTAGTAAAAAAAAAAAAAAAGTTATAAAAACTGGAATAGTATGAAAATAAAAGAAAATGGAGCCTGATACCACAAAAAAAGGAACCTGTTATATACATTTCAAAATATAAGGTTTTAGGTAGGATATTCAGAATAGGGTTATCTAAACCTTCCATACTGCTGGCGAGAAATAATTGTCGAGCAGTTTCTTCAACAATGGTAAACTTCAGGCGAAGTATTTGGTCACTATTTACTATTTTGTTTATTTATATACTTTTTAAAAATCTAGCTTCAAAATTATTTGTACCTTCTGAATATTTTTGGACAGCTGCATTAAAAAATGTTCCGAGTCGGCCCTAGTCAATCGGCTGCAATTCTAGTATTCTTTACTGGCAGATATGGACTCACATCCTCAACCGAACTGATGGCAAAGTAGGTATTTGGGTCCAGTCACAACTTGAACAGAAGGAGGAAAGCTGAGTAAGGCAGAAAAAGGTACGAAACTCCCCATTACTCAGACAATAAGTGGTGACTCAGACATGCCTCCGGCAATAAGACAGACCTGAGACTAATAAATCTAATGACATAAGTAAGTATATCATCCTTCTGGTAAGTCACAGCTAGAGGCTTGCCGCAAAATCCCTTGTTTCAGTGAGGATCACATACCTTAAACAGAAATATTAATGGGCACTCAAATAAGATCTAATGAAAAACGTCTTCTCATTAGGTTCAGTTTCGCTAATGTGTTTAACTCCCACGCCACTGTTTGAATGGATCTATGAGACCAACCTCTTTGAGCCGGGAATGATATAAGTGCCTGATCTCAGTTTCCAAAAAACACAATTTCGAGGTTTGAAAAGAAATGCCAGGAAACACCGAACATTGTATGGCAGTTTTGTTGTTGTTGTTGATGATGATGCTAGCACTAGTTTCCACTCTCATAAGTTGCTTATACTCTTCACTACTTGCAAAAAAGTAACCAATCAGAGAATAAACAGAAAAAAAAACCTAACAACAGCTATAACGAATTGGAAAATAAAAGGAACAAAATGAATTTGAGTACATCAAATTCATGAAAAAAGCTCAACACCAAAAAAGAGTTATTTTCACTCTTCCGCATCCCCTTTGAGGTAAAAAAAAAATAACGAAAACTGTGCAATTTTGCAACTCTGGTTTGAAACGCTGAGTCATAAATCGAGGCAAGAAACTCCCTGGCGTAGCGTCCACGATTCGACTTAACCAAGCCGTAGGCATTAGTGACATAATTTGTCACTTCATACCTTCATCAACAAGCACGTTTTAGGAATACACTTGCTTGTCCCTTGATCCGTTAACATTCGATTGATGGAGACTTAAGCATTGACAGTTACAAGTATTGTATCTCCATAACCTATGAAATCTGAGATCTTTCTCCACTTGATAGAGCAAGACAAATAAATTACTCTTTTCAGAGCGTTAGGATTTTAAAGAAATTTATCTCTGTGATGAGAATGCAACTTCTTTATAAAAATAGGATGCTGAAGCGATGAAATGAAGATCAGCACAGATGTTATGTGAAAGCCAGAAGACGAAAAAAGGGTAGAGCCGACGACCGCCAATGAATAAGGCATAAATTCTTTTTTCGGCATCACTCACTACTCCATCTCTTACTTAGTGGTATCACAAAAGTCCTGGTAACTATGTAGTCACAGTGGCGGTTCTGACCTCTCTTGTGTCTGGGACAAAATATTGATTAGCCCCTCCCCCCTGTCTACCAAAAACATTCGGGCCACATTAAAAAACCATTTATTAAGCAAATTAATTTCAATTTATTAATTAATTAAAATTTATTTTCATTTATAAACATTATAATTTATATCTAAATTCTGTTTTAATTTACTATTTTAATTATTATTACCTAGTTCTTTTTATGTTTTGATCAATTTTTATTTTATTAATTGATAATTTATTAATTATTTTCCTTTAATAACTCCACCCTTTACTTTATTTTAATAAAAAAAAAAAATGAAAAATGATTTTAACAGTTAGATTGTTTATTTGAAATTTTGTGCCCGTAAAATTTCTGTACTCGGGGCAAGTAACTCCTCTGTACCTTTCCCCTAAAGCCGCCTCTGGGTAGTCACTAGCTCTAAAGACAATTAGCCCGTTCAGATGATATTATTCATCAGAGTTATATTGCTGAACGGGGATGACTTAACACCATCGTCAATAAAAGGAATATTGCCCCTCAAAATGGTAGGGGGCCATTACATTGCATCAACTAACACGCTCAAGTCTCTACAGGCGAGGTCGCCAACCTCTTAGCAACTGACCAGAGCCAACACTATTTTTATTGTGTGTATTTACATGTAACCATTCTAACCATCTGGTTAGATGTCTATCCATCTGGTTCTCTGGTAAGAATATATGAATTATGTTTAAACTATCACAGTAAAACATCAAAGTTATTAAAATTGGTACAGTTTTGGTAAACAATTTTTTTTATATTTTGGTAATAATTTCATGAATAGTTTTTATGATTTTTCACCACAGTAAACCATTACAATTTTTAACAGGTGTAATTTTGACAAAAATAAAAAGAACAGTACATTAAATGAATGTTTTTTCACAAATTATTATATTACACTACGGACAAAAGAGGAAAAATTCTTTTGCGACTGTGTGACGTTGTGTTTCGAAGTAAACTGTCAAATTATTAACGTAAATTTTATTTCAATGAGGTTAAGAACCTCAGCTTTCCTTCTAAAGGTATTGTCTTAGCCACATATGAGCGTGGGGAGTATCGTGAGGAGAGGTTAGTTTAAGATTTCTATTAATAATATTGCAATATAAACTAAATAACATAAACAAACACTTGTCCAGCAACATAAACAAACATAACACAAAATATAACATAAACAAACGTGGTATAAACTAAATAACAAACACTTGCCCAGCAACAAAAACACAAACAAACATAATATAAATATAAACAAAAAATGTAAGGGAAAGAATACAGCATTGGAATACAGCACCACCTACCGGTGGTGCTGATCTCCGTTTCTTGGCCCTTCAGTCAAGAAGTGCAATGGGGGGGGGAGCAGCCATCCTGTGCTATCATGCACCCTTCCTGTTTACCTTCCCCAGGTACCCATTTAGAGTAGGGTCAACTCTGGCAGAGCTTACAGAGTCACGCCACTGACCCCCGTTCAAACCAAATAAAGAGTGACACCAGGTCTCGAACCCCTTACCTCACGGAGTAATGATCTAAAGTTTAGTGTAAATAAGTAACATTAAACTAAAACATAACATAAACATAGCATAACATCAACAAAGACAATATAAACTAAATAGCAAAAACTTGCCCAGAAGCGACAAAATTCTAAAGATGGTCTTGCACAAGGCTCAGGCACAGAGAGCCAGCCACGCAAATTCTCAGGATTTTCTTACCGTTTTCCACATTCTTCATATAGTTCGTAGACTGTTGCGCCTTTTTAAATTTAGAAGCTAGGCTACAGAGTAGGGTGTTAGCCATTTACAATAAAATTGTTATTTTTATAGCATTCAATTTTTATGTTATAAAATTCAATAAAATTGTTAAACGTTTTTAGGGTCAAAGCACTTCATTGCCTCTTAACTTTCATTAGTAGGCTACTAAAATATAATACTGATGAAGAATTGCTACTCAAAATGAGAAAAAAATCTTGAAATTATGGGATTTGGTTTTCACTATCAAGGAATAAACTTCACGCACTGTTCGGCATCATGGATGTTCTACTATATTGTGTTCATGGATTCATAAATATTTCAATTATTATTAAATCTAGAAACACTTTAGAATATTATATACTCATTGTTGGAACCCTGGTCCCAGTTTGTTTAGATAAATGTCCCTCCCAGATTCCTTTCTTTTGGCCCCTTAATTATTTTCCTTCCCCGAGTTATAAATATTAATTTTCCTTTTATTTTGTGACGCCATTTTGGGTCCTCTTATCTGCGTACGTGCTTAATAGACCACGAGGTAAAGAATTGCGCAGTTAGGGAGGTTGACCAGTAAATTAGTAAGTCCTATGATTGGCTGGAAAGATTCATTTACCACCCTCGTAACCCCTGCCGCAGCACGCAGCTAGCGGGCTGGGAGAAAGAGAGTTTTAGTTCAGTTCTTTTATACAACGTGGAGTGATTACAGTAAGCTTTTTTTACTATGTACTCTTTTAACTTTTCAGCTTAGATCGAATCTAAAAGAGTTAGTTAGAAATCTTATCGGTAAACTTTGGCTTTAAATGTGGCCACAGACCATCCGATCACGTTGGTATATACGGAACCGTTGGAGTAACCGCGGAAATCCCACTAATTTGGGGCGGACGAGGGATCTCCCCCTCCAGTAAGTGGCATAGCAACTCTTTGCGCCATTTTTGCCTTTAAAAGTGGTGACCCCAGCACGTTAAACATCCAATACTCATATTAATATAACAATTCATATCGTAGAGGCGAACATTTAGGAGGAATAGCGAGAAGATTTTACAGATAAGATGAAAGGGCCCCATGTCTAAAGTTCTGTAACATTTTTCTGTTGTTGCAGTTAACACATTAAGACACAAAATTAATTAACTGAAAATGCCTTTTTTGAAAGATTAGGCCTCAAAGATTTTGGAAATACAATCTAACACCTCCCCCCTTATCAGTTTTCTCTGTGCTAATCTTTTGAGACCAAGTACTTCCTTATTAACTGTTCCTTTTTCATCATAATTTTTGACCCTTTATATCTTAGATATCATACCTCGCTTTCAACCAAATTTTCTATTGACTAAGACATCGACTGAAAATGCTCTATTTTGAAGATTTAGGCTTCCAAAACTTTTGAAAATAACCTTTGCTCCCACTCCCTGTAACGTACCGTATCTGTGTATCTACTTGACTTGACTTAAGGCTCCTGCCGAGGCTTCGGCGTAGAGAACGATGAGACCAGGCGCCTCCAGGTTGGCCTATCACTTTCCAGGCTCGCAGCTTCTTCCACCGGGATGTGGGCTTGGGTGAGGAATTCATCGGCTTTGTCTTTCCACCTAGTGAGGGAGGGCGTCCTCTGGGTCGCTTCCATCCGTGTAGGGTGGGGTCAAAGTCGAATGCGACCCGTGCTGGGGCGTCGCGTGACATGCGAAGGAGATGGTCGTACCACCGAAAAGTACGCTGGGCGAGCTGCGTCGAGAAAGGATTTTGAGCGGTACGTGACAGGAGATTCTGGTTGCTAACGAAGTCAGTCCACTGAAGTCCATCGATTCTTCGGAGAATCTATATCCTATAGGAAAATCTGCATCTATACCCCATCAAATTTGTCGTTTCGAGGACAAGAAATTTATTAATAACCTTCCCTTTTGATTATACTGTTTTATTTTACCCCATTATACTTTATTTTTTTACAAAAATCGACAAATTTTGTCCCTCATTTTCGGTCAACTAGGATGCATTTTCTCTTTTGTTAGCACGCAGAGTTAAGGTGAAATTCAATAATCACGACACAGGATATAATTTACTAGCAGAAGACTTCCTTCTCTCTTTCAACGGAAAGTTAATACTTAGGATACAGTACCGCTTATAAATGGAATTATCAAGATGCATAAATTTTCAAGAATTGTCTACTTTTGAAACGAAACACATCCAATTTGGTGTCATTGAATGCCATAGAAGTTATAAAGTAGGCGGGGCCTAACAAAAAGTATATAAAGCAGAATACAGGAAATCAGATTTCAATTCGTTTTAAAACGTAATTGATGAAGTTAATAATTACTGATAAAACAAGTATGAATATACTTTTTAAATTCTAATCTTTTCTTTCTCTTATTTTTAGCAAAGTTTTTCGTTGGCTAGGATACATTTTCTCTTTTACTAGCACATAGAGATAAGGTGAAATTCAATAATCACGACACAGTATATAATTTTACTAGTAGATGACTTTCTTATCTCCTTCAAAGGAAAGAAATCACCTGGGATATTATTTACAAATGATATTATCAAGATGCCTAAATTTTTAGGAATTATATATTTTTGAAATGAAAAATATCTAAAATGACGTCATTGAATGCCATAGTTATAAAGTCTCTGATACAGTTAATAGCAACTGAAAAAAACAAGTATGAATATACTTGTGCAATTTAATATTTGAGCCCCATTTCCATTAAAACATTTCTTCAACTAAAATACATTTTCTCGTTTGTTAACACGTGGAGATGAGGTGAAATTCAGTAATCATGACACGGCATTAATATACAAGCAGAAAGCTTTCTTCTGTCCATCACCGAAAATTTATCATTTAGGATATCTTTTAAAAAATGTAATTATCAAGATGCATAGAATTATATAATTTGGAAATGAAAGACATCTAAAATGACGTCATTAAATCCCATAGAAGTTATAAAGCAGCAGAACCTAACAAAAAATATATAGAGCATAAAGCTGAAATCATATTTCAGTTAGTTTTAAGAAATGATTGATGCAGTTAATAGCTGTGGACAAAGGAAGTTTAAACATACTTGTAATTCTTCAGCTTTCCCCCAAATTTTGAATAAAATTTTCCTTCGACTAGGATACAATTTCTCTTTTATTAGCACGCAGAGATGAGGTGAAATTCAGTAATCACGAAACATCATTAGTTTACTAGCAGAAAACGATAAGTTATCATTTAAGATACTATATGCAAGTAGAATTATCAAGATCCACCAAGTTTAAGAATTATATAATTTTAAAAGGAAAGGATATAAAATGACGTCATTAAATGACATACTAGTTATAAAGTAGGTGGGACTTAACAAAAAGTATATATAACAGGAAACAGGCAATGAAGTTACTATAAGAAGTAGTTGATGCAGTTAATAACTACTGAGAAAACAAGTATTTTTTTATTCCTTATTCACGGCACCAGGTACTTAAAGGTATCTAACATACCGCTAATCATTTACCTCGTTCCGAAACCTCGAGGTTTTAAATGTTTGTTGAACATTCTATGGGCGTCCATATGGGGGGGGGGAGAGGGGAGCTCCAGCCCCTCCCTGGCTGAATGATGCTGCCTTATATTTTATATTTTTATTTTAGATTTCTATTATACAGCATTGGAAGTGCAGATTAGACCAGCTAAGCCCTCCCTCCCCCTAAAATTCAGCTTATGGGCGCCAATGGAACATTCTTTTGAAGGAGTCGACAGAGAGATATGCAGGAATAATGTCCCCAGGAAGATCGTTCCAGATAGAAGTTCAACGCCGGATGAAGCTGTTCCTCAAGTACTCGATTCTTGGCATGTCCTCCTTTAGATAATTGGACCGAGCTGTGTGCCTTCGTGTCTGCCTTGACGGCTGGACAAAGGGGGTCACATCGCGAGAGAGTTCATTTGAAGGAGGCTAGAGCGATTAGACCAGCTAAGCCCTCCCCTCCCCCTAAAATTCAGCTTATGGGCGCCAATGGAACATTCTTTTGAAGGAGTCGACAGAGAGATATGCAGGAATAATGTCCCCAGGAAGATCGTTCCAGATAGAAGTTCAACGCCGGATGAAGCTGTTCCTCAAGTACTCGGTTCTTGGCGTGTCCTCCTTTAGATAACTGGACCGAGCTGTGTGCCTTCGTGTCTGCCTTGACGGCTGGACAAAGGGGGGACGCAAGGCAAGAAAGCTCTGAGGGAGGCGAATTCATCTACTTGCAGAAAACAGGCATCGATGCTACATCAAACCTTTCATTTAGATTCCTGAGCGAGTCAAGTGTAGAGGCGCAGCCCGCCCTATTCTGGATTTTCTGGAGCGATGGCAACAGTGATGGCCCTACTTGCCATATTCTGGATCTTCTGTAGTGGTGCCAACACTCCAGCGTTTTTGTACGAACATTTTTGTAAATTTTCATATTCTTTCCCGCAGTTTCAGCAAAATTTTCCGTCGACTAGAATACATTTTCTCTTTTGTTAGCACACGAAGATAAGGTAAAATCCAATAATAATGACGCAGCATGTAATTTACTAGCAGAAGACTTACTTCTCTCCTAGAAAGTTATCATTTAGGATACCGCTTACAAGTAGAATTATCAGGACGCATAAAGTTTCAAGAGTTATATAATTTCGTAACTTATTCGAAGTGACACATTAAATTCTGCTATTTCTCTAGAAGGAAAATTCCCAGAAACGTCTTTTCAGAAGGTTTCCTTTACCTTGAAACTTTTCACAAAAAAGTTTAATGCATTCCCTTCGAATTGTGTTGGTCCTTACGTAGTTTTTGACACGTGGGGAAAAGGATGCCTGGCTAATTCCTCCGGTAGCCCCGTGGACAATTCCACCCCGAAAATTCTCCTCCCCATGGATAATTCCCCTCGGTAATTTCCCCCCCCCTCCATCGTAGACAACTCATCCTGGTATATTCTCCCCGCATGCAGTTACCCCTGAAAAATTCCCCCCTCATGTAAAATTGAGTAGCCGAAGGGAAAATATGTCAAATAAAAAGGAGGGAGAAAATAAGGTATAATGGAATATTCTACCTATATTCCAAAATATAGGTAGAATATATGATGTAGAATATCTTAAAGTACTTATTTCTATATTTTTTTTCTTATAATTCTTTTTTTTTGTGTTTTGACATAAGGAAATAATTTGCATCTTTATTTGAAATAATGAATTTTGACAATTTTGAATTTGCTTGGTTCTGACTTGGAGTTTGACTCGATGTTATTAACGTTAAATTAAAAAAAAGAGAGAGAGAAAAAGAAAACACCCATTAAAGGAGGGCATCAATGTAAGTAATGGTCTGTATAGGTATTATTTTTACTAATTAAGCATTTACATGACTTTACAGATTTTACTAACCAAACTTAAGCAAGTTTATAAATAAACTTCACTTAACAACAAGTTCAAGTCTTTTTTGCATTTAAAAAAAAAAAAAAAAAATGTTGACCCAGATATAGTTTTTTATTTTACAAAATTCAGCTCAGGGTCTATCAAGTCCAATTCATACGAACCGTTTAGTAAAGTCATTTTCGACCAAACTTTAGTCTTTCAAGATTTTTTTTTTCTAAAGTAAATACGACTGTAAAATTAAATTTCATTGTTACTTCTTATGCTGTGTTCAACATTTTTCTGCAGTCTACAGATTTATTGTAATCTATAATTTTTAATTAATGGAATTTAAGTATACAAATCTAATTGTATAAAACCCAAAATACCATTTGCTTAAAACCTAAAAAACTGATTGAATAAAGACAAAAAAAAAATAATTGACTGACACCCAAGGCCGTATCCATGGGGATAGGGGGTTTAACCCCCCTCCGCCCGCAAAATATTTGTACGACTCGTATAAACGAGACAAAAATGAATATAAAAAAATTTGTTGTGTCTTTATTAAGTTTTTTGTACCCCCCCCCCCACCGGAAAAAAAATCCAGGATACGATCCTGACGACACCTATTGCTAACAAAACTGCATGACTGAATATGGAGGTCTGTTTCATTAAAAATTGAATTTCCGATTTTCCCGATTTGCTTTAAAATAATTTAATAATTTATGTATTTAATTAACTAAGTAAAGTAGTTTATTAATAAAATAATTTAATAATAATAATTTAATTCCTGGTCCATCCCTGAGTCAAAATCTTTGGCATACGCCTTTTTGTAAACAGGTGATTTGATTCCGGAAAAATTAGTTCCATTAGATCCGCCTTCATTATAATTACTATTTGTCAGTTTATTTCTACAGTAACAACCTGATATCATGCTGATAATTCTTTGACGGTGACAGTAATTTTTGCCTTCATATTTTTCCAGTAATGCGAGACTGGCTGCAGATGTTTCATTTTACTGAACGTACTCTTTCGTCCGTATTTCCGTATGTAGGCAACTAACACCCTTTCTTTGTAGTTTCGGTATAGGCCAAATCATAAAGTCAATGCGCATTATCGTCAGTCGGGTATCAAAAGGTCGTATCTTGATAATTGCAAACTTTCAGAAGTGCAAATAAAATTAGATTTTAGATTATATTAAATTAATTTATTACAAAAACGACCCAGTTAAAGATGATCCATAGGTAACCGCCCATGGGAAGACATAAATGTACTGGCACTGGGCGGTTACCACAAACTAATTCAACATACTTAAAAAGTAACTTTTAAATTTCTAAGTTAATTTTACCGCTAAAAAAAAAACAAATTTATATGTAAAATCAATACATATTTGTTTTACGGTTATCTGAGGAGAAATAAAAAAGTTGTGACATTTTTTATTTGCTCATCTGAAAATTCACAATTATGGAGATACGAACTTTTGATATCCGACTGACGTTATGGTGCTTTCAAACCACGTCATAGAACCTTTCAGGCAAGCATAACTCTAGTCTAGGTTACTTGGTCATGAAGTCACGACTTACTCGTCAAACTTCCGTTATGTGGAACCCTAAGGGAGGCTTATGATTCCATAAATTGGTCACCTGACTAGAAGCAAATAAAGCAAATATTCTTTATGGGAGTTGTTACTGGGTTTGAATCCCCCTCCCCCCCCCCCAAAAAAAAAACTCCAACCCGTGAAAACGTAACAAAAATGCATTTAAAACAAATTTTCGATGCGCTTTCTAACGTTTTTTGTAACAACCCGAAAGAAATACCCCCCCCCCCTCCGAACAAAAAACCTGGATATGCCCTTGAATTAGTTACTATCACTGACCATGATCAGTAAACATGGTGAGCTGCAGCTTACTATGGTAAGTTGGTTCAGACAAAATAGTACGAAAGGCAAAAGCTTGGAGCAACAAAGACAACAAAATAAAACATCTTAACCCCCCCCCCCCCGGATTCATCTTAGGTTCTATTCCTACCTGAAAATTTTTTTTTCGAAGATTTTGTTTTGGTTGTTTCAAAATTATGACGTTTTAACGCAGAATCACATTTCCGTCAGTGTTGTAAGGTAAAACCATAAAAATAAACAAACAAAACTAATTGGCTAAACTTGACGCTGGTTTTGTCCATAAAAATTCAAACATTAACAGTCTATTGATTCTCAGAGACAACTACACATCCGAAGAGAAGATTCACCGTTTTGGTATTTGGTACCAAAAGTTTTTACCTTTTTTTTTACCGATTTTTCAACCACGTTTCTTTTTTTTTGGTGTAGGCTAATGGCAAGACTCTACAACTGCATACAGACGTCACTTTCATTAAAACAAATTCCCGATTTTCTCTAATTTTTTAAGATATATATGATTGTGTACGATTTTACTCAACCAATTCAAAGAGCAACACTTCACTTCCGCTGTCCTTGGTAATCTAACAATTTTGCCCATGGAAAATATAAATCATCTTGAGTTCCTTAACATAATTTTATCGATATTTGGAGTCTAATAAAATAAGGTATTTAGTTTGAATTTTAGCTTATTTTTGTGTGTAAAAGCATAAAAGTGAAAAAAAAAGTATACAAGAGATTTGCCACGTTGAGACTAAATACTCCTACCCCAATGGATTACAACCCTATTTGCACATCTTTTTTCGACTTTTCGACTTTAAAATTTTGCTCAACAATTATCGACTTGATCAATATGTTTTTTCATACGAGAAAATTTTAGTGCTAGTCATTTTTTTTTTCATTTGGAAATCTTGCCAAAAGTTTATTGAGTCAGTCTATCTATTTGCATCAAAGCTTCTGTTGATGTTGGTGTATTTAATTAACTCGACAGCATACTATTAAATCTCCTCATAACCAATTATTAGAAAATTGACTTTTTTTTTAATTTAGACTTTGAAACCTTGCCAAATGAATATCGATTCGGCTCATCTTTTTGTATCAGAACTTCAGCTTGATCCGATTAGCTGCAAATAGAAAAACTGTAAGAAAAATGATAATCGATAAGAATTTGGAAAACCTGTCAGTAGGCATATGCATAGAAAGGAATACCCACAGTGATCGAGGGACATGCATAAGGAGCTGGGCCCACTCCCCAAAAATTTCTTTTCGTTCCTATATTTTCCGTATAATTTAGCAATTTCTTATATTTGTCCAGATTCAAAATACCTTTCCGTCCTCACTGAAATAAAGTCACATGTACTTGCCTGTCTTTTGAGTCATTAATTTCATATCTATCCATTCATCAAGCCAGAATCACGTAAATGATCAAAACTATCTTAGAAAAAAAAAGAGATCTAAAAAAATAGAGAAATATTCCTGGCTTGATGTTTTTTTATCTGGTTTAACATAACGCATCTTTCATCTGAAAAAAAGCAAAGCAAATTTCAATCATGTGTTAAATAAGTTTTAAATAAGTTTTAACAAAAATGTTTTTTTTTAATAATTGCATGGAAAGGAATACCCACAGTGATCGAGGGACATGCATAGGGAGTCGGGCCCACTCCCCAAAAATTTCATTTCGTTCCTATATTTTCCGTATAATTCACCAATTTCCTACGTTTGTCCAAATTCAAAATACCTTTCCGTCCTAACTGAAGTAAAGTCAAATGTATGCGCCTGTCTTTACCTCCCTATATAAAATACTTATCGCTCAAATGGAACTACTATCAGATGCAATTCCACTAGAATTCTTATATTGCAACATAATTCATTTTTTTTTCAATTTAATCAGTAGACTTAAAAATCTTCCAAAAGATTATCGACTTGGTCAATCTTTTAGTACCAAAACTTTTATTTATTTTGGCACACCAAATCTATTTGGTAGTAAACAATTAAACTCTCTAAAAAATTGATTGAGAGAGAATTGTGAACTCTGGAAACAATAAAAAAAAAACGGTCTTCCAGAGCCATTGCTGGCGCACGGGGCGTCGAATTGACCTTTTCAGTTGCTGGATCTTTTTTACAGGGACAAGAAGCGAGGTTATTGCCCAACCTTACTGCGGCGGGGATCGAACCCGGGACCCGTATTACCAAGCAGAGAATCAATCCACTGTGCTTCAACAAGTCTGGAAACAACGAGCAAGTAAATAGAGTTCATAAAAACTCTGAGATTGCTCTTAATGTGTTCTTAGGACTCTTTTTGATGCCGGACTCTTTAGACCTTAAAGCACCAAGTGAATAAAAATAAAAAGCATCTTCCGACTCCTGGATCCACCTTAGGTCTATTCGTACCTGAAAAGCGCGATTTTTCTTTTAGTTATTTCAAAATTTTAAGGGCAGTACCACATTTTCGTCAGTGCTGCCACGTTTAACCGTGAAAATAAATAAGTAACCAATTAGTTAAATTTGACGGCGCTTTTTTGTCCATAAAACTCAAATATAAACAATCTGTTGATCTTCAAAGACAACTATACGTTCAAAAGAAAGCTGCACCTTATTTTGGCAGAGCTGCTAGCTCCGGTTTGCTGAAGAGCTGGCACAAGATCGTGACAAATGGAAGTCAACCATTTGGAGTGTTCTTGATGCGTTCTTGATGAACGCAACCTTTGGAGTCTTCTTGATGAGGCATCTGCGTCGGGTCCTGCAGCAAGTACAAGTAATTACACCTTATTAAGCTGTTTAGCGCCAAAAGCTTTTAGCGTACTTTAGCGTACTGCATATTGAGGTCTTTCTCATTAAAAATTAAATTTCCGATGTTTCTTTATTTTTAAGATATGTATATGGTTGTATAATTTTCCACTTAACCAATTCACACAATCAAATTTTATTTTCATTTTCTTTGGTTTTCCAAGCTAAGTTTTGGCAGAAACCTGTAAATTGTTAAAGCAAAAAAGACACAACGATGTCATTATGTGAAATCTTGTAAGTATGTCTTACACACAGAAGTCTTTATAAGAACTTTCCTCGAAAAAAAGACTCGTTTTCAATACTGATCGAAGAGATAACCAGCAACTTGTTATCATTGCATATACAAGAGCTTTTGATGCATTTTAGACAGAATTCTGCTGGCTGGAGAAACGCAGTCCCGAAACAGAAGCGACCAGATTATTCGCTCGCGTAAATACACTGTTTCGTCAGGAGATATGAAATACGCTGCCGAAGGAAGATTCGAAATCTTTTCATACACAGGAACTAATTCATTTTAGACAGAATTCTCAAGACTGGATAAACAAATTTCTCAACACTGAAAAAGAAGCAAAGAGAATATTCACTCACACATAAACACTGTTTCATTGAGAAACATGATGTCTGCTGCCACAGTGAAAACTGATCAGCTGCTTAACACAGCATAAACGTCAACCTTATAATTCATCTTAAACACAATTCTGCCAGACCGAGAAACAAATTTTTCAAAACTAATCCGAAGCAGCAGTGAACTGAATGTTCGCCAACATGAAAACATTTGTTTATCAGGCGACGAAAAATCTGCTGTCGAAATGAAACCTGACAAACTTCTTATCATTGCGTAAACAGAAACTTTATAACTTGTTTTTAATACAATCCTGCACGACTGGATAAACATAATTCTGAATACTGTTCCGAAACAGAAGTGAACCGCATATTCGCCAACATGAAAACATTTGTATATAAGGCGACGAGAAATCTGCTGTCGAAATGAAACCTGACAAACTTCTTATCATTGCGTAAACAGAAACTTTATAACTTGTTTTTAATACAATCCTGCACGACTGGATAAACATAATTCTGAATACTGTTCCGAAAGAGAAGTGAACCGTATATTCGCCAACATGAAAACATTTGTAGATAAGGCGACGAGAAATCTGCTGTCGAAATGAAACCTGACAAACTTCTTATCATTGCGTAAACAGAAACTTTATAACTTGTTTTTAATAAAATCCTGCACGACTGGATAAACATAATTCTGAATACTGTTCCGAAAGAGAAGTGAACCGTATATTCGCCAACATGAAAACATTTGTAGATAAGGCGACGAGAAATCTGCTGTCGAAATGAAACCTGACAAACTTCTTACCTTTGCGTAAACAGAAACTTTTTAACTTGTTTATAATACAATCCTGCACGAATGGATAAACATAATTGTGAATACTGTTCCGAAAGAGAAGTGAACCGCATATTCGCCAACATGAAAACATTTGTATATAAGGCGACGAGAAATCTGCTGTCGAAATGAAACCTGACAAACTTCTTACCTTTGCGTAAACAGAAACTTTTTAACTTGTTTATAATACAATCCTGCACGAATGGATAAACATAATTGTGAATACTGTTCCGAAAGAGAAGTGAACCGTATATTCGCCAACATGAAAACATTTGTAGATAAGGCGACGAGAAATCTGCTGTCGAAATGAAACCTGACAAACTTCTTACCTTTGCGTAAACAGAAACTTTTTAACTTGTTTATAATACAATCCTGCACGAATGGATAAACATAATTGTGAATACTGTTCCGAAAGAGAAGCGAACCGCATATTCGCCAACATGAAAACATTTGTATATAAGGCGACGAGAAATCTACAGTCGAACTCGAAATGAAACTTGAAACAAAAGCAAACTGAGTATTCCCCAACATGAACATATTTTTTCATAGAGGAATATGAAATCTGCTACCATTGTGAAACTTGACTACTTGTTTACCCTTGCGTAATAGAAGGTTTTTGAACACATTTTGAACACAATTCTATCCACTGGAGAAACACATTTTTCAACACTGACCCGAAGCGAATTAAATGTTCGCCAACATGAAAACATTTGTTTATCAGGCGACGAAAAATCTGCTGTCGAAATGAAACCTGACAAACTTCTTATCATTGCGTAAACAGAAACTTTATAACTCGTTTTTAATACAATCCTGCACGACTGGATAAACATAATTGTGAATACTGTTCCGAAACAGAAGTGAACCGTATATTCGCCAACATGAAAACATTTGTATATAAGGCGACGAGAAATCTGCTGTCGAAATGAAACCTGACAAACTTCTTATCATTGCGTAAACAGAAACTTTATAACTTGTTTTTAATACAATCCTGCACGACTGGATAAACATAATTCTGAATACTGTTCCGAAAGAGAAGTGAACCGTATATTCGCCAACATGAAAACATTTGTAGATAAGGCGACGAGAAATCTGCTGTCGAAATGAAACCTGACAAACTTCTTATCATTGCGTAAACAGAAACTTTATAACTTGTTTTTAATAAAATCCTGCACGACTGGATAAACATAATTCTGAATACTGTTCCGAAAGAGAAGTGAACCGTATATTCACCAACATGAAAACATTTGTAGATAAGGCGACGAGAAATCTGCTGTCGAAATGAAACCTGACAAACTTCTTACCTTTGCGTAAACAGAAACTTTATAACTTGTTTTTAATACAATCCTGCACGACTGGATAAACATAATTGTGAATACTGTTCCGAAAGAGAAGCGAACCGCATATTCGCCAACATGAAAACATTTGTATATAAGGCGACGAGAAATCTGCTGTCGAAATGAAACCTGACAAACTTCTTATCATTGCGTAAACAGAAACTTTATAACTTGTTTTTAATACAATCCTGCACGACTGGATAAACATAATTCTGAATACTGTTCCGAAAGAGAAGTGAACCGTATATTCGCCAACATGAAAACATTTGTAGATAAGGCGACGAGAAATCTGCTGTCGAAATGAAACCTGACAAACTTCTTACCTTTGCGTAAACAGAAACTTTATAACTTGTTTTTAATACAATCCTGCACGACTGGATAAACATAATTGTGAATACTGTTCCGAAAGAGAAGCGAACCGTATATTCGCCAACATGAAAACATTTGTAGATAAGGCGACGAGAAATCTGCTGTCGAAATGAAACCTGACAAGCTTCTTACCTTTGCGTAAACAGAAACTTTATAACTTGTTTTTAATAAAATCCTGCACGACTGGATAAACATAATTCTGAATACTGTTCCGAAAGAGAAGTGAACCGTATATTCACCAACATGAAAACATTTGTAGATAAGGCGACGAGAAATCTGCTGTCGAAATGAAACCTGACAAACTTCTTACCTTTGCGTAAACAGAAACTTTATAACTTGTTTTTAATACAATCCTGCACGACTGGATAAACATAATTGTGAATACTGTTCCGAAAGAGAAGCGAACCGCATATTCGCCAACATGAAAACATTTGTATATAAGGCGACGAGAAATCTGCTGTCGAAATGAAACCTGACAAACTTCTTATCATTGCGTAAACAGAAACTTTATAACTTGTTTTTAATACAATCCTGCACGACTGGATAAACATAATTCTGAATACTGTTCCGAAAGAGAAGTGAACCGTATATTCGCCAACATGAAAACATTTGTAGATAAGGCGACGAGAAATCTGCTGTCGAAATGAAACCTGACAAACTTCTTACCTTTGCGTAAACAGAAACTTTATAACTTGTTTTTAATACAATCCTGCACGACTGGATAAACATAATTGTGAATACTGTTCCGAAAGAGAAGCGAACCGTATATTCGCCAACATGAAAACATTTGTAGATAAGGCGACGAGAAATCTGCTGTCGAAATGAAACCTGACAAACTTCTTACCTTTGCGTAAACAGAAACTTTATAACTTGTTTTTAATAAAATCCTGCACGACTGGATAAACATAATTCTGAATACTGTTCCGAAAGAGAAGTGAACCGTATATTCACCAACATGAAAACATTTGTAGATAAGGCGACGAGAAATCTGCTGTCGAAATGAAACCTGACAAACTTCTTACCTTTGCGTAAACAGAAACTTTATAACTTGTTTTTAATACAATCCTGCACGACTGGATAAACATAATTGTGAATACTGTTCCGAAAGAGAAGCGAACCGCATATTCGCCAACATGAAAACATTTGTATATAAGGCGACGAGAAATCTGCTGTCGAAATGAAACCTGACAAACTTCTTATCATTGCGTAAACAGAAACTTTATAACTTGTTTTTAATACAATCCTGCACGACTGGATAAACATAATTCTGAATACTGTTCCGAAAGAGAAGTGAACCGTATATTCGCCAACATGAAAACATTTGTAGATAAGGCGACGAGAAATCTGCTGTCGAAATGAAACCTGACAAACTTCTTACCTTTGCGTAAACAGAAACTTTATAACTTGTTTTTAATACAATCCTGCACGACTGGATAAACATAATTGTGAATACTGTTCCGAAAGAGAAGCGAACCGTATATTCGCCAACATGAAAACATTTGTAGATAAGGCGACGAGAAATCTGCTGTCGAAATGAAACCTGACAAACTTCTTACCTTTGCGTAAACAGAAACTTTATAACTTGTTTTTAATACAATCCTGCACGACTGGATAAACATAATTGTGAATACTGTTCCGAAAGAGAAGCGAACCGTATATTCGCCAACATGAAAACATTTGTAGATAAGGCGACGAGAAATCTGCTGTCGAAATGAAACCTGACAAACTTCTTACCTTTGCGTAAACAGAAACTTTATAACTTGTTTTTAATAAAATCCTGCACGACTGGATAAACATAATTCTGAATACTGTTCCGAAAGAGAAGTGAACCGTATATTCGCCAACATGAAAACATTTGTAGATAAGGCGACGAGAAATCTGCTGTCGAAATGAAACCTGACAAACTTCTTATCATTGCGTAAACAGAAACTTTATAACTTGTTTTTAATACAATCCTGCACGACTGGATAAACATAATTCTGAATACTTTTCCGAAAGAGAAGTGAACCGTATATTCGCCAACATGAAAACATTTGTAGATAAGGCGACGAGAAATCTGCTGTCGAAATGAAACCTGACAAACTTCTTACCTTTGCGTAAACAGAAACTTTATAACTTGTTTTTAATAAAATCCTGCACGACTGGATAAACATAATTCTGAATACTGTTCCGAAAGAGAAGTGAACCGTATATTCACCAACATGAAAACATTTGTAGATAAGGCGACGAGAAATCTGCTGTCGAAATGAAACCTGACAAACTTCTTACCTTTGCGTAAACAGAAACTTTATAACTTGTTTTTAATACAATCCTGCACGACTGGATAAACATAATTGTGAATACTGTTCCGAAAGAGAAGCGAACCGCATATTCGCCAACATGAAAACATTTGTATATAAGGCGACGAGAAATCTGCTGTCGAAATGAAACCTGACAAACTTCTTATCATTGCGTAAACAGAAACTTTATAACTTGTTTTTAATACAATCCTGCACGACTGGATAAACAGAATTCTGAATACTGTTCCGAAAGAGAAGTGAACCGTATATTCGCCAACATGAAAACATTTGTAGATAAGGCGACGAGAAATCTGCTGTCGAAATGAAACCTGACAAACTTCTTACCTTTGCGTAAACAGAAACTTTATAACTTGTTTTTAATACAATCCTGCACGACTGGATAAACATAATTGTGAATACTGTTCCGAAAGAGAAGCGAACCGCATATTCGCCAACATGAAAACATTTGTATATAAGGCGACGAGAAATCTGCTGTCGAAATGAAACCTGACAAACTTCTTATCATTGCGTAAACAGAAACTTTATAACTTGTTTTTAATACAATCCTGCACGACTGGATAAACAGAATTCTGAATACTGTTCCGAAAGAGAAGTGAACCGTATATTCGCCAACATGAAAACATTTGTAGATAAGGCGACGAGAAATCTGCTGTCGAAATGAAACCTGACAAACTTCTTACCTTTGCGTAAACAGAAACTTTATAACTTGTTTTTAATACAATCCTGCACGACTGGATAAACATAATTGTGAATACTGTTCCGAAAGAGAAGCGAACCGCATATTCGCCAACATGAAAACATTTGTATATAAGGCGACGAGAAATCTGCTGTCGAAATGAAACCTGACAAACTTCTTATCATTGCGTAAACAGAAACTTTATAACTTGTTTTTAATACAATCCTGCACGACTGGATAAACAGAATTCTGAATACTGTTCCGAAAGAGAAGTGAACCGTATATTCGCCAACATGAAAACATTTGTAGATAAGGCGACGAGAAATCTGCTGTCGAAATGAAACCTGACAAACTTCTTACCTTTGCGTAAACAGAAACTTTATAACTTGTTTTTAATACAATCCTGCACGACTGGATAAACATAATTGTGAATACTGTTCCGAAAGAGAAGCGAACCGCATATTCGCCAACATGAAAACATTTGTATATAAGGCGACGAGAAATCTGCTGTCGAAATGAAACCTGACAAACTTCTTATCATTGCGTAAACAGAAACTTTATAACTTGTTTTTAATACAATCCTGCACGACTGGATAAACAGAATTCTGAATACTGTTCCGAAAGAGAAGTGAACCGTATATTCGCCAACATGAAAACATTTGTAGATAAGGCGACGAGAAATCTGCTGTCGAAATGAAACCTGACAAACTTCTTACCTTTGCGTAAACAGAAACTTTATAACTTGTTTTTAATACAATCCTGCACGACTGGATAAACATAATTGTGAATACTGTTCCGAAAGAGAAGCGAACCGTATATTCGCCAACATGAAAACATTTGTAGATAAGGCGACGAGAAATCTGCTGTCGAAATGAAACCTGACAAACTTCTTACCTTTGCGTAAACAGAAACTTTATAACTTGTTTTTAATACAATCCTGCACGACTGGATAAACAGAATTCTGAATACTGTTCCGAAAGAGAAGTGAACCGTATATTCGCCAACATGAAAACATTTGTAGATAAGGCGACGAGAAATCTGCTGTCGAAATGAAACCTGACAAACTTCTTACCTTTGCGTAAACAGAAACTTTATAACTTGTTTTTAATACAATCCTGCACGACTGGATAAACATAATTGTGAATACTGTTCCGAAAGAGAAGCGAACCGCATATTCGCCAACATGAAAACATTTGTATATAAGGCGACGAGAAATCTACAGTCGAACTCGAAATGAAACTTGAAACAAAAGCAAACTGAGTATTCCCCAACATGAACATATTTTTTCATAGAGGAATATGAAATCTGCTACCATTGTGAAACTTGACTACTTGTTTACCCTTGCGTAATAGAAGGTTTTTGAACACATTTTGAACACAATTCTATCCACTGGAGAAACACATTTTTCAACACTGACCCGAAGCGAATTAAATGTTCGCCAACATCAAAACATTTTCTTCCCAGGCCGGCTGGCGTACACGGCGACATTGGCGCCTCTTCATGACAACCTATCCAGTGCTGGTTACCAAAGATGTTAAACAAACGATCTGAACAGCGTAGAATCCTTTTCCAAACATCTACCCAGGGTTGCCACCCAGCGAAGAAAAAATCACTAGATTTTAGTAATTTTTGGTTGATTTAGTGATTTTCTTCTATAACCTAGTGATTCATCTGCTGATTTAGTGACTTTTTTTAGGCAATACATAAAATCACACAAATCAGAAATAGTGATAAATCACTGGGGGTGGCAGCCCAGCATCGGCCTAGCGTTGTTTTTCGTCTTCCGCACTTTTTTATACCAGAAACGACGCAGCATAACACACTTCAAGGGAGTTGATCTTCGCCAATGCGCACCATAAACGACGCCCAAGGTATGGAAGACAACAAAAAGATAACTTTGCAGGCGAAACTGAACTTTTCTTACCGGGTTTTGTAGAGAATTTACCCGAATTCTAGAAGCTTTATCTTTGAAGTAGCAAGGACATCAAAAGGAAGACATCTTTGGCCTGTTGCCTCCATCTTGGGTCTATTCATACCTGAAAACCCTGATTTTCTTTCAGTTGTTACACTAATATTTAGGTAGAAATCTTTGCACTAAGTTTTTGTGGACAGTGTTGCCACACTGAACCTTGAAAGAAAATTAACGAAAACTAATCCCGTAAATTTGACGATGCTTTTCGTTTGTAAAAATTCAAAAATAAACAATCTTTTGATCCCCCACAAGTTATATCCTATTTACGCAATTGGTATAAAATGGGTGAATTCCCTCAAGGCAAGCTCTTACCTTTCGATAAATCCTTTTATGACACTAAATCTGAATCCAATCTAGATTTTCATGTTATAATTTGTGCTATTTATCTAGTTGAATATTTGTGATTTATATAATAAACGTTAAATATTAAAAGTGATATATTCGAAATCAGAAGAAAATAAGGATTCTTGTTATATGTGAATAAAGTTTGAAACGCTAAACTGATAAATACAACAAAATAATAAAACTGGTCTTTTTAAGATGTTCTGTAGGTTGCATAGGTTGCATCAAGACATGGCCAATTGTAGACAGAGAAAAGCCAAGACAGATAGTCCAAGTATTTGAGAGGCAAATGTTTAAATGGCTGGGGCACGGGTAAATGGCAGGAGTATGCATGACTCTCTTATTAAACACATACTCGTTTGTTAGTTTTTGGAAAGGCATGCCTGCCTAGAGTCTCAGGCATTTACTATCATCTTATTTGATAGCAAAATGTTACAATAATATTCTTAAATAATTTTACTCATTCAATCACTTCTTTTTTTTTACCCCCAATTATTTTTTACCCCCCAAAATATTACCCCCAATTTTACAGCCAATTATTGGTAGCCTTTGTCTTTTCTTTGTCTTTGTCTTTTTCTTTGTCTTTTTCTATTGGTAGCCTTTGTCTTTTGCCTTTGTCTAATTAGGAAAGTTACACTTTCTAGAGCTCCATAATGATACATTTTTTCACTCATTTTCTACTAATTTGTCACACACGTTTCTTATTTTCATTAAATAAATAAAGTTTTTTTTAACTGAAAGTAAGGAGCGACATTAAAACTTAAACCAAACAGAAATTATTCCGTATATGAAAGGGGCTGTCCCCTCCTCAACATCTCGCTCTTTACGCTAATTGTTTAATTCTTATTAAAATTAGAGTTGTGAGAGAGTCAAACTTTAGCGGAAAGAGCGAGGCGTTGAGGAGGGGATAGCTCCTTTCATATACGGAATAATTTCTGTTCGTTTTAAGTTTTGAAGTCGCTCCTTACTTGCAGTTAAAAAGAACTTGTTTATTTTATTTAATTTCTGAACGTTTTTGAATTAATGCAGGTTTTGATTTTGGCTCATCGTACATGAATAATTAAAACGAAATTTGCACATTAATTTTACTTTTTGTTGGTTAAATGGCTTTCTCGAAAGTTGTTGAATTTTATTTACGAACGTTTTTATTAGTAATAAATATACGTAACTTACGAATTAACTTACGTAACGAACTTCTATATTCATTTATTTTTAATACGTATATTATGGGGTTCGCCCCCCTAGTCAATACCTCACTCTTTACTCTAAAGTTCGAATTTTGTTCCAATTCTTTTAAAATGACTCCTTAATCACAAAGGCCGTTAATTAGAATAAATAGCTCTTATGAAAGTACTAAAAAAAACTTTAGCGTAAAGAGCAAGGTATTGACTAGGGGGCGTACCCAATCATATACGTAATAATTTCTGTTCATTTTAAGTTTTGATATTGCTCCACTTTCAGTTGAAAAAACTTGTTTTTTTTATTTAATTTCTGATCGTTTTTTACATAATGCTGGGAAATCTGGCGCCCCCTTCAAAGCAATGTCCCTTCTCCCATGTGAACTTCTTCCATAGAAAGATCCTCCGACGTAACCCCCGACCCCCCCCCCCCCTCACTACCAGAAAACATCCCCTGAAAACGTCTGTATACTTTCCAATAACCAAGACTATATGTAAACATTGGGCAAAGTTCATAACTTGCAGCCCTTCCCCCGGGGACTGTGGGGGATTAAGTCATCCTAAAAGATATAGTTATTATATTTTTGACCATGCTGAACTAAATGGCTATCTAAAAATTTTGATCGGATGACTTTGGAAAACAATGAGCGTGGGAGGGGGCCTAGCCTAATTGCCCTCCACTTTTTGGATCACTTAAAAGGGCACTAGAACTTTTAATTTCCGTTCGAGAATGAGCCCTCCCGCGATATTCTAGGACCACTGGGTCAACACGATCACCCCTGGGGAAAAGAAAAAAAATAATAAACACGCATTCGTGATCTTTCTTCTGGCCAAAAATACAAAATTTCACATTTTTGCAAATAGGAGCGTGAAACTTCTTACATTCGGCTACTATGTAGCCGGGTCGCTCCTTACTTACAGTTCGTTACCACGAACTGCATGAAACCTGGCGCCCGCTAAGTACTACAACTGCAAGACGGAATTTGGAGATCTCTTTTAGTAAAAATTGAATTCCAGGGTTTGTAATAATCTTTTTTTACTGCATCTTTTGTATTCAAATTTAATTCTTATATTTTTATTATAAGACGAGAAAAAGAGCTTTCGAAAGAAGAACACGAACTCAAGCAAATAGTTTATAGCCAACATACCTCTCAGATTCTATAATGGAAACCGAACATCTCAGTTGGGCTAGCATTAAGGATGAAATATCCGAGCTATCCCATTTTGGAAAACTTGAAATGTGGACTCAAGGTAAGGCATAAGGTACGAGAACTTTCTTGACGTAGAGTTGGCGATTCATGTCATGGAATGACTGAACTTCTATCGACTTGACCTGAGAATTCAATTCTAAGTAAGGTTGAAATTGATTTAATTAAGTATATATAAACTGAGATGGATAAAATTGGGATATATTTCATGGATGAAGGTTGCCAAAACATGGTTTTTGGCATTAC
Source organism: Artemia sinica (assembly GCA_027921565.1). Taxonomy (NCBI): domain Eukaryota; kingdom Metazoa; phylum Arthropoda; class Branchiopoda; order Anostraca; family Artemiidae; genus Artemia; species Artemia sinica. The sequence continues at coordinate 7,410,734 of CM051263.1, read as the reverse complement.
ATAAGGGGCTAAATGAATGGGGTGGGAGGAGGACTCAAGTAAAGATTTAAGGAGATTTCTACTTTTGTTAAAAAATATACCTAATATATTAATATTAAAACTTATTTTTTATTAGTAACGTTCAACATTTCATTTATTAATATTATGTTTATGTACTTGTTATTTATATTTTTTTAACAGCACACATTAGGTTCCAAAATTATTGATTTTATTTATTACTTATAGTTTATGTATTATTTTAAGTTTGAAGAAGCAAGTGGGGTCAATCAATGACATCCTCCTGGCAATCTGCGCAAACACAAGAAATTAAATAAACAAAAGAAAAACGCGAGAGTTCATTATGAAGGAGCAAATAGTGAACCTCTGAATTGATTTTAGTGGGGGAGCGTAAGTAGGACTATAGATATAAGGCGGCTTGGCTATACGACACGTTGTTAGTAGTAATAGCTAGAAGTAGATGCAAAAAAATACAAATTAAAGAAAAAGGAACAAAGTAAAGAACCAAGAAAAATAAATGTCGCTTATTTTTTGCATTGAAACAGTCTGTGCCGAAAGAAATCACCTTGTTATTTTAGGTCTAAAACTTTTTCCTTTTTACTACAGCATAACCAAGGCCACAATCGGACTATAATCCAAACGTCCCTAACGGTCACGCTGAGGCCATCTCCATAGCATGTTCATGGATCAGCTTTCTGCATTATGTCCAGTTGTCTGCTTGTACCAATATGCATAAGATGTCACTTCCGAGGTCATAGCGCAATCTCTTCCTAGGTCTTCCGGGATTGCGCCTGGTGCGGACCCTTCCTTCGATGACAACTTTTAGCATGCGCGACTGCTCCATGCTATGTAGGCAGGGTTGCCACCCGGTGAGGGGAAAAATCACTAGATTTTGGTGATTTTCTGGTTGATTTAGTGATTTTCTTCAATAACCTAGTGATTTATTTGCTAATTTAGTGATCATTTGCTTAGGCAATACAATAAAATCCGTAGAAATAGTGAAAAATCGCTAGGGTTGGCAACCCTGAATGTATGACACCTAGGCACCTTAGTTCTCGTAGTCGCACTACCTTGAACATTGTTATTTTCAGGTTCAGTTGCTCTCGAAAGTCTCCAAAATTCAGCGTTCGTCCTCGACCTTTGGTGTCCATGGTTTGCAGCCCCACACATGGCAACGGGAATGATGGGCAAATCGGAGAGATAGTTTTATCAGGTGCGCCGATAGGCGCTTTTTTTGTAAGGGTGTAGGGCTGATCGCATGGGGATCATATATAGTGACTACTCGTTGTTAAGAACGCAATATTAATTATATATATATATATATATATATATATATATATATATATATATATATATATATATATATATATATTATATATATATATATATATATATATATATATATATATATATATATATATATATATATATATATATATATATATATATATATATATAACTGGGCAAAATTTATGACTTGAATTCATTTGGATTTTGAACAACTTCATGAAACCCAAACTATAGTTCAGCATTTCCTTATGCTAAAATTAAGTACCTAGTTTGACCAAAACTAGTTTTAAAAATAAACAATAAAAATCAATTCGTTTTTATTGTTAAATTGCTATTGTTGTTTCGACAAGTCATACTAGCGCTATTAAATTTAACTATATATTTAACGCGTAATGGCAGGATGAAGTCACGATTTCTCGGTGGTACAATTAGGATCCAATCAAATTGTACTCTTATTATAAAAGTAAGTATTCAAGGGAGGGAGGGAACAAATCAGGGAGGGAGAGTGCAAATAGAGGGAGGTCTAAGAATCCCTCCAGAGCACAACTTTCAAAAATTGTCTACTAATCTCTTCTTCCAACTTTCTACTACCAGCTCACTGCAGAAAAAAATCGCCTGGGACCAACTGCTCCTCCTCCATCCCAATCTATTCAAAGCTTCCCGTTTTACACCCCATCCCCAAGAAGTTTCAATCTTCTTTAAATCCTTACTTGTCACTTCCTCCCGCCCAATCCAGAGGCGGCCTGCTTTTAGACGTATGGCCAAAAAGGGTGATCTTTGGCAATTTGTAATCATTCAACCTCAAAACGTCTCCTATCATCCGCAGAACATGCTAGAGCCATCTCAAACTGTCTATCATTCCTAGAAAGCGGGATAGAACCACATTTTTCGAGCAGCTTATCGTTTGAAATACGGTCAGTCAAAAGGGTACTAAAAACAATCGGTAGACAACTCGGGAAAACAGCAAGCAAATCTTCATTCGATTTTCGGAGCGCCCATGCTTCTTTTTCGGAGCGTCACTGCAGCTTCTATTATTCTAATCTTGGTTCGCAGACTTGTCTTCCTGTTCTCTAAAACTTTTTCCAATTGTGAAAACAACACCCTGGGCCTATTTTACTGTTGGGGGGCTAATTTGGGGGGGGGGGCTATTTTACTTTTTACATCTTCACTACATCCCTCGTCTTTGCAAATAATACTACCCGGGTAAGTAAAGCTATCAACTTTATCGATATTCTAGCTATACCACTTCAGCTTCATTTATTCCTAGTCTAAGCGACTTAGTCTTCTTAACATAATTTTCAAACCTGTTCTTGCACCCTAAACCCTCAAAACCTCCAAAAATCATTCATTTTGCCAACAATCCATCTGGGACACTCAAATCACCAGTGTCTCCTATGTCTAGGAGAGTTTTAACTTCCTATTTGATTCCACGCTTTCCCATAGCCTTAGCCGTGTACTTTAGGACAAAGTTCATCAAAGTTATCCATATGAACGAGGATAGAACTTAGCCCTGCTTAAATTCTGGCTCAATTCATTTCTTTCATTTGTTTTTTTTTTTTTTTTGGGGGGGGGGGTAATGATGGCTGGTAGTGATTGTATATGTAGGGTTTTGTAAAGGGTGATGTTTACCCATACAAGTTTATAAACTTCGGTTTTGTTGTTAATGTGTTTATTATTTCTTTTATTAAAACCCTTTTTTTCAAAAAAAATACGAAACCAGCTACCAGCACTAATTTCCTACATTAAAAGTAGCAAGGTTGTTATCGTAAATAGCACTGATCACTGTAATGTATTTTAATATATTTCGTAAGTGTCAATCTATAAACTCGTGAATTCTATTCTAATGTATTTTGTAACTCACTTTCCAAGAAATATTAAGGGCAAATAAAAACTTGGGATTATAGCTCTTCTAATTTTTTAAATCTAAATTTACATTTTTTACTATAATTCATCATAATTTTACTATAATTCAGTTTACTATAATTAATAATAATTATTCATATCCAGAGTGTTATTGTATAAAAGATAGTGTGTTACATTTGACGTGTGGTCTCCTTAATCCATAAAACAATCCTTGAAACGCTACACGCCAATCAGAAAAAAAAGCATTTTATCTCCTTTTTGGGCCTTATTTTCTGAGAGGGAAGGGTTGAACATAATTGAAAATATATCTTGTTCCCTTTTTAAGCTGTCTACTTTGTTGCTTAACACAGAAGCTGTATAACTTAGATCGTAAAAAATCTCTGTTTTTTACGATTTGCGGTATGATTTGTCGTCCTATGGGCGCTTAGGACAATGCTTCTCAACCTGCGCTTTAGTCTTTTGAAGCATATACCTGCAGCCCCTTCCACTTCCAAAGAGCACTGAACTTTGATCTATTTCGACTAGCTTTATGCTTTTCGTGTATTTCTGAGTTTCATTAGTTTCATGTGTTTTAGGATTCAAATTGTATACGTATATAAGCGACTCTTGGGAGAAGGGGATTGTGTAAGATGATAAAGGTTCATACAGAGATAGCCACGATATAAACATATCAATCGATTCACCGTTCGATGCTACATCTAAAAATGATAATTATTTCTATTGCAAATGTCGACCTGGAAAAAATCCTCCCACTCACACCTCCCCAATCCTAGAAAAAGTTTCCTGACACCCTAATTTCCGGTATTTTTTTTTCCTGTTAAAGCAGAGTATAAATAGATTTTAATCAAGCATACAGATTTAGCAGAAAACCAAATCAACTTCAGAAGATATTGCAGATCCTCTGATCATTTTATATTTCTAGTGGCGTGGTTTTGAGGAGGAAGCATTTGAACCTCCCCCTTCGTATTTTGAAAAACACCTTTATGGAGATAATTTTCAATGAAAAATACCTGTTTTGAATATTTATTGGATTTCTTTTAAACGACAAGTTTGCCGCCCTAGATTTTGGAAAGTAAATACCACCCCCCGCATCCCCCTAAATTTTCGTGAATTGACACCACTGTATATTTCAATTTTTTCACCACTATAATTACAAAAGTCAGTATAAAAAAAGGGGTAGAAAATGAACTGTCATTTCAGAGCCCCTCCCCTCCCCAATCTATAAAATTTCATTTCATTTCCTTATTATTGTCTTCTCTATCTTGTTTTCCTTGCATTCTCCACCGTATAGCGTTACGGAGGTATGTGATAATGCACATGACTTTGTTGTTTATTATTTTTGCTTGTTGTATCTGAATAAATATCAATCTATCATACCTTCCCACCTTTCAACCCCCCCCCCCCCCTCCAAATAAAATTCCGGGTTTTTGCACCTATAGAAGCAAATATCCCTTGCCGTATACGAAAGTTCAGCAACAAAAATCACCTTTAGGAAATATTTCACATCCTACGTATCTTCTCATCTTATTGATCATTCTCTTGCACTTCAGGTTTACGGTCCATTTTTTCTTCCTGTTAAAGAGGAAACAGCAGTGACATAATATGAAGTTGCTGGCAAAATGGACTACGTCGCCCAGTTTGAATTACTAAAATATAAGGAAAATTTATCAAACAAAAATGTGTTACTAGGCAATACTTAGAGTGAGAATGATGGAGGTATTGAATTTGACATTGTTCAAGCAAACAATGAGAACAGAAATTCAAAAATAACAAGTCATTAATGGCGCTGAATGGGTTATCGTAAAAAACCAAAAGGTTCGAAGGAAAACATAGTCAGTGAAGATAAATATTTGTGCTTTCGAAATAATAATTCCGAAAGAAAAATAGAAGATAAAAGAAATCAAGTTTTAATGGTCGCGTCTAGGGGTCTAGGAATTGTTCCTGGTTGACGGAAATTCATAAATGGTCCGATTTCGCAAATAAAAGATATGACCGAACTAAAGAGGAGAAAGAAGTACACACAATTTTAGGAATATTTTCTTTAGATCCAGCTTTTTTGTGACAGAAATTATTTAGCAGCTGCCCCTCTCCCTCGTCCTTCCTTGCACATGCTCATTTGTTGTGATCTATGTGATCTAACGGATCTTACTTTTATCACAACGCATCAGTTTAAAGTTCTACGGAGGTTTTGAGCTAGGACCTGCGAGGTTTAACTTTTTGAATCCATTTGTTGGTGCAAGTAGACATGGTGCAAGTAGGTGCCAAAAGAGTAGGCAATATTAGATGACAGGAACTGACAATGAATATGACATTGTTCACAATTTGATGATAATTATGATGCTTTAAAATTACTAATGCCCTGAAGAGTCTAAAAGTGCAATCTGGACAGACTCCAATTTTTAGTAATATATATATATATATATATATATATATAATATATATATATATATATATATATATATATATATATATATATATATATATATATATATATATTATATATATATATATATATATATATATATATATATATGTATATATATATATATATATATATATATATATATATATATATATATATATATATATATATATATGTATATATATATATATATATATATATATATATATATATATATATATATATATATATATATATATATATATATATATATATATATATATATATATATATATATATATAAATTTGACAGTATTAAAGAGAACATTAACAGAACAAGCCATCAATTACGCCGTAATTGATCAGATAAATATGTTTTCTTTCAGATAGGGGATTCGATACCTATCTCGTCCATTATAGAAAAACTTTAATTTTGTATGGCCAAACTATTTAAAAATGATTTGGCCATAACTTGTAGATTTTGGATAAGATACCAGAATAAATGACAGAAAAATAATAGTCGACGCCCAAGTTTCCGGAAATCTTGAAAAAACCATTTAACTTCTCGCGTTTTTGTGCTGGAGACAGAGATATTCAGTTTTAACGAAACTTACACTATCCAAAAGTGTGAATTTTGTTTTTTTTTTCGATTTAACAGAGAAGAATTTTTTTTTTTTTTTATTTCAGGAAAGGGCAGTCCCCAAAATGTTCTAGCATACCTCTTCAAAAAATGTAAAAAAAAAAAAAAAACACAAAAAGGAATTATCAATTGAGCAATTTGGCATCTTTAGGAGTTCCCTGTGGTGTCACCAGCTTCGATTGACAAGCTTGTCGGCAGAATGAACGTAAAATTTCACTGTCTCGTCTGTCAAATTTCATAGTCAAGCTACAAATTCTCATCAGCTCTCGGTGGTAGTTACTCCCCTGGGAGAATTCGGTAGTGGGCCTTTTGTCTTTGTGACGGTCAGCCAACGCTGAGGCTTGCAAAATGATTTTAAGGTGCCGCGTTCTCCTAATGAAAAAAAAAGTTCGTACAAAAATCTTTTCAACTATTGAAAATGATCTTACAGTTAAGATGTTTAACTCACAGACAAAAATCCGTTTTTTGGTTTGGCTTGAAATCATAAACAACCTTATCTTTTAAGTATCACCCCCCCCCCCTCTTCAAAAAATATAGGTAGAACAAAAGACATCTTTCGCTAATTACCCAATGTGTTCTGTTTACCAAGTGAAGCCATTACCATGAAATTTATCATTCAAATAATGGCAATTTCAAACTCTTAGAAAAACAAACTGGCAATTTCATACTCTTAGAAAAATAAACTCAGAGGCCTCATTCAAAGGAAAATCCTTTGCCATCAAATGACTAGATATAATACATTAAATATTCAGTGTTGACCATAATAGTGGGCAAAAATGTGTTTCGCATAAAAGAATAATTTACTCGTTTCGGCGAACAAACGAATTTTCAAAGCATCAGACCCCCCCCCCCCCAAAAAAAAAAAAAAACGATCTCTAAAGATTCATATAAAACTTAGAAACGAAAAGAATAACAAGCTACTTCAGTATTGTATAGGTAGTCATAAAAGGAAATAGGTTGGAAGAAAAACAGGAGAGAGGAAAATAAATATTTGTGATTTTGAAAGAATGATTCAATTAGAGAGCAGGCAGGAAAATACGACTTATTTGTATGACTGGTAAGAAAAGGGAATTTTTAAAATAAAAAAGTAAAAAACCATGTCAGATATCCCTAAGCTCCTAAGGATAGGGGAAATAAGAACGGAAACAAATCTCGTTTCTTAAAATTAAAATATATGAAAATTTTGCAAACCTCACCTTCGGCTAACAGTCTCAAAAACAAAGGGCCCGTTAGCGAATTTTTCCAGCACCAGGAGAAACTTCCAAAGAAATTTTGGTAAAAACTGAAAAAAGATCTTCAATGTATCCACAGATCGAAAAGCTAACGAGAGGCTAGTTTAAAACACAGAAAACTTATAATCTTTTAATACTTCTTTAATTGTTAAGCAAAACGTTGCCTCTTCAGTGTACATAAAGCATAAATAATATCCATCCTTAGTCGGCAAAGATCTTAATCTAAGTGGTTAGCACAAAAGAAAACTTCTAAAGCTATCAAATTATTCGATGATACTTATTTTCAGCTGATTTTTAATGTTTTCCAAGCAGGTATACTGGATTATTTTTAGGGACTGCCCTTTCCTGAATTTTAAAAAGAGAATTCTGGTCCGTTCAATAAAAAAAACAAACAAATTCACGCTTTCTAATGACGCAAGTTTCATTGAATCTGAATATCTCTATCTCCGGCACAAAACAGGGAAGTTGATTTTTTTATTAACCTATGGACAGGGTTGCCACTCAGGAGGTTTTTTTGTTATCACTTTGGGTGGCAAAATAGAGTCACTTCCGTATAAAAAGAGTCATTTTCAAAAATTTTGCCACATTTTTTTTTATTTCGGGGAAAGTCGGTGTCGGGTTTTAGTTTTCTGTCGTTTATTCGGGTCTCTTACCAAAGCTATACAAGTTATGGAAAGACTGTCCAATCAATTCTGAATGGTTTGGCCACACAAACTAAATAAGTTTATAATGGACGAGACAGGTTTATGGTATCGAAGGGCCAAATTAAACATCATTTTTAAAGACCAGAGATTTTTTGGAGAATAAATAAAAAAGAGTTTTTAACTCAGTTATATATATTTTTTATTCTGGGGGGGGGGGGGGGAGAACATACGGAATTTCCTTACCGTTTCCTTCCATTTCTACAAACTTTTTTTGTAATGCTTCTTGTTTTGCTTTGTTAAATGAATGTTGATTCCCCAAGACAGCTTGAATTCTGAGGTTTATGAAATGTCTCTGTTCTTTCATGATTGTGCATTTCTTAATTTTTTTGTTCATTTGCTTATTCCTTGTATCAATTATGATTAATGACTAAATGCTCCGCTTAAAGAAAAAAAAATGTAACACCACTCACCTCTTACCACTTGCCTTGATTCACTTATTATTCACGAAGCTTCCGGAGAAATGTTTAAATGGAAGTAGTTTTAAGATCTCCGCGGCTGGGGTGAAAGTAGATAAGACGCTCAAATGAAGGAAGGTTTTGTGGTACTTTGGTTATTTAATTTCAAAATATTATTTAAAAAATATCAATATTTAATTAAAATTGGAACTTCATTGCTGGGGTTAAAAGTAAAGATTTGAACATATTGAGGTGAAGGGGGAGCGTGAAAACTGTTGGCCTCATGTGGCTTGGTGGTACAGTAAGTTGGTAGTGATATTAGCAGTATTCAGAATAATTCCAATAATGAGAAAAATCATCTTTTTTTTAAGATTGCCACTGTTCATTTTATCTGAATGTAAAAACAGCTTTGAGGAATTTTCTCAGAAAAACATTAAACAACGCCAACTTCTCTGCTTACAATTTTGCCAACATAAGTAATAACAGAAATATTATTGGGCCAAAAAACGAAATAAAAATCGAAAAAAACTGTCAATATCCGTAGAAAATACCCTTGAGAGCAAATAGCTATATAAAATTAAAATTATAAAATAATATAAAATTAAAATATAAAAATAGCCATATAAAATTATAAAATAATATATATTATTATTATTATATATAATAATTTTATATTTTAATCTTATATGGCTATTTTAATTATTATATATATTATAATAATATTATATCATATTATTATAATATATATTAAAATAATAATATAAAATAGCCATACAAAATTAAAATAATTATAAAATTAAAAGCATCAACAAACATTTGATGATTGCTTAAACAAGTCCTTGTATTCTGGGCTAACATTAAAATCCATAGAACCATCACATTCATCGCCCGAAAGCATCGCAATCATCATAAGCAAATTATTCAAATTAAAAATGTGAAATGAGGGTAGAGATTCAAGTTCTGATCCAACATCAGGCTTTCTATGAAGAGCTTATTAAATTTGTTCCAGAAAATTATTAATTGCTCATCTAAAAATTCCCATTTTGTTACTGTTATATTGACTTTTAATGTCATACAAACTTTCGTATCGTAAAATTTCAAATATTAAATACAATATTTATCAAAAAATTACATTGTTGTCAAAAAATTAATATATAAATAATTTAAATACAAATAACTTTGGCACTTGCCTAAGTTACGACAAAATTTACTCCGTAAAATTACATAAAATTACGTAGATCGATAGTTTATGCTTGTGTCAAAGGTTCTACGGCGTAGTGTGAATGAACCATAATAAAAGAAGAACAAAAGAAATCGTGAAAGCAAACAATATGATTCATGCACTCCTATTAGTTCTGTTGTCAAAGTCAGTATCTGTCCAACACTGAGAGACACAAGACGCAAATCATAAAAATCAACAGAAATTTATTTATTATAAATTAATATATAATAAATAAATTATCAAATAAATAATAAGCCAGTATCTGTCCAACACTGAGAGACACAAGACGCAAATCATAAAAATCAACAGAAATTTATTTATTATAAATTAATATATAATAAATAAATTATCAAATAAATAATAAGCCAGTATCTGTCCAACACTGAGAGACACAAGACGCAAATCATAAAAATCAACAGAAATTTATTTATTATAAATTAATATATAATAAATAAATTATCAAATAAATAATAAGCCAGTATCTGTCCAACACTGAGAGACACAAGACGCAAATCATAAAAATCAACAGAAATTTATTTATTATAAATTAATATATAATAAATAAATTATCAAATAAATAATAAGCCAGTATCTGTCCAACACTGAGAGACACAAGACGCAAATCATAAAAATCAACAGAAATTTATTTATTATAAATTAATATATAATAAATAAATTATCAAATAAATAATAAGCCAGTATCTGTCCAACACTGAGAGACACAAGACGCAAATCATAAAAATCAACAGAAATTTATTTATTATAAATTAATATATAATAAATAAATTATCAAATAAATAATAAGCCAGTATCTGTCCAACACTGAGAGACACAAGACGCAAATCATAAAAATCAACAGAATAAAAATGAACACGATAGTCTCTGAACATTCATAGGAAGTTAAGTCTTGATAACCAAGATAAATACAAAAAAGAGAGTGGAAAAAAATAAATATGAACTTTAAAGAATCACCAAATAGCTTACAACACTTTAAACAAAACACGGAACACTAGTAAAAAAATAAACAAATAAAACCCCAAATATAAACAATGGGATTCATGCAATCCTATTTTCTAAGTCAATTTTATATCTAAACACAAAGGCGCCGTTACAAAAAAAAAAATAATAAATAAATACATCTTTAAGAGACCTGTTAATGAGATTATAAAATGGGCGAAACGGCAAATAAACCAGTTGCATTAGCGATGTCAGATGGGCAGAGGCGGTTTGGGGGAGGGACAAAGGCACTTGCCCCCGGCGCAGAATTTTAAGGGGCACAAAACTTCAAATAAATAAATCGAACGATTATAATCCTTTTGTATTTTTTTTTAATTTCGTTTTTATTAAAATAAAATAGAGGGCGCAGTTAATAAATGAAGGTAAGCAGTAATTAATTAATTAATTAATAAAATGAACTAAAAAATATAAAATGAGCAAATAATAATAATTGAAATAGTTATATTAAAATACTTAATAATAGTTGAACAATTTAAATAAATACTTAAAAATAATTGAAAAATAGATTATTTATTAGTCAATAAACTAAAAATAATTTTGTTAGTAAATGAAAATTTTGTAAAAATTTGGCCTAATTTTTTGGGGAGACAGGAGAGGGGGGTGTTAATCAAGATTTTGCCCCGGGCGCAAGCGAGGCCGGAACCACCACTGCAGATGGGGTGTATTTAAGGCATTTGGGCGCTTTTGAAAGTGTTATCAGACTGAGTTCTCCAGATCAATGCATTTTTCAGTCATTTTTTCTTTATTATTTGAAGTTCCGGAAAATTTTATATTGATACGAAAATTATAAATAAATAAAAAACTTATCTAAAAGTACTATTATACGAAAAATGGTCTAGATTTTGTTTCATATAAAATAAAGTGTAGACTATATACATTAAAATCCGCTTTAAAATAACGTCTAAGTTAAAAATTAACCATACAGGATACGACATTAGTTTTTCACCAAGGCCATCCCTTGAATTCCCTTTTTTTCTAGAGAGTCAGAGGTACGATGAAAAAAAACGTTCCAAAAACCTCTAGATTGATAATGACGTACTCCATTAAATATAAATAAAGGTCAAATAGATGGCGACAAATATTTATGAAAAGCATATTCGAGAGTTTGTACAATGTAGGGTATATCATAATATAACGGAAAATAAATGTAAGAATAATATAAGGATGATGGAATAATGACAAAATGGGAAAGAAAAGTACGCTCTTTTTTTCCACATGCAAACATTTTACTAAAATTATGATCTGGCGAATATCCAAATGCTTCAGGCAGGATCGTATCCACGATTTTTCTTGTGAGGGGGAGGGGTCACAAAACTATTTTTATTCTGGGCGGGGTTAAAGTTTTTTTTTACCGCCTCTTTTAGGACCAAATTACGGAGAGATCTTTAACTTTTCAAGAGAAATAGTCTTTTTAACTGTTGTTTAACGGCTAATCTAAAAGTCGAGGGAATATTTTGGGAGAGGAGAGAGTTTCAAATCCAGAACTCCTCCTCCCTACTCTGGTCTGCTATAATTTCGTTCTGCAGTTGAATAAAATTATTAAATTAATATATAATAAATAAATTATCAAATAAATAATAAGTAAATAACTAAATAATGAATAATAAACAAATCAATAAAGCTTAAAAATTATGTAATTAAATAAAACTACTTCGTTCTACCGTAATTAAATTATGATTTATAACATATCTCCGTTTGAATTCCTACACCTACATGCCGAGTCTGTTAAATCAAAGTAAGAAATAAAGTAAGAATCCCCTTCTTTTAACCCTTGTCCACCAAACGCAAAAACAATCACTAAAATTCGTAGTGAATTCACTTGTACTACCCTTCTCTTTTCATCCCCATCATCACTACTAGGCATCTTTTATAATTAACGTATGCGACCAAAGAATAATTATATTTCTAAACCATAAAGAATCAATTTTGTTAAATAAAAAATAAACAATAAAATTTAATCTCGTTATTTTGCTTAGAGTGCAGGATTTCGGTACAATCCAATTTTGCGGGCCTCTCTAAAGAAGTCAAACAAGAGATGCTACAGTCAAGCGGGAGAGACGTGTTGAAAAACCCGTTTTTACTAGATGATTCAAGACACATCTGTAGAGAAATACACTGTATAGCGTGGTTTTAAGATATTTAAAGTGTTGTTTTTTGGAGTTTAGACGGGGGAAAAGGTACCTAGGTTAGGTCAGGTTACGTATTTAATACATGCAATGCTTTGCTCACCCCCCCCCCTCACCCCTAATGTGCAAATATATAGCCCAAATTTGTTTCTAAACTATTATATAGTCATCCTATTTTATTTTATTTCATTAGCATCAACCAAACTTGACTTTTTAGAGAGGCCCGCAAAATGTGATAGTACCAGGATTTCACTGTTAATATTTTGCAATTGCAATGACTGAAAATGGTGACTCAACTAGACGGGACAAAGCCAAAATAATCCGCTAGTGGCGCTGATCTCGCTTAGGGTAAATTCCATTCCAAAGGAACTTCGAATAAGGAAAGGTGTTTATCAATCATTATGTTTTCATAAGAGATGGCCAAGCCCGCATGACCACCACCAAGAAAAACCAAGGGTGATGCCCCCCGCCCTCCCAGGAAACAACGTGACCTTTTAAAAATGTAGCAAACGAGGAAAATAATAAATGCTCTAATTTAGATTCTAGAAGTCCTGGGCTCCAGCCTCCCAGGGAAAATTCCCCAGCGGCACATTTGACTTCTGGTCAGCTGCGTGCAGGTCCAGTACTATTAATTCAATTCTGAGCATTTGGCTTACTAAAACAGTCTTATCTCAGGATTTAAGCTAACCTTGAAACAAAACTGGAAGACTGGTTAAACAACCTCAACATTGAGCTGCTTTTCAGCAATAGATACCAGCACTTTGAATAGATGTCGCCACTTACGATAAAATTACCGTAGCACAGTTCAGATGGGGAAATTCAAAAACCCGTATGTTACAAAACACAAGTTGTATAGGAGGACAAAAAAATGACTGATAAAGAATGTTTTCATCTGGCCACAAACACACTTCTGACCATAAATATCAATAAATATCAATTTATTAAATCAACTTTTAACTATCAATTTACATAGCCTACTTATTATAAATATCCATTTAATAATTTAAATTAATTAATGCATTTGAGAAAATTAAATAGTATACATTGTTGGGAACAATAATATAGACTTCTAAAAAATCAAATAAAATATAGGAGAACAGATAGGATCAGTCAATCAAGCAGATTTCTTTCAAAAAAGTGGGCTATAAATATCACTTTAAAAAAGTGTCACATAGCCTCTTTTTAATTCCAGCCGAAAAAATAGCAGTAATATTTAAAAAATGCCAAAAAACGGCAACTTGTACCTCAATTTGTTTTATATTAATTAGCTTTATATTAATTAGCTCTTTTCATAAAATTTCCTTTTGATTAAAAAAAAATCAGTATCGCGTAACGTCTACAACTGACTTGAACTGAATAAAGATCTTAGAGAGACATCGTTTTAGATATAGTCCAACCGCCTGTTTGGACTAATTTTATTTCGTTTTGAGTTTGACTCGAGAGTTCATTTTAATTTCTACTGGTTATAGGATTTACTGATTCATCTATATCAGCATTGAACTCAACAGCAATATTAAAAAAAAAATACTTTAGATTTATATTAAGCTCGAGATAAGAAAAAATATACACCACTTGCTTTATATTAAATAACGCTTTTGACAGGATCTCCTTTTGTGATATATATATAATAAAAAATAAACAAATAAATAAAATAAAAAAAAGTGTCATATATCACCTGCCAGAGTATTAAACTCAACAAAAATTTTACAGAGACATCGCTTTAGATGTATAATGAAATTCAAAATAAAAAAGCGCCCTATGCTTCCACTTGTTTTATATTAAATATCATCTTTGATAGAATTCTCTTTTGTTTGTTGAATGCCGGAAAGCACCGTCATCGTTACTACGGCGCCGTCGAAGTTTTCGCAATGATGCGTCTGCTTTTTCACAAGTGTAGCCAAGCTCACAAATTGAGCAGACAGTTTTTATTAGAGCTAGTTTGTTTATTTTTACGATTCTGAATTTTATTGTATGTTACGTCATGAATAAGCAATAGTTAAAAAATGACAAAGAGGCTTGTCCATGGATGTGTTGAAAGCTCCCTTAAGGCACCGAGGGCGGTAGTGACGAAATCCAAGCCTTTAAAAATTCGTTGAGAGAAAACTTAAACATCCGTATATCTTTAAAATTAGGGAAAAATCATAAAATTTTTGATGAAAAAACAAAACTTAATATGCAGTTTTGCAGTTCTGGGTAGTTGCGTGCCCCAAATGAAAAAAGAAAAGAAACATGGACACAAAGTCAGTAAAAATAACATGTGGTAGATAGTTCTGGTTATTTATTTTCACGGTTCAACATGGCAACACTGACAAAAATATGATACTACCCAAAAAGTTCATGAATTTAAAACAATCACAGCTGAATATGGATGTCCGCTATATGCTGGTGCTCCGAAAACGCTGTTGCCATCACTCCAGAAGATCCGGAATAGGGCAGGCTACGCCTCTACACATGACTCGCTCAGGAATCTAAATGAAAGGTTTGATGTATCGTTGATGGCTGTTTTCTACAAGTAGATGAATTCGCCTCCCTCAGAGCTTTCTTGCCTTGCGCCCCCCTTTGTCCAGCCGTCAAGGCAGACGCGAAGGCACACAAGTCGGTCCAATTATCTAAAGGAGGACACGCCAAGAACCGAGTACTTGAGAAACAGCTTCATAGAGCGGTGCATTTCTATCTGGAATGATCTTCCGGGGGATGTTATTCCTGAAAATCCCTCTGTTGACTGCTTCAAAAGAAGGCTCAGCAAACATTTAAAACCACGGGGTTTCGGAACGAGGTAAAGGAACAGCGGCATATCCAAAACCTTAAAGTACCTGGTGCCGTGAATATAGGAATAAAAAAAACTAAGTAAAAGGGTCAAATAAGGTGTCTTTTGATGGTACTAGTCATTTATCCCGACCACACTCAAGAAGTGAAGTTAGGTTAATCATAATGAAATATACCAAAATAAAATGAAAATATAATACTTTAGAAACAAAATTATGGAAACTACCACAGAGAATTATGGAAAACGAATGCATTATATTATATACCTAATCTAACCAACTGTATATATTAAATATTTAACTAGAACATACCTCTATAGTAGTTTATCTCACCGAGACTAAGCAAATTATCTCCCAAGACATACAGAGAAACCGGTTTTTACTCAGATCGAGAACATTATTGTCGTTGGGATAGCAGAAATTACCTTTTTGATGTCCTTGATATTGACACTTCAACGGACAACAAAAGGACATGAACTTATTGGATTTCAAAATCTTCAAGAAAATATTGGCAAAACCCTTTTAGCCGCATAAACAGGGCCCAAAGAATATGTTTGAAACATATTTAAACGCTTTAATAATGTTTTTAAAAATAGAAAAAATGCTCGTATAAAACAAAGATTGTAGACGAACCTAAGAGACCTTCAAAACTAGCTATTTCAGCCAAATATTTAACGACAAAAGTTGCAAAATAAAAAAAAAAAACAAAATAAAAAATAAAAATTTAAAATAATAAAAAAAAAACACAAGAAACAAAAACGCGACGAACAGAATGACTTTGTGTCCTTCCTCGAACGAATAGGGTCTAAGAAGTCTCAGCCCATATCTCTACATTAGAGAACTCAAGGCTCTTCAAATTGTTCCGTTATCATTTATGTTCATATTCAACGGCTAAAAACCCCCAAAAAATCTACTACAAACTCACTGTAAACCGCCTGAAACGGACAGACCCAACCACACCATTTAAGCTGATTCTATATATACTGTTGTTACTAACAGCGCATTGCAGCACCAACCTATATATACTGTTGTTACTAACAGCGCATTGCAGCACCAAACCGCAAGAGGTCAGCCCATCCTTGCAAGCATCTCCTCCCTTCCAATCTATTTGAAACTTCACTCTTTACTCCCCCCATGAATCCACGTCCTTAATATTCTTTCTTAATAATCTCTAGGACTGGGGAGATGTGAGTAGAAGGATTTTTTTCTAGGAGGGGGGATGATCTGATATGTCATTTAGGAGGGGAGGGGAGTAATACTGTCAAGAAAAAATTTGAGCAAATTTGAAACTTCTCCCTCAAATTAAATACAATCTAAAGTTTAGTCAACGCAAAGTTGCACTATTTTTAATAGTTCATAGACTATCTTTCGATAAAAAAAAAAAAAAAAAAAAAAAAAAAAAAAAAAAAAAAAAAAAAAAACGAAGACAATCACGTCGACAAAGCTAAAAAACGGAACATTTAATATCAATAGATACATCAAAAGAATCGACTTATCATGCTGAATCGTATATAAGATTTATCAAGTTTATTGCTACCCATCAAAGGTTAGTTGCCTGAGAAAATTTGCCTGATTTTTCAACTAGAGGGAAAAGCCCACTAAAACTCAAGGAACCTTGATGAAAATCACACCATCAGATTCAGCGTACCGGAGAACCCTGCTGTAGAAGTTTAAGTTCATATATACAAGAATGTGGAATTTTGCTATTTTTGCCAGAAGACAGATCACGGTTCCTTTTTTTTTTTTTTTTTTTTTTTTTTTTTTTTTTTTTTTTTTTTTTTTTTTTTTTTTCAGGGATAATCGTATTGAAATAATGGTCCTGGAAGATCGGGAGAAGGGGCATTCAAACGGAAATTAAAAGTTCTAGTGCCATTTTTAAGTGACAAAACAGATTGGAGGACAACTGGCCCCCCTCCCACGCCCATTTATTTCCCAGAGCTATCTGATCAAAGTTTTGATGTAGCCATTTGTTCAGTACAGTTGAAAGATCAAATAACCATGTCTTTATGGGTAAAATGAACCCCCCACAGTCCGTGGGGAGAGGCCTGTAAGTTATGAAATTTGCCCATTGTTTTCGTATAGCATGTGTTGTTGGGAAGTATATAGACATTTTTCAGGGGGGTATTTTGTGCTTGCGGTGGATTTCCATTGGGAGAATATTCCTTGGGGAGGAATAATTCCGGGGGGGGGGTGAATTTTCCAGGGAAACTGGGGAGATTTGACAGAATTTCTATGCGAAATTCGTTTTAATTGTCTTACATTATCTTTGCCACCTCAATTTTGCATGTGGAGATGTTCCAGAGGAAATATCCGAGGGGATATTTTCCGCGTGTATTGATTTCCGGAAAAAATTTCCACGGTAGGACGCATTTTTGCAGTAATCGAGAAACCGATTAGAGATTGAAGTTTTTTTCAAATAAAAGTATCCTTAGACCTTAGCTCTTACTGTACCTCCAG
This sequence comes from Artemia sinica, assembly GCA_027921565.1. Lineage (NCBI taxonomy): Eukaryota > Metazoa > Arthropoda > Branchiopoda > Anostraca > Artemiidae > Artemia > Artemia sinica. Next base: position 7,392,625 of record CM051263.1, on the reverse strand, counting down.
AGGCACACAGGGCGTCCGTTAACAGCCTCCAATCATCGCGCAAATGAGCTGCGGCGTAGATGTCCTCCCACTCTGGGATTACGGATGCATGAAGGGCTCTCCTGTTCCGCTCATATGTCCTGAGCGTGTTTTTGGGCCTTCCTTGTCCACGCGTGTCGTCTGGTTGCCACTGGAGAAGCATATTTGGTAGTCTCGATCCTGGCATACGGATAACATGGCCAAGATAGCGCCATCTTCGTTGCCTGACTACATCAGCGACATCAGGCTGGTTTGTGCAGTAGCGAATTTCCAAGTTTCCAAGTTTGTTGTCCTATCCTTCCAGTTAATGTTCAGGATACGTCGAAGACAGTTGTTTTCATACTCAGTGAGTCGTTTTTCCTGCTCAGCTGTGAGTTTTAAACATTCCATCGTGTACGTCAAGATCGAAAGAACGTTGCTTCTGAAAAGGCGAAGTTTTAGCTGGAGTGAGTACTTCGCTGATCTCCAGACTGGTCGAAGTCATTGAAATTCCGAGCTTGCCAGGGCTATTCGTGTTCTCAGCTCTTTTTCGGAATCGCCACTAAACGAGACGGTGCTACCAATATATCGGAAGTCGGTGACTTGCTCTATGCTTTCAGTCCCTAACTGGATATTCATTGGTGAGTTAGTGGTTTATATTGCTTTGGTGTTGGGGGCGTTGCTATGTAAACCAAACTGCTCGGCTCTGTCGGCTAACTTGCATAAAACGTTAGCTTTTGTCTTTCTCCATCAATCCAACATCGTCTGCAAAGTGAAGATCTTGGACTAGTCTGCCTGCAATTTTGATCCCGTATCCATTAATTTGCCTGAATATGTAGTCCACTATGAGAATAAAAAGGAATGGAGACAATACGCATCCTGTTTCGACACCTGTTATCACTTTGAAATATCTTGTATTTCCTTCGGAAGTTCTCACGCAGCATTCCGTGTCTTCGTACATTGCTATGATAAGGCGAACCAGCTTTTCAGGAATACCGTAGAAGATCAGGATCCTCCATAGTATTGGGCGGTCTATTGAGTCGAACGCTTTTACAAAGTCGAATAAAAATAGATAGAGACGTTGTCTCCACTCGTTTGATTCTTCAAGCATGGTGCGCAGTGTGAATATCAGATCGGTGCTAGATCTTTTTGGTTAGAAACCATGTTGCTCCTCGCGTAAATGCGGGTCTAAATTCTTACTTTCTCATTGAGGCGCTGTCACTTATCTCATCTAGCACTTTTCGTCACTTCTCTGTCCGCTTCTTTATACGCTATGTCTTTCATGCCATCAGCAGAGGGATCATTACTGAGCGTGCTCTGTTTTATTTTCTTGCGGCCTTCGATCAAGTCCCATGTCTTCTGTGATATCCACTGTTCCTTTATTGACTTTGTAAAGCCAAGAACTTCTCCAGCAGTTTCTTTGTAGTTTAGTTGTATAGTCGTCCAAGCTTTTTCCACGTCTTGTGGTATATCAGCAAGGGCCTCGAATCTGTTCGAGAGTTTAATGCTGAATTGTCTCCTAACATCCTTGTCTTTGAGCTTCTCTACGTCGAAATTTCTTGGTAATTTTGTTGGTTGTCGAGATCTGTTGGAGCGGAGTTTTAACTTGAGTTTTGCTACAAGAAGTTCATGGTCCGACCCGACGTCCACACTTCTGTAACTCCTCACGTCTTTCAGACTAGTTCTCCACCGTCGTCAGATCAGAAAGTGGTCAATCTGATTTTTGACAGTTTTGTCTGGGGATGTCCATATATACTTATGGATATCTTTGTGCTCGAATAATCTGCCTCCTATCAACAGGTCGTTCGACAATGGCAAGGGGCAGATTTTCAGCGAGGATGGAACTGTATGGAGAAAACTTGACGGGAAGGAGTGTACTTCACGTTTGATGAAATTTTCACGGAGGATTTTCGTTGATAGTTCCAAGACCGCGATGTCCCAACACCTCGGGGCAATAAAATATGTCCTGACCAACTTTCGCATTTAGGTCGCATTTACTCTTTGAGCTTCTTTTCTCCACAGCCTTTCCATCGTGCTTTGGTCACTGCGAGGAGGTCTCGTCGAAAGTTTTCGCACTCTTGTAAAACTTATTCAGTTTTTGAAAGAAGCCGACATGGTTCTTACGTTCCAAAATCCGATTCGTACTGGTTTATTCGCGTTCAGAAATCTGGTCGAGGGGCATGCATGGGTCGTCATCATATCGGGATTTGATCCGAGGCTTTTCACTGACGTTTCTTTAGCATATTCTTTTTCTACGGGAGCAATTTGCTAGGCCACTGCCCAACCGGTTTCTTCGGCTCGGCTAGGGGCACGGACGCCAATCCCTGACCGGGGGGCTGGAACCCCCCGGTGCCTACCCAAATTTTTCAGACTGAATCGCCCGCAAGAAATTTTACGGGGAGGGCAGATTTTCAGCGAGGATGGAACTGTATGGAGAAAACTTGACGGGAAGGAGTGTACTTCACGTTTGATGAAATTTTCACGGAGGAGTTTCCCCTGAGGGGGGTGTATATTATGGAGGGTGAGCCAGATTTACCTGTATTATTTTAAAAACGAAAAGAAGTTTTTTTTGGCTGAAATCACGGAGCAACATTAAAACTCAAAACGAACAGAAATTATTCCGTATATGAAGGGATGTCCACTCCTCAATACCTTGCTCTTGACGCTAAAGCTTGATTGTCCCAATTTTTTAATAACTGTTACTGAAACACTAAAACTTTAATTAGAATAAAAACTTTTTTAAAAGTGCTAACAACTTTAGCGTAAAGAATAAGGTCAAAGCGTAAAGAACAATAATCAAAAGTATTACAAATGTAGCAACAAGCACGTAGTATATTATTTTACGAGTAAATGTCACACATTGTCACAGTAACGACCATTTTATTTGGAAAGTGTTTTTTGGGGAATCAAATGGTGCTGTTATTTTGTTATAATTATGTCCCCTTCTACAGAGCCACTACACTGCGGTATTCCCCAGATAATAATGATTGTAATTCTATAATAATTATGTAGTACGAAGTAAGGATCACAAGCCAAAAAGCAAATTATTTGAAAGATGCAAGAAAAAACATAAGTAATCATGAAAAGCTCGCAATTTCCATGGGAAGGGCATGGATCCAATGTGACTCCTTAAAAACTGAATTTTGTGACTCTATTATCTGAAAAATCGCCTTTCAGTGGAATAAAATTTATTTTATTATAATTGCAATGAAATTTTGTTATAACTAAGTGGAATGAAGTTTTATTTATTATATAATTGTATTAAAATTTGGGAATTGATTCTATAATAATTAGGTCGTACGGGGTGGGGACCACACGCAAAAAAAAAACAAATTATTTGAAAGATACAAGAAAAAAAATGAATAATCACAAAATGCTCGAGATTTCCAGGGGGAGGGCATGGATCCAAAGTGACTACTTAAAAACTGGCTTTTGTAACTCTATTTTACGGAAAATTACCTTTCAGTAGAATGAAATTTACTTTATTCGATTATATTTTCTTGAAAATTGAACCATTCCTCCCTTGTAAACCATCAATGTAAATTGACTCAGGAAGTATTATTTCCCAAGATTTTCAGGGAGGAATTTAAGTCTTGGAAAACTTATAAACTAAGAGAAATTGAAACCTTTTTCTTTTCTAGAAGTTGGAAATTGGGAAAAGTTTGCGAGAAGAAAGACTACTTAAAATGAACCTTTCGGAAATTGTTACTTAGATAAATAACAGAAAGCTTCCTTTAAAAAGGAAAAGGCAAAAATCAAAGAAAAGAAACCTGAAAATCAAATACAATGTGTAAAAAAAGGTTTAAAATAACAAAAACAAGCCATGATATAGAATTTTCTTATTCGAACTGATCTTAGCCGTGACTAAACGGAAAGCAGATCGTCCACGGTTGGGGTTGCGGTGGGGTGGGAGGACGTCGTTGGGTTTTGGATTGGGGGCGGGTGGGGTGGGAGGACGTCGTAAAGAAAGATTTAAAAGAAGTTGGTACTTCCTGGGAGGTTTAAAAAAGGGATGCTTTGAATAGATTGGGATGGAGGTGGAGCGTACGTAGCTATATTGGCCTCAGGCGGCTTAGAGCTGCAGTAAGTTGTTAGTAATAGTGGTAGTTTTGTCGGTATTATTTATTAAAATTACGGTAACTACTTAATTAAAATGTTTCAAACAGATCACGGTACCTTACTCAATCAATTTCATTTTTTCTTGTAAGATCTTAACAGGACCGGGAGTGGAGGACAGCATTAGAAACCATCAATAGCGACACCCCTCCCCCTCCCCGTATATACAAAAACGTTGGACACTTAGTGAAGTATTTGATGATTTTTCCCAAGGATAAGAAAGTGAAAATATATGGTTTTTTAGCCTAAAAGCTCCAAATTATGTCAGAGGATACGTCCAACCAATCTTTTGTAGGAGGATTCCTTATGGCTCCTGTGTATAAGTATAGTTTTGGCCCATGACAATTTAAACTTGTGCTTCATGGTGGGTTGCGACAGAGGTATGTACGCGTGATTTTACAACGTGAATTATGTCAAAATAGACACAAAATATCGGACAATATTTCAACACAGAGAGGGTGCAAACTCAGAGACATCTCCCCTCCTGGATATATTGCCACATCCGTGGACATGCTTCCACGCTTCAAAAAGAAAATGCAAAAATGGAATTTCAATTGAGATTTTGATTGGGGGAAGGGGGCTATCGAATCAATATATTTAATATTTTCAATTTAAGGTTTGCGTTAAGCATATTTATAATTGTCTTATCTGAAGTCTAATATGCTCCGAAACCGAAATAAAATTTCTTAATGAATAAAACAAACTTTAGAGTCTTTGAACTTAAATACTGATTTTAAAAAAATAAAGAAAAAGCAGTCATCATTCTCTGAAATATTTTTCCTTCTACCAAGTCTTACAAAATCAGACATAAGCCGAAAATGTGATAAAACAATTTGAAGAAACAAGTTAGTAATATTTGTTTCACCATAGCAATTCAATTTACCACGAAAAGTGTGTGTGAATAATATTAAGCCATTTATCATGTTTAAGCATTGAGCAGTATAAAAACTTTCAGTTCAAAAGTTAGTTCCAGAATTTAGCTTACTTATTAAAAAATTAACCGTAAAATATGTAAAATATGGCAGAACCATGCACGTACGCAGCAAGCGAGGTGGGGGTTAGAGATGGGTAGGCCCGGGCGCATTGAAATTTTAAATTTTACCAAATCTCTTGGCGCTTCTTATTCAAATTCCTCCTTTTTTAGTGTCAATAGGCTTTGATAATGTTTAATGTAATAATGTGATAATGTTATATGTTTTGTCATGAAACGTGAAAGTAATAGTTCGGTTAGGTTTTTTATTAATACTTTGTCAACGATTACATTTTATTTTAATATTAAAATAAAATGTAACCCAAATCTCTACACGAGAGAACTCAAGGCACTTCAAATTGTTCCATTGTAATTTATATTCATATTCAACGGCTAAAAAATTACCCACAGAGGTCTGAAGGTTCACCAGAGAGCCCAGTATGTGAATACTTATGTTTACCCAGTTTTATGGTATCTGTCCTTTGTTTCACAACCCAAAAAGACACATCTAAAACAAATTGTGAGTGTAATTTACCAGTACATATGGAATGAAAAATTTCCACCTAAATTGAAAGCAGACAATATATGTAAGATGAAAGAATTATCTGTTAGGACAATGTTGGAACAAGTAATGAAGAAAAAAGAATCACCAACAAGTGCTTGGTATGAAACATGGAAAAGAAAAGAAAAGAAATATCCTCCAAAATATAATCAAGCATTCGAAGAAATTTATGAAATAGAAAAATTAGGAATGTCGCTTGAGATAAGTGGGAAAATTGATAAAGTAAAACTTAGGAATATTATGAAAAAAAGAAGCAGATTCCTCCACTAAAATAATTGAAAATGGTAGTTATAGTGAAGCAGAGGTGGACAAAAGTTTCATACTACTAGAAAGTTGCCTGTTGCCACCAAAAGTTAAAGAACATATGTTTTTCTTTATGCATAATTTGTTACCCACAGATGAGTCGAAAGTAAAAATGAATACGAGTGGTAATAATGGACTATGTAAGCTGTGCGAGAAAAAACTAGAAACGCAATATCACGTAATGTCAGAATGTGAAAATCAAGAAACAAATGTAGCAGGACTGAGAAATTTATTGGCAATTGTTACAGGTAAAAAAGATGAAGTTAATTTAGAGAAAGCTGTTTACCTAAAAGTGGATGATGAGGCCGAAAAGTGGATGAGTGGATGATATCGCTTTTTTGTTATTACACGTGGAAGCGAAAATAAAAGCAGAAGGAAGATTATGATGTGATAAATCGTGTGGAAACAGAAAGAAAAAGGATAAGGATTACGAAGTGTAAGAAAATAGAGGACGTGTTTGGTATAAAGTAGAAGGGAATAGTCTTTGTGTCTTGGTGGGCAAGGATGTGCTGTTTAAAAAAAAGGGAAAAAAATAATAATAATAAAAGGAGAGTTGAGAAAAAACTATAGGGTTTAGGTTTTACATTTGTATGATTTTTGTTTTTTCATTTTGTGGTAGGGATCTAGGTAGAAGATTAGAAAAAGGAGTTTTTTATTTTGGTATAAAAAATAAAGGAAAGATGGAATATATATTTATGGAATAAGATTAAATTTTAAGTAAAATATTTCGAACTTTTAATGAAGTGTTTGATTTTAGAGTTTGATTAGAATTTTTAGATTATAATAGTTAGCTTCGGGATTTGTTCAGTATTTTTAAGTTTATATATTAGCTAAGATTTAAATTTAATTGAATAATTAGAGTGTATGGGGTTTATGCAATAATAATAATAAAAAAAAAAATCATAGAGTTTAGATTTGAAGTATTTGGGACTTATATTGTAGGGTTTAGATTTGAGGTCTTAGATTTGAAGAGTTAGGTTTGAATTAGGGGTTTATTTTATGAAAAAAATTGAGTAAATTTTTAGGGAATGTAGAAATAGTATAGGATTTTATGAATTTTTAGATTATAGATTTCAGGTTTGGTCATTTTTTTAATGATTGTTTGGAATTTATTTTAAACTAGTGGAATTTATTTATATGTTGAGGGGATACGATTCACCTGGATTGGGAAATATTTGATTCTTGGCAATTTTTTTGAAGATTATTGTAGCTACCTAACAACGCAAGGTCCAGCGAGAGTAGAGTGTGTTGAAATGTGATGTATTAAAAAAATAATGGTGTTATATTTTAAATTTTATCTTTTATTTATGTAAATAGAGTGACAAATGTTTTAAAGTGTTATAAGAAAAGTGAAGTTATTTTAAACTACAAAAACGTGTATGCATTGTAAATTTGTATTTTAATGTTATATACACAGTATATATAATTAGCAGTATGATCTTTCCCTATCTCACCCATTATAAAAACCCGGACCGAGGTACGAGTGCTCCAGAGAACGTATAAACATAAGCGACATTAGATCTTTTCACGGGTAGACAAGTCAGATCTCTCTTGAACTCGAAACTTGGCTTCGCGTTCATGAATAAGTACATGAATAAGTGGATTCATGAATACATTCACATGATTAAGTGGATTCCGCTAATGCATGAATAAGTGGGAGGAGCTTTTTGTTCGCACCGAGAATGAAGAGCCAGAAATAATCTGCGGTAAACTTACTGCCTAATTATATAAACTGTGGTTATATGTTATAGGCCTAATGAATGGGAGCAGCTCCTTGCCACCGTGGGTAGCTAGAATGAGAATTTTGAAATTGTTGTATGGTAAATTAATGGATGGAGAATCGTATGAATGAAAAAAAGATTTTGGAAAAAAGGTAGATAAAATGTACTAGGAGAGAAAAAATTATGTATGTGAGGAATTATAAAAGTGGAAAGCTATGGAAAAAAAATACCCAAGACAATGAACAAGTCCCAATGGGGGGCCCTGGGTCTAGCAAAATATTTCTATGGTTTCCCAGGGAATTTGATATCATTTTCTTCCGTCTCCCCTTTAAATGAAAAAAATAATTAGCTTTTTGGCATCCCTGCTTTCAACTAAAAAAAAAATTGAGGTATAATTATTTTAAAATGATAGCCCCCTATCCCCTATAGGCAATAACATACAAATTGTGTTTACAAATCATATTTTTGGGGTTACCTCCGTTTCAATCTTCAATTCCCCAACCTTGTACATAGTCTATAGCTAAATTTTGTCTCAATAGAAGGTTGTTTTTTTTTTGGGGGGGGGGTAAAAAAAAATTCAAACAAAAGGACCTCGGCTAATACATTTTACTTAGAAAAGGACCACGATATAAAATTAGCTTTCAAATGAGCCCTCTGTGATGTTTCAGTGCCTCAATAGCGGCAGCGAGAAAAAAAGAAAAAACTGAAAAGAGACATATCAGTATTTCTCATGCTAAAAACGACGATTTTATTTGTTGCTCAATATGGGTGACTGTAATTCTCCCATGTAGGATTTCGGCTATGGTGATTCTAACGGTGCGGTTACATGATTTTGAAGAGATTTGAAGCTATGTCCCGAAATTCCCATAAATTTCTATTCGCAATGAACTTTTACTAATAAGATTAGGGAAATAATAGTTACCATTCCAAAATAGCCTTTAAATAGCGATTCTTTTTCATTCGACTTTTTTTCAAAACGCGTTTTAAAATTTTTGGTTACTACGGGCTAGAGTTCGTTCTTACTATGTTGCGTCTGATGCCACAACCATGGTTATTAGATCAGATGTTTTTATTTGATCAGATATGTTCCACCCCTCCCCGCCCCGAAAAGGAAATGCACGAATCCGTGACTAGAAAGAAAACTGATACCATTAACATTGATGTACTTTATAGACAAAAATGTAAGGCTACTGAATGCTAGAAGACTGTTTATTAATTAAGCTGCTCTATTCATCCCATAGGTACCCTCACTACCCAAGGTACTGACTCAGAAGTCGTGTGGGGGGAGGCGTTCAGCCCCAAAAGAATGTCTTTTCGGCCAATAAATGTGGTCAAAAATTTTAATAGAAAAATGGGCATGTTATGCCTTGTTGAAATTAAGACCGTACAAAGACTATAGTAAGCGTAACTGTAGGAACCGAGGGGGGGGGGGGTATAGATTTGATAAAAAATCAAAACTGGTAAAAGATAAAACTAATTGTTATAATTTTAAAATATGTAGGATGCTTAAAAAAACATGAAAATATGATAGAATCATTTCACATTCATTGTTGATGCAAATTTCTGTGTATAGTAGATTATCGAACATGTTTCAACCATGTAGGCCTATAGGTAGATACTATACATAACTAGAAACAGGACAGGGTTTCCAAGACTGGAAAATTCATGAATTGTCAATAAGCATTCGTAACGGTTTAAAAATCTATTTTCCTATCTCATTGTATATTTCAAGGATTATAAATGCCTAAACAAGATATGACATCACTGAAATACCTTATACAGATATATTTTAAAGCGATGACAAGTTGAATTATTTTTTTTAGTTTGACGTGGCAATTCAATGAGCGTTACATTACATTTTCGGTCGAAGCTAGGTTAATCAAACTCTTAAAATCAACAATGACCTATTGATTGGACTTGTCCAGTTTGTTGTATCCTCCTTGATTATTAGTTAAATTTTTAGTTTTTTTCCCTAAATGATACCTAACTTCTGACTAAAAGAAATTGTTGTAGTTTTGAACTTCTGATACAAAGTTTTTAATGGCGAATAGTGAAAGAGCTATATTTTCCTTCGGTTATTCCTAAATTATGAATTTATTAGGGCACGTCAGTGTTACCACTTTGAGCTGCGAAAACAAAAACTAATTAGTTAAATTTGGCAACGCTTTACGTGTGTAATTAAATAAAACAAGTTTTTTCAACTGAAAGTTAGGAGCAACATTCAAACTTAAAACGAAGAGAAATTATTGGTATATAAGGGGGATTGCCCCCTCCTCAATACCTCGTTCATTACGCTAAAATTTGACTTTTTGTTCTAATTATTAAAGAATGACTCCTCAAACACAAGGGCCGTTTAATTACAATAATAAGTTTTTTTTAAAGTTCTAAAAAACTAACAAAAAATAAGTGTGTTTTAATTCCATTGGCTTATTTTTGTAAAACATTTGCTTAACCTAATAACATTTTACCTTAAGCATATGTTCAAATAGCCCCGCCTTTCTACCTTGTTGTTATAACAAATTTTTAGCCAGTAAGGCGCGCCGCCGAAGATCTTTCCGCGCCGCCACCGGTGAGATGTCTGTGGCGCGCAACCGGCGCGATCAATGTTGACTGCAAACATTAATGTTTTCAGCAGTCTTTCTCAAATCCCAGCATGAATCAAACAATTTGTGGTAACGAACTGTAAGTAAGGAGCGACCCGGCTCAATAGTAACCGAAACTCTAAAAAAACGGAATTTTGATATCAATAGATACATCAGAAGAATCAAATTTTTATGCTGATTTCAAATATATAAGTATTATCAAGTTTAACCTTACCCATCAAAATTTACACGCCTGAGAAAATTTCCCTTATTTTCGAAAAAAGGGGGAAACAGCCCCTAAAAAGTCACAGAACTTTAATGAAAATCACACCATCAGATTCAGCGTATCACAGAACCCTACTATAGAGGTTTCAAGCTATCTCCAAAAATGTGGAATTTTGTATTTTTTGCCAGAAGAAAGATCACGGATGCGTCTTTATTTTTTTTTTTTTTTTTTCAGGGTTGATCGTACCGATCCAGTAGTCCTAGAATATCGTGAGAGGTCTCATTCGAACGGAAATTAAAAGTTCTTGTGCCCTTTTTAAGTGACCAAAAAAAATGGAGGGCAACTTGCCCCCCCCCCCAAGCTTATTTTTTCCCGAAGTCACCCAATCCAAATTTTGAGATAGTCATTTTGTTCAGCATAGTCGAAAATCTAATTAATATGTCTTTGAGGATGACATAATCCCCCACTGTTCCAGGGGAAGGGCTGCAAGTTATAAACTTTGCCGATTGTTTACATATAGTATTGGTTATTGGGAAGTATACAGGCGTTTTCAGAAGGAATTTTTTTCTAGTGGGGGTTCGGGGTCAGAGTAGGGGTTAAGGGGGAAAATCTTTCCATGCAGGATATTTTCTTGGGGGAAGGGACATTTCTATGAAGGGGGCGCCAGATTTCCCAGCATTATTTAAAAACGATCAGAAATTAAATAAAAAAACAAGTTTTTTTTCAACTGAAAGTAAGAAGCAACACTAAAAGTAAAAACGAACAGAAATTATTACGTATATGAGGGGGTTCGCTCCCTAGTCAATACCTAGCTCTTTATGCTAAAGTTTTTTTTTTAGTACTTTCAAAAGAGTTATCTATTCTAATTAACCGGCCTTTGTGATTCAGGGGTTTGTGATTAGAACAAAATTCGAACTTTGGCGTAAAGAGCGAGGTATTGACAAGGGAGCGAACTCCCTAATATACGTAATAAAAACATACGAATATAGAAATTCGTTGCGTAAGTTAATTCGCAAGTTACTTCAGAACAAAATTTCGAGAAAGCCAATTAGTCAAAAAAAGGAAAATTAATATGCGAGTTTCGTTTTAATTATTCATGTACGGTGAGCCAAAATCAAAGCTGCATTAATTCAAAAACGTTCAGAAATTTACTAAAAAAAACATGTTTTTTTAACTGAAAGTAAGGAGCGACATTAAAACTTGAAACGAACAGAAATTATCCCGTATATGAAAGGGGCTGTCCCCTCCTCAAGGCCTCACTCTTTACGCTAAAGTTTGACTCTGTCTCACAACTTTATTTTTTAAAACAATAAAAAAAACTTTAGCGTAAAGAGCGAGGCATTGAGGAGGGGACAGCCCCTTTCATATACGGAATAATTTCTGTTCGTGTTAAGTTTTAATTTCTGTTCGTTTAAGTTTTAAGTTTTAATATAAACAATTATCAAAATTACTAATTTTTGTTCACTGAGCATTACTGCATACAAAACCGTATCACAAAATTCGTCAATTATCTGGGTAAAAACTTTGAATAGAATTTTGAACTTAAAAACTTAATTTTTTCATAATGCTGTTTGCCTATATCTGTTTTGTCATCAACAGTTGAAATGGGCGAGTTTGATATTGATTGTTTTTTTTGCTCTTTTGTATTCCTAAAAATCCTTCCTTGCATTAAAAACTGGTTTTTAATAACAATTAAAAAACGAAACAGCATTTTTAAGTTTTTTTTGGCTTCCTTATAGAATATAGGTCATGTAGGCTAATACTGAACTGCTGCTTTTTTCAATTGCTTTTGGCTGCTCTTTTGGATATTATTCATTTTTTGTTTTGGGGATTCATTGCAAATTAGAAACTCATAAATACCTAATATCAGTTAAATTATAAATTGCATCTAAAAGGAGTAAATTTATCAAATTGAAAAATACATGTAGGTGAAACACTTCAACTACAATTAAAAAAAAACACTTCAATAAAAATTATAATTCTCACTTGTAAATACCTTATATTAGAAGAACTTCCAATTGCATAAAAAAAAGCACAAATATCAAGTTAAAGCTACTATTTGGAATTTCTCCAATGACAATGAAAAAATATTGTTTCTGTTTTATCGTGATTATTATCCAAAAGTAGGAACAGAATTCATCCCAATTTCAGATGTGTAAAAAATCCAAAAATACCCAAGACAATTAATAAGTCCCAATGTAGGACCCTGGGCCTATTAAAATATTTCTATGGTTTCCTAGGGAATTTGATATCATTTTCTTCCGTCTCCGCTTTAAATGAAAAAATAATTATCTTTTTGACATCCCTGCTTTCAATTTAAAAAAAATTGAGGTATTATCATTTAAAAATGATAGCCCCTATCTCCCTCCCCTATAGGCAATAATATACAATTTTTTTATGAATCATAATTTTGGTGTCACTTCCGTTTCAATCTTCAATTCCCCAACCTTGTACATAGTCAATAGCTAAATTTAGTCTCAATAGAAGGTTTTTTTTTTTTTGGGGGGGGGGGGTAAAAAAACAGAAAGAAGATTATATTTTCTTTAATCTATCAGGCGTTAAATAATTGTGTACTGAATATTAAGAAAATGTTATTAAAAATAGCAAAAGAAAACAAAATTCTACAAACTTACGATTCAGCTGTCGCAACAACCTGTTGACTATTAATTTCAAAATCCAACTGAACCTGTATAGTGTATACGTTTCGTTCAACTTAAAAATAAAATTCTTGACCACGAATGATATAAGAATCTTATAGAAATTGGGAAACTGCATTTGAACAGGTTTAATATCATTTCATAAAGACGATACCATTGTCAACATATGAAGAACCGTGTATATTGCAAATTTGCAATTGTATCTGCTGGGTTTTTATGCAAAGTAACACAAGAGACGAAAATTACCGAACAAGAGAGTAGTAAAGAATTACGGTATGCAAAGCAATATTTGGCAGGGATAGTCACTAGTGATAAATCACTCGGGGTGGCACCGTGATTGGGTGATTTTCGGGGATTCGGGGAACCAGATTTAGTCCGAGTAATTGATAGGCAAATCTGGGATAAGCCCTTTTTAGGAATGTGTAAAAATTAAATCTATTTCATTTGTTGATAATTAAGTCTATCTATCATCCATCCATAGGCTGGACATTATCCCCGAATTCGGGGATAGTGCAAGCCCTGCTTGATTTCTAATCAGGAAAGTCGAAATACTTAACCACACGAGAAAAGAAAAGCTCCGACTTTGCGGTTGACCCAATAAAGAATTGCCGCAAAATTAATTCAAAGTCAGCAGAACACCACCGCCTCTGCCGGCGGTGGTGCACAGGTGGCACGCCGGCGACGTTGCCACACTTAGGCGGCGGTCAACCGGGCCTCTCGTTGGCGGCGTTTAGTTGGTGCACTGGCGTGGCACAGGGGTCTAAAAGAAAAGCTTTTAAAATAAACTCTGTTTCTCTGTGGTTACGCTAGTTTACTCCACTTAAAGCATATACGCTATTTTTAAACCTGTCTAGTTTCTTTCACGAATGAGGTACGTACCTTTAATAGCTGTCTTTCTACGCGTAAATGTATTTCATTCAGATGTTCGTCACATGGGGCCAACTGAAAAAAGAAAAAAGAAGATTAATTAACAAATAGTAAACGGAGGTATGAGAAAAGAACAGGTTTTTAAATAAAAGCAAAACAACTATTAACAGACAAGATTAAATTTAATAGCAGTTCTATTAAACCGCTTTTCTGGCATTCCTGGCATCGAAAGCCACTTGGAGGCCATTAAATAAACTTGATCTTTTGTATCAGCAGGAAATTGGACGTTACGGGCTAAAATACGCCAAAATGAGAAAACGCAGGACATGGGAGAAAATCGCAGCCATTGAAAAAAAATATAAATAATTTCGACAGTTCAACCGCCTTCAGTGGAAGGAGAAGAATAAGAAAATATAGATAAAAGTCCACGTGACAATATAAAAAGACAAGCATTAAAAACAAACTACAACGAAAGAGACCATTTCTCAAGCATATGGTGAAACTTTATAGAATATTTTTGGTAATTTTGAGTCCGTTGGTGGATTTTTCCTAGAGCCCAGAACAAGACAAATCATGAGCTGACAAGTTACAACAATCAACGAACCATGTCTACGTCTACGTCTACATCTATGTCTACGAAATAGAGTAAAAGATAAACAAAAACCCTAGGAATAGCCACAAAATGATAGGTAAACTAAGAAGCAATACTTTCAAACCTCCGTTTACTGTCCGTTTACTATTTGTGTTTGCATAATTCCATTTACTTTTCTTCTTCATGTTATTCCTTCGAACGATAATTTTTTATGATTAAATAATTAAATTAATTAATATACAACAGTCGGTCTTCATTTTTTGTTAAGAAATTTGGTTTCATCTTAGGAGTGATTTCCAGCAAAAAACGTACTCAAGGGGAAGATTTACGGCCCCACCCCTGACATGCTAAATCTTCTTGAATTTTCGGGGCAGCTTTCATTCGAAATTATCAAATAAAAATTTTATTCTCATTCAATATTATCAAATAATTTATTTTTGTTGTTAACCCACCCCGCAAAGAATAATTTCGGTTTTGGACCCCTCCCGAAAAAGGATATCCCAAGTGCATGCCTATTCTCTGTACTTCACCAAACAGGAACATTATCTGATAGCCATAATCTCTTGGAAACGTTCATATATCAGGGTGAATTAGGGCGAATACCAGATATGCCAGATACACTGTTTTAACAGCTCTCGTGGCAAAATTACTCATTTGCGTTAATATTTTGCAGGTTATATAAGAAATATAAGAAATACACATAAGAAATATGTATTTCAGTACATATAACAGGTATCATAATTACCTGTATCTGTACCTATATCGTATTAAATCTTGTTTTATATAACCTTGCAGCGTCAGAGGCAACCCAGTAAATAACGAATTCCAGCCCATTGTAATCAAAATGCAAACTGCGTTTTTAAAAAAAGAACTGTCAGGGTAGAATCGCCATTTGAAGCTGATTCAGCAATTGTAATTATTAATTCCATTAATTTTAATGGTACAAGTTTAATTGGCAAGAGACCTTAAATTCCAGCCAATCACTAATCAGAATACAATCGCGCGATAGAATACAACAGGCACCTGAAGCGTCTATGAAAACACAACAAAGGGATTTAAAGCGTAAGTTTTTTTTCCTCACATGGGAGCAGGGATTTTTATTCTTTCTCATGCTTGAAGGCAAGTGAGAATTCCTCCTTATAGAGATTTTCATTAAAAAACGACAAATTTTATTAGTAGTTTGGTAATCATACCATGCCAGGTGTCACGGGAGGAAGATAGAGTTGAAATTAAAAAATAAAATGGGGGGGGGGTAAGAGTACTTTGAATATTGTGTTGGGGGATGAAAGGGAAAAACGTTTTGACTCCGGTTCTAACATGAGTATATAACAGTTTTTCTTTCCGACAGGTTCTTTGGCTGGTTCTCGTACAAAAGTAATTAGCCATTAACAACTAAGAAAATAAATGGGCCAAATCCAATAGATAGCAAAAAAGCATTGGCACACTAATAATTAAAATTCCAAAGTGCAGGAAAACTTTGGCAGTTTTGGAACTGTGCCAGGATTTTCGCCATATTTTTCATGTTAGTGGAAAATATGTAGCTGAAATAGAGACAAAGAAATTGATAAAATTCAAGATGATGACTTGTCACTTGTGGTTGAGTTACTATAATGAAAGTTTCAGGAATGAATTCAGAGCCTAAATTATGCCTTGGGAAGACATTTTCAAGCTCTTACCCTAAATCATTTCATAAGTTTAACAAACTGTTTAAAGACAAGCAATGGCTTAACTAGTTTAACAGCCTGTCTTAACTTTGGGAAAAAAACTTTTTCCTTAATTTTAGCATGAATTTGCTTTTCTTTGACTTCAGGTACTGAAATCACAGTTCCAGTAATTTGTGTTTATCCATATTGGGGTATTTTTTTTATTTGGATCCGTTCATAAAAATTCAATGGCATATCAAACATCTGTATTTATCACAGATATGAGGCTCAATGCCCTTCCCAAAGGCCAAACAGGAGGTATAGATCTATTTCCTAAAGTTTGACTTTTATAACACAAAGTTTACCTAAGTTCATCAAATGTCAGTGCCCTTTGGAGGAGGGTACTTCAAAAGACCTTACCAAGACATTTTTTATGTTCTTGATCCACCCCTAAAATTTTCATTCTCCCAACTCAACTACTTTCTACGATGGCACAAAGACTATCATCTAGAATTTTACTGAGAATTTTTTTAGAACAAAAATTTTCTTTAGAACAAAGAATTTTTTATACTTGGAGCACTTTGAAGTTCAAAGCGTTCCACCTAAAGAAGAAGTGGAAAGACCTGCCAAATATTATTTTACATAATGATTAAGATGGGAAATTTATTTTTGAGTCTTTAGTATTTTAGGTGGGTGATAAATTATGTCCTCTACCCTCCTCCTAATTCTTCAATTTTCATGAATTTCTGGACACTTCTATTCGAAATTATAAAATGAAATTAGTTTTTATTATCCCCCCCCACACATCCCAAGAAACATTCCATCGCGCCTGTGCTCAGTAGCGTTTTCAGTATTGGGCTTAGTTAGGTTCATAGTCTACAAAACTAGGCCAGGCTGAGATATATGAACTGAAAGCACTTGGTCCTGATCACACCTGGTTTTCCATACCCCTTATGACCGGAGTTCGGCCCTCACGTGCCGCCATTTTCCCAGTTTCCTCTTCTCCGTTTTTAAGGCAATTCTAATTATTTTCATGGTCGACAGCATTGCCCACTGTTCCAAGGGTGTTATGCCAGATTGTCACGTTTCTAGTCTGTACGGTTTATTGTTTATATAGTCCACACATACGCATGCACACAAATTTAATTTTATCATCATTAAGATGGGTCATAAGAAAAAAATCATTCAAATCCAAAAGACTTTCTATTACAAAAAATTCAAAAGGCAAAGAAATCAGATTCCTTTCCACTTCACTTAAGTTTGTTAAAAATTCTGAGAACATAAAAGTCACTTGAAAAAAAAGGTTCCCCTAAAATTGAAAATCCATACAATACCAATCAATATCTAGCATACTTAGTAACTAAAGCAACAGTTTATTTCGTTAAATTTTCGTTATTTCCGCTATATGATAAAGATAATTAAGTTCATTTAATTCCAAAAAACACTTCTGGAAACAGCTTTCTCTCAATAGAAAAATAACAAGAGGGGCTCAGAACTTCCAATAAAGGTGATTGATTTTTCTCGTTATGAGCAAACGGTTTCACTTTTGTGTATGAAACATATCAGTGAGGTTTCTGAAATAGCGAAAGAGTCAAGTAAACGTTATAACGTGACGCAAAAATAGTGTTTTAATGATAATGCTGCTGAAATGTCTTAACACAAGCTCATTTATAACTGAAGAAAAAAGACAATAACAACGGGGAACGTTTTATTTTGAAACATATTTACGGGTATTTTAATATGTACTCATATCAAAACATATTTTTCAAGAACCGGATTTTAGGTAAGCATAAATATTAGAAGATAGTTGATTACAAAGACAATTATCAGGAAATAGGCAAAACTTCGAACGGTCCCTTGGGTTGAACGGCAACCCACTCTAGGAAGTTGTTAATTGGGAAACAAAGATGAACCTCATTTGGCCTGTTGTTACAGAATTTGGCCAACTACAGTCGGTAAAATATTTGACAAAATAATTGCATTTTGTATACAATCTTGACAAAGTAGCAAACACTTTTTCTGCTGATCAACTACAACTGACAAGATTTTCAAACCAATCGACTCACAAAGTTACCAAATTTCTATTACCAACTTCGTAACTTTCCAGCTTTCTATTACCAACTTTCTATTAGTAACAGATGTCATACACCAACACAGACTCCCCAGAACAGTTCTGGGCTGGCAGAAATAGGAAACAAGAAAAGAAAGGCCAAAAACTATATCTCTTTTGCACCTACCAGCGGGGCCTGATACACGTTCTCATACTGATGATTATTTGGGTTATTTTTTTTTTACCAATTGCGGCTTGATGCACTGATGTTCATATTATTTATGTTTGTTCAGTATTTAGGAGCCTAAAAAAAGAAACATGTCGCGTACCTACAGAGTAGTGTATAATTGAGTTTTTCTTTCTCGTTTTGTGTAATTTGTTCTAAGAGCTGATTTAGATCTTAGCTCCAGCGTTCATCACTAAAAACCACATGTACAACTCCTAAGTTTATGTGTATTGCTTTTTTTTGCTTATTGCTCCGTCTTTTCCTTTTTTGTATGACGGGTTTTCTAATAAATAATAATAATAATAATAGTTTAAGCTCAATGGGCTCTCTGGGCAGCAGCAGATATTACCAACTCTTCCACGAGCATGAGGCAAACGTTTTCTTGACTAAAGCTAATAAAGTGTAACATCTTTGATCGTAAGTTAACAACTTAAGGAGGTGGAGGGAGGTGGAAGAAGGTTTGTCCAATTTCTTGCAGAATTAAGTCATTTCAAACAGTTGAAGTGTACCCATAAATCCAAAGTTTGTCTTCGAGGTCATGAAAGAGTCTTGGAGGAATGAAAGAATCCTTGCTTACAACAATCTTCTTCAGCAGGCCTTATCCTCTTGAAAGTATCACTCCCCTCTTTCGCATCACGGCTTCTCGAAGTCGAAACTGATTTCCATTGCCTCTGTGGAAAACCTACGCGTAGAGAAATACGCGTTGGCTACTATACACAATACTATGTCATCAACAGAAGTGGAAGTGTACAACAGCGTGAAATGCAGGGCTAGAAAGTCCTGAGTAACGGAGTAAGAACTTTCTTCCCGCAATAGAACATATGCTTTATAAAATACTAGAAATGAATAAATTTGTCTTAGTGTGTTTAGTATCCGTTTTGCCGAATTCCTTCCGATCTTTCTAGAATAGATTCTACTATCTTTTTATGTAAATTATTTATATCATTTATATTTATATATATTAAATTTTATTTAAACCCTCCTAGGAGGGTTTCTATAATAACACAGAGATATTGATTTGAGATGGGCCATCTTCTTCTTTTCTTCACTATTTTGTCTATCAAACAGTTCGTGGTAACGAACTGTAAGTAAGGAGCGACCCGGCTCAATGGTAACCGAAACTCTAGAAAACGCTATTTTGATACAAATAGATACATCAAAAGAATCACATTTTAATGCTGATTTCAAATATATAAGTTTCATCAAGTTTAATCCTACTCACCAAAAGTTAGGCGCCTGAGAAAATTTGGCTGATTTTCGAAAAAAAGGGGGGAAAGACCCCCTAAAAGTTATAGAACCTTAATGAAAATCACACCATCATATTCCGCGTATCAGAGAGCCCTACTGTAGAGGTTTCAAGCTCCCATCTACAAAAATGTGGAATTTTGCATTTTTTGCCAGAAGAAAGATCACGGGTGCGTGTTTATTTGTTTGTTTTTTTTTTTTTGTTGTTTTTTTTTCCCAGGGGTGATCGTATCGAACCAGTTGTCCTAGAATATCGTGGAAGGGCTCATTGGAATGGAAATTGAAAGTTCTAGTGCCCTTTTTAAGTGACCAAAAAAATGGAGGGCAACTAGGCCCCCTCCCACGCTCATTTTTTTCCCAAAGTCACCTGATCAAAATTTTGAGATAGCCATTTTGTTCAGCATGTTCGAAAATATTATAAGTATGTCTTTTAGGATGACTTAATCCCCCGAACTTCCCGGGGGGAGGGCTGAAAGTTATGAACTTTACCCAATGTTAACATATAGTATTGGTTATTTGGAAGTATACAGACGTTTTCAGGGGAGATTTTTCCTGGTAGTGGGGGGGGGGGTGGGTCAGGGGTTATGCGGGAGGATCTTTCCATGAAGGAAGTTTTCATGGGGGAAGGGATTGAAACTTTAAACGAACAGAAAATATTACATATATAATTGGGTTCACCCCGTAGTCAATGCCTCGCTCTTTAAGCCAAAGATTTTTTAGTACTTTCATAAGAGCTATTTATTCTAATTAACGGCCTTTGTGATTAAGCGGTCATTTCTAAAGAATTGGAACAAAATTTGAACTTTCGCTTAAAGAGCAAGGTATTGACTAGGGGGCGAACCCCCTAATAAATGTATTAAAAATATATGAATATAGAAGTTCGTTACGTAAGTTAATTCGTAAGTTACGTATATTTATTACTAATAAAAACGTTCGTAAATAAAATTAAACAAATTTCGAGAAAGTCATTTAACTAAATAAAAGTAAATTAATATGAAAATTTTGTTTTAATTATTCATGTACGGTGAGCCAAGATCAAAACCTGCATTTATTCAAAAACGTTCAAAAATTAAATAAAAGAAACAAGTTTTTTAAACTGAAAGTAAGGAGCGACAATAAAACTTAAAACGAACAGAAATTATTCTGTATATGAAAGAGATTGTCCCCTCCTCAACGCCTCGCTCTTTACGCTAAAGTTTGACTCTGTCTCACAACTTTATTTTTTAAAACAATAAAAAACTTTAGCGTAAAGAGCGAGGCGTTGAGGAGGGGACAGTCTCTTTCATATACAGAATAATTTCTGTTCGTTTTAAGTTTTATTGTCGCTCCTTACTTTCAGTTTAAAAAACTTGTTTCTTTTATTTAATCATAATCAGAGGCAACGCTATAGTGTTGCCTAAGTAAAGGCCATACGGCTCCAGTGTTTTATTATTTTTTTCCCAGAGGCACTTATGGAAGGGGTCGTCGTAAAAACTTCAAAGGGGGCTCATTCGATTGGAAATCGGGAGTTCTAGTGCCCTTTTTAAGGGTCAAAAGTGATTGGAAGGCAACAAACGCCCCTTCCACGCCCACCATTTCCCCAAACACATCCAATCAAAATTTTGAGATAGCCATTTTATTCTACGTCAGTTGATTTCCAGATATAAATTATTTTTTTGAGGAGGACACTCCCCCACAGCCCACGGGGCATGGGTTGTAAGTTACGCCCTGGGGGCATTTAAGCTTTTTATAGAAAGCTTTGTCGTAGAAACTTCAAAAAGGGCTCATTCGACTCGACATTCAAAAGGCTAGTGCCCTTTTTAATAGTCGAAAGTGATTGGAGGGCAACTAACCCCCCTCTCACGCCCACCTTTTCCCCAAACACATCCAATCAAAATTTTGAGATAGCCATTTTGTGAAAACTATATCGCTTTACTGAAATTTTACTATTTATAGACACCTTACTGAAAACTGTATGCGTCTTGAACAGTCTTGGAAGGTATAAGCAACATCAAATTGAATATTTGACATATAATGATATTAGTTAATATTTGAAATATAATTCGTTTTCAGTGAAGCGCCAATGACGCAGTAGGCTTTTGGTTTTTATTTACAGTTAAGGAAGAGGGCAGTATCCAAACTCTTGATTGTAATGAAATTATATTCATCTTGAACAACTATAGAGAGAACTAATAAATTAAACTGAATTTTTGATGTATAATGATATTAATTGCTGAAAGCTCATCAGTTCAAAATTTTGCTATAATTTTAATTTTTATTTTCAATATTAAGTACAAAAGAAAAAATTTGTAATAAAATTGGTTTTCAGCGCCAATGACGCATAAGGTTTTAGACTTTTACAGTGAGAGAAGGAGGCGATACCCAAACTCTTGTTTGTAGTGATTTTTGTTCGTTTCAAGCTTGATTTGCATATTCAATTTAAGTTTCACTAGTTTTAAGATTTATTTATTCATTTACATTAATATCTATTGTATGTTTGTTTGCATTTATTGTTTATTTGATTTCTGTTCGTTTTAAGTTTTATTTATACTTCAATAGCAAAATATTTTTTTTTTCGTTTTAAGCTTGATTTTCATATTCAACCTAAGCATTACTTGCTTTAAGATCTATTTATTCATTTATATTATTACTTTTTGTATGCTTTTCCTATGATTGTTTATTTAATTTTTGTTCGTTTTGGGTTTCATTTATTCTTTAATAGTAATTTCTGGTCGTTTCGAGTTTGAATTTTAACAGGTATTTGTATATGTTGAGCTTAAGTTTAAAAGTTTGGTCTTTACTTTTCTTTGAAAAACTAATTTTTGGGAAAGTTTTTTTAAATTAATACAAAAAAAATATGGAAACTGGTTGTGTGTTCTAAGGGCATTTTCAAGAAATATTACCTGTACAAGTTTCACTTCGGGTAAATCGTTGGTATTTTTTTTATTATTAATAAAACTCTTTGTCATCATTAAAAGTACTTAAGATTATGGGTACTAATATTGCATCTCTAAAACATAAAAAAAAACTCGTATTTATTTATTGGCATTTATTAAAAACTCGTATTTATTAAAGGCAACTCGTATGCCTTTTATTGAAATATCAGAGTGAGTTTCACTGCAACATCTTTCAAAATGGCATTTCTACCGAGCAAAATCTTGGTTATTATTATTATTACAGAACAAAACACAGATTACTTTCTTGCGATTCTGGGGTTAAAAGGTTTTTTTTAATTTCATTGGCTTACGTCTGTTACATATCTTTACTAACCGATTACATTAGTCCTTAACCGTATACAAGAAAGGGAAGCCAATAACCTCATCTTTTCAAAGCCTGATTTTTTCATTATTTTCCCTGTTTGAGGCGGTAAGGCAGTAAAAAGAAAGAGAATTGAAAATCCACCCGATTGGTTCTGCTGTGTGAAATTTCAAGCTAGTTAAAAGGACGAAAAGCTTTACCCGGTTTGACCCCCCCCCCGAAATTTTTGACCGACTCGAAAATAAGTCGAAAATTAGTAAAACCTAGGTAAAAATCAGTAAAATTAGTCGAAAACCGAGTAAAAAATTAGCACACATGCACACATGTGATTTTCCGTCTTTTTAAGATGGGGCACTGTAAACCTAAAAGCCTTAAGGGTGTTTCGCAATGTTACTTTCAACTCTATCCTTTTTATTTCAATTTGGTATGATCTTTGGGGCAAGTTCATTGTCAAGATTCTCGCTACTTTCTTCTCGCAACAATAAATTACCGTTTAATTGAATAAGAACAAAAATCATTATTTCTAAAAGAATGTTAAATAAAAATACGTATTACTAGACAGGTTTTTTAAACTGGGGTAGCGCAGTGAATCGAACCCTTCTTGGCAATACGAGGCACCGGGTTCAATCCCAGCTGCCGTAAAGCTGGAAGACAGGCTCGCTACCCGTCCCTATAAAAAAAGAAATACCTAGCAACTGAAACGTTTACGATTGTTGATGGCTTTGGTTTGGAGGATATTTATCGTAGAGGATTATCAATGGCTTTTCAGGATCTTTAGCCTCAATTCCTTTCAATTGCTACTAAGTAGACGGGGGTCGATTTCTTTACTATTTTGTATTTTTGGCCAACTTTCAACCTAATTTTTAAATCAAAAAAGATGTAAAAATTTCAAAAATATACTTCGGTCGATGGCTCTTTACTAGGTTGCAAATACTGTTGCAACCATGATAATGTGTTGCCGTGAGAAAAGGATTAAAAAGCAAAGCCGTAAGTGCTTAAAACTAATCAAATGCATTTTCTTGCAATTTTGACACTCGGTTGGTTTTAGAACAGATTTTCCGGTTTGTAACCTGATACAAGTAACTTATTCTTTAAGAAGGAAATGACACAGTTTCTTCAATAGACATCGAGACAGAAATCCTTTGTAAACAAAGATGAAATGCAATAATCAAATAGATGTACATACATCAAACAGGTATTTTCTTTCTTTCGAAATCTATGTCCAAAACACAAAGAGGTATTGTACTATTTTGGCAATTTCCCTCAAATTCGTGCTGCCTACAGCATGTGCATTTGACTTGCTGGCTCCAATACCTCCTCATCTTAGCTCTTCGGAGAGTTTAGCTTCATCGTAGCTATCTGGAGAGCGGAGAGCTTCAATACCTCCTCATCTTAGCTCTTCGGAGAATTTAGCTTCATCATAGCTATCTGGAGAGCGGATAGCTTCCAATACCTCCTCATCTTAGCTCTTCGGAGAGATTAGCTTCATCGTAGCTATCTGGAGAGCGGATAGCTTCAATACCTCCTCATCTTAGCTCTTCGGAGAGTTTAGCTTCATCGTAGCTATCTGGAGAGCGGAGAGATTAAATACCTCCTCATCTTAGCTCTTCGGAGAATTTAGCTTCATCATAGCTATCTGGAGAGCGGAGAGCTTCCAACACCTCCGATGCGCCATGAGCTCTTCGGTTCTACCTCCGGACGCCAGCCCCTTGCGATAAGAGGCGCAGTTCCTCGAGCTGGCTGACTGGGCGAAACGTTTCAAATACCCAAAGTACATCATTTCGCAAAATTTCCTGATAGTTTGATGAGCAATGGAATCGGCAATTCATCACCGTGTTTTGCTTTATCGACGACTGTATTATAGTAGACCTACGCACAATGTTTTGTGAGACCCGTTCACCAAACTTAGAGATAAAACATAAATGCTATTTAAAAGAGAGGAATGGGGACTTGTTAATTATACGGAACTAGGTTAATCCTAATGAAATATACCAAAATATGATGAAAATATAATACTTTAGAAACGAAATTATGGGAACTACAAAAGAAAATTATGGAAAGTTGGCCGCCCAGAACGCATTATATTAAATACCTAACCCCTGACCACCTCTAAATATTAAATATTTAATTAAAATATACCTATATCGTAGTTTTTGTCACTCAAAATAAGCAAATCATAACCGATTGCAGAGAGGCAAACCGGTTTTTGTCAGATCTTACAGAGCAAAATTCTTGAGTGTGTTCCGTATAATTAACAAGTACCTAAAGTTTAATATAGCCATAGCTTATGAAAATATTGCCATATTTTATAAAATAATGATTTTATAATATATCATGAAATCATCCGTTCATAGATCCAATATCATTAGGACTAGTTACTAGTCAATTATTGTTTTTAGTTTGGTTCCCTTAAATAGGTTCCTTAAATTAAATTAATAGGTACATCTGAATTATTAGTTAAATCTATGCTGCTGCATCGTGACACTCAATTTTGGAAGAGCCAATTTTTAGGATACTGTTTTATCCGAATTAAAATTATAGCGTCACTGAAAACCGCTGTAAGGGTTCCTCACTATCCATCGTAGATATACTGAAGTTTGTGCTTTGACCCTGCTCCCAAAATTGCGGCAGTTTTTATGACCATGGTGCTAGGCGTATTACCCCTCACGGGAAATTACCCTCCTCCATACAAAATTGGGTATTTCTCTCTCTGCATTCGAAAATAATTAGCTAAGTCTCAGTGAGATAAACTAATATGCAGGTATATTTGTATTAAATATTTAATATATAGAGTTGGTTAGATTAGGTATTTAATATAATGCGTTTTTGGCGGTCAACTTTCCAATATTTTCTGTTGTAGTTTCCATAATTTGTCACTAACGTATTATATTCTCATCAAGTTTTGGTATATTTCAGTAGGATTAATCTAACCTCACTTCTTTGGTGTGGTCGCTATAACACGTAAGTACCAAGAAAGTGTGACAAATAAAAATAATAAAATAAAAAATAAAAAATAAATAGAAGGAACTTTGGAATATTCTACCTACATTCCCAAATATAAATAAAAATAATAAAATAAAAAATAAAAAATAAATAGAAGGAACTTTGGAATATTCTACCTACATTCCCGAATATAGGCAGAATGTGTGGTGTAGAATATCCTAAAGAAATTATTTTTTCATTTTTATGTATTTTAATTCTTTTTTTGTGTCGTGGGGGAGGGCTGAGTTAGCATAACAGGGTAAGATATACGGGTTAAAGAAATAATTTGAAAGTATGAAATAAAGGGCAACTTTAGAAGACTTGCCCTTTGATGGAAGTGCACAGAGATAACAAGCTGGGACTAAGAAATACGAGTAATTACCTTCGATGAACTTGGTCTGGTACTTACTGGCTGAAGGGCCACGAAACAGAGATCACCACCGCCGGTTTGGACTGTATAGTCTAGTGCCACCTACTTTGCTCTTTATATTTTTTTTACGAACCCTATATAACTGACAAAAGAGGAATTTGGCAAAAATGAAAAAAAAATCATCTGTTTCCAGTTCTTTAGAAAACCAACACAAATTGATAAATTCAATTCAAATTTGAAAGAAGAAAAATTGATTGTTGCCAAATTCGTCTTTATTTCGTTAATTTTCTCTGAAGTCATTTTAGGTGTTAATCTTAACTTAATCTCAAAAAGTAATTTCGATCTCAAAAGAAATAAAAAGATATTCTAACAATAAAAGGTATCTTGTTTTCAAAATTAATGTTTTTAAAGCAGTTTCGACATTTACATAACCGCAAATTCATTTTATAGCTTTTAAACCGACACTAGTCTGGTCTAATAACTAATATTTTCATTATTCGTATTATAATTACTATTACTGGTGTCAATATACCTTTGACTACAGTCTTCATTGTACCAACAAGCACAACCATCAATTAAATATTATTATCATAACCATCTGAGTAATTTTGTTTAAATACTGGCATTTCTATTATTTGCATCATTCTTATTATAATTACTATTACCGGTATCAAAGTAACTTTGACTACAGCCTTCATTGTACAAACAGGCACTACCATCTCATCTGTTAAATATTATTATCATAACTATGAGTACTTTCATCTCTGTTCTTGAATTTTTTTTAGTACTGACACTTCTATTATTCACATCATTCTTAATTTAATTATATAATATAATTATGTTAATATAACTATATATAATATAATTCTTAATATAATTACTATTACTGGTGTCGTTATAACTATTACTATAGCGAACAAGCAACCACATCCATTAACTATTATTATTATGTCTGCATTTTTGATACAGCTATTGTTTCAAGAACAGCTTAATTATTATCCAATAATTGATTCATTATTTGGAAATAAAGAAATGTTTTTTTACTCCGTTTAGAGGTTACAACTGAATTTGTTCTTACCACCTGCTGCACGACCAGAAAATCAGTTTTGTAATTAGCTTACCATTTATAATAAAAAAAAAACAGACTATTTTAATTTTGGAGCCAAAATACGGCTACGGCTTAGAGATAAAAATTTCATCAGCTTTTCAGGTCATAGCTCATTTAGACGAAGCGTTTATAGGTAAAACCCTTTTTTGACGTACAACACTTTAGTTTCGGCGTCAAAATTCTACCTAGAGACATAATATGGCATCTTTTTACATTAGTTTATTCATACATGTAAGTTTTTCTATTTTTCAAACAGTTCGTGGTAACAAACTGTAAGTAAGGAGCGACCCGGCTCAATAGTAACCAAAACTCTAAAAAACAGAATTTTGATACAAATAGAGACATCATAAGAATCAGATTTTTATGCTGATTTCAAATACACAAGTTTCATAAAGTTTAATCTCACCTATCCAAAGTTATGCGCCTGAGAAAATCCCCGGGGGAAGGTCAGCAAGTTATGAACTTTGCCCAATGTTTACATATAGTATTGGTTATTGGGAAGTACACGGAAGTTTTCAGGGGGTATTTTTTCTGGTAGTTGGAGGGGGGAGGGTCGGGGTTACGTGAGAGGATCTTTCTATGGAGAAAGTTTTCATGGGGGAAGGGACATTGCTATGAAGAGGGCACCAGATTTTACAGAATTATTTAAAAAACGATCAGAAATTAAATAAAAAAAACAATTTTTTCAACTGAAGGTAAGGAGCAACATCAAAATTTTAAACGAACAGAAATCATTACGTATATGATTGGGTTCGCCCCCTAGTCAATACCTCGCTCTTTACGCAAAATTTTTTTTGTACTTTCATCAGAGCTATTTATTCCAAGTAACGGCCTTTGTGATTAAGGGGTCATTCTTAAAGAATTGGAGCAAAATTTGAACTTTAGCGTAAAGAGCGGGGTATTCACTGCGGGCAAACCCCCTAATATACGTAATAAAAATATACGAATATAGAAGTTCGTTACGTAAGTTCATTCATAAGTTACGTCAGATCAAAATTTCGAGAAAGCCATTTAGCCAAAAAAAGTAAAATTAATATGCAAATTTCTTTTTAATTATTCATGTACGGTGAGCCAAGATCAAAGCTGCATTAATTCAAAAACGTTCAGAAATTAAATAAAAAAACAGTTTTTTTTAACTGAAAGTAAGGAGCGACATTAAAACTTAAAACGAACAGAGGTTATTCTCTATATGAAAGGGGCTGTCCCCTCCTCAACGCCTCGCTCTTTACGGTAAGTTTGACTCTGTCTGGCAACTTTATATTTTTTTAAACAATAAAAAACTTTAGCGTAAAGAGCGAGGCGTTGATGTGGAAACAGCCCCTTTCATATGCGGAATAATTTCTGTTCGTTTTAAGTTTTAATGTTGCTTCTTACTTTCAGTTAAAAAAAAAACTTTTTTTATTTACCGTAAAGACGCTGAGCTAATTTTGTAATGTTTTTGAACTGATTTTGTAAAAAAAAAAATTAATTGTTTTTTAGTTGGAAAAAAAAAGACTTTGAAAAGGGAGACTGCTCAAACATTCATTATATGTAAGGGTCATTTTATTTTTTAAATTATTCAATGATTTTTTTAAGTTTTTCAATTAATGGTGTTTGCATAATTCTTTACTATTGTGTCCTATTTTCACCATTTTAAACTATAATGTTTAACTATTCTTAACGAGTTAACTGAACTAATTCTTTTTTTTACATCTGCATGAACCATTAAA
This sequence comes from Artemia sinica, assembly GCA_027921565.1. Classification (NCBI taxonomy): domain Eukaryota; kingdom Metazoa; phylum Arthropoda; class Branchiopoda; order Anostraca; family Artemiidae; genus Artemia; species Artemia sinica. The sequence continues at coordinate 7,363,462 of CM051263.1, read as the reverse complement.
GCCGACAAGACCAAACATAGATTATTCAAATTAATAGAATACTTTCGTAATTGTCACGTCCACTTCGTAAATTTGTCACGAAAAATGTTGTCTGTCACCCGTAATTGCAAATTTGACATTGGTATACGTTATTGAAAGGGAGGTTTCCGAAATAACGTGGGGTGTTTCAGCTGGACGTTAAGTGGATGTTAATGACTCAACTTCAAAATAACTTGTTAAAAATGAGGTTTCCAAGACTGTTCAACATGTAATTCGATAGAACATTAGATGAATTTTGGATCAGAAAAAATGCAACAGAAATCTTTCCTTAGAAGAAAAATAAGGCATTTTAAAAAATATAAAATTTGGTCTAGATGCATTAACGGGAGCGAATCTCCAGCATTTTTATTGGGGGCGGGAGGGATCCATATCCGGATAGTCAAGGGGCATGGGACATGTATATATATATATATATATATATATATATATATATATATATATATATATATATATATATATATATATATATATATATATATATATATATATATATATATATATATATATATATATATATATATATTAATTAATTTTTCTCTACATTATTGGAGGGGGGCTACCCCCCTTGCCCCCTTCCCCCTCCACAAACAACGCCCCTGTATTAACATTGATTCTAATAATGACGTTCGTACTTTAGAGCTCAAATGGAAGATTTCGCGCCATTTTCTCCTCAGCCTCATCACTTGAAGTACCAATGACAGTGAAAATGGAATTTGATTGTTGAAATTGGAATTTGAGTGTTGAATTTGATCGTTGAATTGAAAAGTGGAAACTTATACAGCCATACCTTAAAAAAAGTAAAAATTTGAAATTCAGTTTTTAATGAAAAACTGCACACGCATTTATGCAATTTTTGGTAATATAAAAACTGGTTTTATATAAAAAGCAGTTTTAATATAATATAAAAACTGGTAAATAGCGGGCATAAAAATTAAATAAAAAGGAAAGGTGGGTGAAAATCCCCAAAAATACAAGATTGCACGAAACAGTTTGAGAAGGTGAAGTTGTCTTTTGGCAATCAACAGATTATTAATGTTTGAATTTATATAGATGAAAAGCGCTTTGGAATTCAACTAATTAGTTTTCAAGGTTTATCTTCATTATTCGACGTGGCAACACTGACAAAAATGTTGTACCGTTTTAACAGTGTCTAAGTTTTGAAACAACCAAATGAAAAACCTTAGAAAATGGCTGTTCCAGATGGCAAAACCATTTTTTTAGTTTATAGTCCTTGGAACTTTACGGTTATTTAAAAAAGTAACAAAAGAGAAATAATGTAAGACATTATTATTAAATCGTTTAAATAACTAAAATAAATATCAAGGAAACTCCTCCCAGATATTTTAGACGATAAGCTAGCATCTGCTATGATACATTAATAACAACAATTCAAATAGTCAAGGATACAATACTGCACAAGGATAGTTCAATACTGCACATCCGCAATGCTGCAAAAGCGCACAAGACCAAAGATAAAAAATAGTCCCATGTTTTTTAATATACATTGAATTATACATAAAGATTAGGAACCTTATTGTACTGAATTGTCTATAGGTACGTCTGTGAAAATTTCTATGGCCCATTTTGACACATTGGCCATAAAAGCAGTTGTTCAGTTTTTAAAAAAATATACGGCCCTATGCTAATATATATGAAAAGCAAACGTAAAAATTAACAAGCTACAAAATAGGACTTATCCCTCATTATATTAGAAACAGTAATAACTTATTCCAACCATCTGTAAAAAAAAAGGAATGAAATAAGAGGATTGCAATGAGGGAAAACAAAAGGGAAAACGAAAACACTAACCGTAAGAATACTGACCAAAATATCATAACTCAACCACTTAGAATAAATAATCAAGCGGGAAGTGACAATATTTTCACAACTTTTACGAATATACATACCATCTCGAAATTTAATTAATAAAATATGATTTAAATATTAAAGCTCCTAATTCCATATTCTGGTTCGAAAAATACCGCTCTGTTACAAAATCAGACACTTCCGACCTTAAAATACATTTTTCTCTGCTTCTTGACCAGCCGCCCACCCTCCCCCACCCCTTGAAAGAATACTCTGATACCCCTTTAAAGTGTGGATCTTATTTACCTTTGCTTTAGCTGAACTACTTTAATAAGGCGTAATCGTTATTTAAAAAAGTGGTATTCACCCTCCTCTGAGACTAAAAATCTTGTGTTTTAGCACTCCTGTCTGACCAGTTTTCTGAATACTACTCGAGCCCGGTACTTTTTCGTTTTATACAAAGACAAATGCTTAAATATCCCTTTAGATATTTGCCACAGAGAAACAGTGAGTTTTTGACAAAATAAAATTAAAAAATTCAAGAAAAATATGAAAATAACTGAAAAACCAAAACGTGGATGATTTTCAGTCAGTGGAAAAAAAACAGACGGAAAGACATAGCAGATATTTCGAAAAAGAACCTCCGCCAAGCCGCCCAGAACGCTCAAAAAAGAGAGGGAAGGAAAGAAAGTTATATTTTGTAAAAAAAAACTAAAGTTTGAAGTAAACTGTAATGAGACAGAGAAAATAATATCAATTATACGATACTAACAGTAATATTTATGAGTAATAAATATATAGCACAAATAAGTAGCACAAAAACTATCAATAGTGCAATAATAAAGTATTATTAACAGATTTAAGATCCGAAAATTTTCACTCCTTTTGCTGGCTTAATATTTAATATTAAAAAAAAAAGACTTTAAAAGTGAAGTTATTTGTCTCTCCACAAATTGCACTGCCTTTTGTTTTCTTTTTGTGTCATTGCATTGCCTAGCTCTGAAGGCAGTGTTGCCAGCGCTTTGAAGTAAATTGTACCAGTTTTCTGAATAAAACTGTACCGCAAGAGATTATTTTAAACCACCTGAACTAAAATTTGCCTTAAGAAGAATACAATTTTTGAAAAACTTTAACTTTAACAGATATCCGAGTTGGAAGAGACCAAGTAAAACCAAAATGTACCGGAAAATTTAAATGTACAAAAACATTTCCAAATGTACAAGGGTCTCATCATTGCACAAAAAAAACGGTACTAGTGCACCGCGTTGACAACGCTGAACGATGGCGGCTTCCGTTTCTGATATATAATTAGGGAACAATGTAATTGGCTTGAGGATTTACGTCATAAAAATTAACCAACAGAATTGAAGTACACTTTTCAACCCTAAAGTATGGGACAGTAATGTCTCTTGTGCTCATGAAAAGACTATTTTCAGTTATATACACAGCATCAGCTTCGTCCCTTCCTTCATTTTCAATAAATAATTTTAAATTGGCCATTAGCTCCATCAAATGCAGCCAATTAACTTTAGTCTTTGCTCTTGTGTTCTTTGAAGATAATTAGCTGGTAACATCGTCTTTGCTTCATGAAGTCATTTGGAATATTTCTACAACTCTACATACTACTGAGACTTACAAGCTGGGAAAATTATTATTTTTAAACTCCAAACGCAGAATTATGCAGCAACGGACACGAGGCTCAATAATAGATAAAGTATTAAAAATACACCACCTGTTTTGTTTTTTTTTTCTACTTTTATACTATCAACTAATAAAACAGGCTACTATAGACCACTAAGATCTGGGATAAGAAATATGTTGGATAAGAAAATACGCCAACTTAGTAGAATCATGATGGGGAGGAATTAGAGAGCCTTTATCCCTCCATACATTTAGGCGGGGAAGTTTGTACGAAAAATGGGTCTTATTTTGTTAAAATACAGGCAAGAATTAAGTCATAAGCAATGACTATGGTGAATTGCATAGTATGGGTTTAATTGCTGCCCTTTTAAATGAGTTTGATTGAAAGCGTCTACAGGATCTCTGGCGAATCACATAGGAGGTGTTCATATTCAAACCGAAAATTTTAAAGAGGGTTAGAGCCCGGGTACGGATCTAGGGTGATTTTAGGGGCACGTACCCCCCCCCCCAAAAAAAAAAGGGTAAAAAATTGCGCTAATTATTGAATAGGAGAGACGAAAAATACCAATGGGGGAGCTTAACTTTATCGGTGCAACCCCTCCCCCAAACACCCATTCTGTATTCACCCGTGATATAGAGCATGCACTCGCGCAGTACCTTCGGACCCGGTTCCCTTGAAATGTCAAGATTTTTACGATTTCCCCGACGTTTTCTTACAACGTTTTCTCACCTCCCCATGAAATGAAACCTTGCAAACACACCCAGTCCAAATATTTTTTCAAGAGTAGGAGTGATATCCAGAACAAGAATTTTTAGGCGTAGATAATTGAATTTTTACGAAGCAGTATATACTTTTTCTAACTTTTTTCGAGAGAACGGTCTTGGGTAGTTTCGAGGAGGAGATAAATCCTCCTGCCCAGCCTTCCTTTTTATTTCATTTAACTCGGTTATAATTTATTAACTTAAGATCCCCAGACTCACAACAAATATCCCTTTTTTAAGAATACTAATTTAACAAATTTGAATAAGAAACTATTAAAGCTATAAACTAAAAATATTTAAAATAACTAATCTAACGAACTTACAAATTAATTTAAAAATAACTAAAAATGTTTTAGTTTCCATATATTAGAAATGCATATGAACAAATCCAAAAAATGCCCCATAGAAACATTAACATCCCATAGAAAGTCACATCCCTTTTTAGGGGTACCCCCCCTCTTTCTTAGAATACGTAAATTTGCTCATGCTTGTAACTTTATTAGCAATGTAAATTTTAATAAAATCGCCATAAAAAAATCTTCTCTTATATTTATTGTTATCAAAATAGTTTTTTTTTTATATTTCGGTTACTATAGACATATGTTGTTCTTTACTCGCAGTTTTTACCATGATCCGTTTGATTGAATCAGTTTCTATTATTTCAAAAGGCAATAGATAAACTAGCATTTTCTGTCTAACCTTCAATTATTAAAATTAGGTTCAAGCTTCAATTAGTGGTAATCTAATTTCGTGTTAATTTGGTCCTTGTGTCAGACACTTAAATTATTTTTGCAAAAATACTCTCGCAGATAATTTAATATAACGTTTCATGTCTGATACAATTCTAATAGCAGCTCTCCTTACATAAACCTCAAACTGAAGTGACTTTTTTACAGTAATTTTTGTTAAAAATAAAATAGGCGTTCATAAAACCAGGCCAAACCAATATCGAATCGAAACAGGGTTAATTGCACAAAAAACTTATTGCAATTCAAGTGTTTTGACTTTAGAAGGCCAAATCTTTTATTGACAAAACTATCTATATTGTTCTTCCTTTTGTCAGAGACCAGACCACTGTCTATTTTCCTATCAGTTCGACGTGACAAAAAAAAATATCACGTGTCAAAGAAAAGATTACCAGACACAATTAAAAAGAAGAAACGTTTTTTTATGTTCTAAGAAAGAAATCTTTCTTCTTAGAAATTTTCGTTTTATGAGTGGTTTTGAGAGATCGAGAGGCACGGGCCAGAGTTCTGGCCAGAGTTCTAGAGTTCTGGCTTTATTTTCTACAACGTCATTTAAGTCTGGGTGAAGGGATTTGTGAGCTAATTTCAACTTAAGATTCATTCTAAAGACCATTCCTAGGATTTCCTGAACTAATTTCGAAAGGAGATAATGTTTCTTAAGTGAGATTCGGGATATTTTGGTCTGAACACGTGCTTTTTTTCTATCATCCTTCCTCCACCCTGAAAAAGACCTTTGATACACCCCTCCTTCCTTAAAATTTGGTAATGGGCTAAATATGGTAAATTTTTACTTAGATAGGCCTAGATCTGTGAGAAATGCCTGTGTTAGAAAATAGAATGTGTTAATTAGTGTCTTATAGATGTCTGTAGTAGCAAAACCTTATAACCTACAGATGATAGAAATTTCAAAAACCTTGACATTTGAGAACTACTGAAGAGTTTGAGGCTTTTTCATATACGACAAACATACAAATCATTCGATAAGCACCGCTATCGATTCGTGTATATTGGAGCACACCCTCAAGAATAACGTAAACATGGCACATGATATACGGGTATGGGTTCCTAAAATTTATGAAAATTTAATCGCAACAGCTGAATTTTCTATACTGGATTGCCAAATCATCCTGTATCCAGGTATGTATCCTGTATCCTGTATCCTGTATCCGATATATATATATATATATATATATATATATATATATATATATATATATATATATATATATATATAATATATATATATATATATATATATATATATATATATATATATATCGTATTGAACTTGACTATGGTACCATTTAAAGTAACTTGATGTACAAATGTTCTTATGAACATGCATAAACTTATGTACAAACATTTTTAGCTTGTAATTAATATTTTGGAGCAATGGAAGAATATCATATGAATTTTTTAATCACTAATGGCTTATGGAACAGTTATTCCATAAGCCAAGTTCGGACTTATTAAATGTTAATATATCATACTTTACGGGATTATTTCTGTAGTGTGATTACTTGGGTTTCGCTGGAAACCGACGATTCCACTAAACTTTATGAGGAGTGGAAAAGTCTGCCTCTGAGCAGGAGAAGGACCTGTTCGGGCTTATACATGAAACTGGTCAGTGATGACCATTGCTGGCAAGTGTTAGAAGATCCAACTAGTTTATTGTTCGACAAGATTGTAGGCCTAATAAATTGAACAATGATAGTAATGAAAATCCCATAAATTTCTTAAAATCCAACATGTTGTGTTTGAAAATTCAATTCGGGTATGGGAATTCAACATTTTCGTTTCTCAACAGATTGGATATTCAATAATGATAATGGAATTCCAAAATGGTCTGTAATATTCAATATAAGCTGTTGTAATTCCAATTTTGCTGTTGATGAACATTACAAACACTATGTTGAATCTCAAACAATTTTTTTTACAGTGTAGTCTAGTGGTTAGCGCGCTAGACTTCAAATCCTGAGGACAGGGTTCGAATCCTGGTGTCGCTGGTAATTTGGTTTGGAATGGGGATCAAAGGTGTGACTCTCTAAGCTCATCGAGAGTCGAAACAGCTCTAAATGGGTACCTGGGGAAATATGCGGTGGAATCACGGCAAGCGTCGGATGATTTGCCCCAACCACGCATTGTACTCCCGGTCGAAGGCAGTAATTCAGGAGATCAGTACCTGTACTGCTCAGATCATTGGCCAGCATGCGGAAAAGTTTTTAAGCTTGATTTTTTATGTACTTTCGTCACATAAATTTATTAAATCCTAGTGGCACTTTCCGACCACTTCTAAGTGTTCAGTTACTTCCAAATTTTACTATTATATGCATATCCGACGACAGTGCAATAATACAACATCAAAATTCCCCCTGTTGTATACTCTACCTTGTATAAGGAAAACAACATAAACGGGTGATTAGGTACAGCAAAAAGTATAAAACAAACATTATTGTACCAAGACTTGATAGCGCAGAAAACGCTTGCCTGTTTCCGTGGTAATTTAGGTTCAAACCTTAGACAAGACAAGTTTTTGACCTAGAGAGGACTAATGACTTCTTTGTCTTAGAGAAGATTAAAAAGTCGAAAATCATAAATACATAAAAACAATTAAACTTGTTTCAAAATGGATTAAAAAGTAAAAAGGCCTTTTTTTACCTTTTTAACTAGCTTTCGTTAACTCACCGTTTTTTGTTGTTTTTTGTTTGTTTTTCATTTATGAAGTTACAATTTAGATCAATTTAGTATCTACGTTATCATTTCTCTAACATTTTAACTAGTTTTCCATATTTTCTATAAAATCTTGAACTTTTATTGATTCTTTAATTATCCACGACACAAAAATTTAACCATCTGCTCACCTTTCATTGAACACTCACTTGCAACCGCCTTGAACAAAATTGACGCCCTGTAGACTAAACAAGGCCAACATTTTGCTTCCCGTCTTTTTTAACACCTCGAAACAAAATAATCAAGCACTAGTCCCGAAGGCACTGAAGCGATTAGTTGGAGCGCTATAAAAAGGGATAGAAAATACCTTTAGAATTAGAGAGAAAAAACTAGAACTCTGATTTTGGCTCAATGCCAACCAGATTGTGTGTTTACCGTCTTTTATGGTTTAAGCAAGGATGATATCTGCCAGTTTTATGTAGGATGGAACAGGAACGTGGAGCATTCAAAGTAGGTTGATTGTTGGATGAGAATAATCGATCCATTATCCTGCTTATAGAATAGAATTCTTTTGTGAATCATGCATAATAAAATGGACGAAAAGTATTGATGACCTTTAATTCTGTTACGATAAGTCATAGCAGAAATATCGGAAAACAAGGAATTTTTTCTCCGGCAATTTCATTGATAATTTGAATAAGAAGTTCTCAGAAATTCGGAATAGATTTAGGATTTCGGGGAAGGAGCTCGGACCCCAAGGCCAGGAGCGTCGTTTGGGAGGAGCAATTGCCCCCTAATAATTTGGAGAGAAAAATATTATATAGCCCTTACCCCTTGACTATCCGGATACGGACCTCTTTTGTCCCCCAATAAAATGCTGGAGCTACGCCCAGGGGCGTCGTTTGGGGGTGGCAAGGGGGAGGGGGGCATTTGCACCCCCCAATAATGTGGATAAAAAATAGTATATATCCCATACCCTTTGACTACCAAGATATGGACCCCTCTTGCCCCCCCTATAAAATGCTGGAAATTCGCCCCTGCCCAAGGCCCACCCAGCGTAGATCCCTCATTTAGTTGAGCAATCTTTCATAGACCTTTTGAAAATATACGATAATTTTTTTTACTTATGAAAGCTGGAGCCCTGAAAAGGGGCCGCATAGGCTGTTAATTATTAAAAACTGCCATGTTGCCCACATATTTTCTTTTGGAGCTATCCCCTGCATATTGTGCCGCTTTTCTTAAGACACAGAGTAAAGCCCGACTAAAGTGAAAGCCACTGCGCATGAAGGGAAGGGTGACTTGTGAAGGCCAAAAGTAAGCTTTTGCCACCCAATTAAAAAGAAATGCTAGCAAAGCATACTTTATACCAGGTAGAAGGATTCAATCCACTCTTTCGCGCGCACATCAGTTTGTTTTGTATTTTAAGGAAAAAATTTATTTTCGGATATAGAAATGAGAAAAAAAGAACGGAAATTAAAATAATTAGATGAAGTTAAAGACTAACTTAGACATCTAGACATGTTTCATCCTTCTGTGCCCAAACAACGAAGAAGATGATGCAGTGAGGCAATCGGAAGACACTGAATTGGAGAAGACAACTAATTGAATACTTGGGCTATATATCTAATAACCTTCATCAACGAAACAGAAGTAGCTAAAAAACGAGGAAAGTCAAAATAATACCAACAATAAAAGAGCCCTAGCTTCATTACTTTGTGCAAGTTCAGTTAAAACTACCAAAAACGGTAATTCATGCCGTCCAAATAGAGGGGGCCCCCATTTTCAGAAATACGCATACCAGATGGCGTGTGTCAAGCGTGGCGGAAGTGTGCCAAGCTTGGCATAAACTGTACCAAGCGTGGTGGAACTGTGTGGTACACATGGCATTCTGAGGCGTACACCAGGTGGTGGAAACTGGGCACCCGTCGGTCCAAATCATTTTATTCTTAGTAGAGGGCGAATCGTATCTTAATGGGGGTAATTGTGTTGCTTTATCGTGCATTTCTACGTCTTTTTTTCTGTTTTTTGCTCCGTCTTATCACCGATGTCACTGATGAGCTTTTAATAAATGAATAAACCAATAATATAATAAGATTGCCTTCTCGAGAGAAACACCCAGTTGTTTCGTTTCAGTAAAACTTTCAAGGACGAATTTTCGGCTCACTAAAGCGGCTAAGAAGGACATCATGTTTTCATCCCTTCCCGAAATAAAATATCGAACTCTCATGAATTCAAAGTACTGCTCTGCTACGAGATTGACACTTTCTGAAATTGATATATAGTTTAAATGAAATCGTTGAAAGTTTTTTCGAGTTCCTACTTTCACTCCTTCCCTTCTTGTAAGGCGTGAAATATAGCTCGACAATGGGTCTATAGCCGTCCTAATTTTGGGCGAAGAACGTCAAGCTTGACTTAGAATTTGAAGAGGTCTTGACATCTCCCTGGCCTAAGGGTCTGGGGAAAGTAGACTCTAAGGCAGCAAACCTTTTCCTGTTTTTCAAAGGTAACACGGGGCAGATGTATTCAATCATCCATACGGGCAGGGACTTTCAAGCCAAACAAGTAGGGGATGAGGACGGTAAAAACTTATCAATACCTTCCCAGAACCTAATTTCGAGGGGGCACCGAATTCACGCAACCTGGTGTATATCTCAGAACAACGCATGTGCCGCATAATTCCGCCACACTTGGCCCAATTTCCACCATGCCTGGCGTACTTCCGTCATGCTTGGCACGCGCCATCTGGTGCACGTGGTTTCTAAATCTGGGCATCCCCTCGCCTAATGTTGCACGTAGATCTTTCCCTTAAACTTTCATTGGGTAAAGACAATCAGAACCCCACTTTTCAAGAAGCGCATCAAGGAGGGTGGTAGCCCTCTTAATTATATTTAAATTTCGTATTTGTTCTTTTCCATTTCTCAATAGGTCAATCACTACTATGGTTAAAAATTATTTAAATATTTTTTTTAAATTGTTTTCAAAATGGACTAAAAAAATAGAAAATATTTTTTCTCGACAATCTATGGATAGAAGTGAAAACGAGGACCCGAAACAGATTGGGCTTTACATAGTACAGATATCTATTTTATCTAAGCTACAAACTTAAACAAAAAAGTCAGTGAGTTGAGAAAAACAGGCGAAGATCTAGTTATGTAAAGCTCAACCTATTTTGCCACTCTTGTTTTCACTTATATGTATAGATTCTTTAGGAAAAAAATTTCTACTTTTTTCTATTTATTCTACTTTTTAGTCATTTTGGGAAAAAGTTTAAAAAGAAAATTTCTCTATGTATTATTTTTCAACTTTTTGGTCTTCTCTACAACAAAAAAGTCTTTTAGTCTCTAAGAAAAAAGGTTGTCTTATCTAAGGTTCGAACCCAAGTTGCCCCGGCCACGGGAAAAGTATTCTTATCGCTGCGCTATCGAGTCTTGTACAATAGTGTATTGTTTTATAATTTTCATAATTTTACAATTTTTGTTTTATAATTTTATAAAGCAAGCCCTGCGTGGCGGGGAGAGGCACACCGGGGTGTGAAGACACACTCCGTGGCGAAACAAGTGTTGCTCCGAGAAGTACACCAGGCGGCGGAGTGAGCAATCCCTCGGTTTATATTGGAACTAGAAAAAAAAATCTCCCGTAGTTCTTTCTCTCCCTGGTTTCAAGCACTATCTAGATTGAGCTATATTGTGTATATCTTAGGACGATAAAATGAGAATGACAATGTAAAATGTAGGCAGTATAGGTTGCATGTGTCAAAGTCATCATGTCGACAGCCATAAATCTACAGAAGTGCATTACAGAATTTTTCTGAGAGGGGTATGGAAAATCCTTCAGACCTATCTTGTGGATTTCCTTCAGGGGTGTCAATTAGGGGGGAGGACACAAATACCACCTAGACATTGAAGAATACTTTTTTGGTACTTATTTAGTAACCGATAAACACGCGATAAGTGAAGTTTCGTTAATGTTAATTACATAAAACAAAATAGGATGAAAATATAATAGTTTATGAACAAATTTGGGCTATGTATTTGCACATTAGGGGGGGGGGGTAAAACATAGCATATATTAAATACGTAACCTAACCCAACCTAGGAACCATTTTACAATATCATGATCGCGTGTTATCATGTTCGCGTGTTTATCGGTTACTAAATAAGTACCCTTTTTTCCGATATTCTCATTTTATAGGAATGTATAAAAAAAACCCGCGAAACGACCCCCCGCAGATTTCGAAAAATATTTGTATTGTATCTTCATTTTTTGAAAATGCCCCCCCCCCCAATTTTCACGAATTGGTGCTCTTGATTACCCTCCCCGCGTACAATTAGCCTATAACTAAAATTATGAATTCACAATATTTTGACTTCTTTTTTACATTATATTATCTTCATATCTATGATCTCTCCTAATTCCACGCCTATGATAGCTATTTTTCAGTACAACAATAAATCATGATATTCTCAATAAAATGGAGGACTCCCCTCCTGATTTCCCTTCCCCTAAAGACAATTAGCCTATAACTAGTCATGGATTGACGATATTTTGCCTTCTCCTTTTTTATTTTTAGATCTCTACTTGTTCCACGCCTTTGATAGCTATTTTTCAGCAGAACAATAAATCATGATATTTTCCATAAAATGGAGGATTTACCTCACAAAACGAATTTTAGGACTTTGTGACATAACGAAGGCGTTCTTTCAAATTGTCTCGGATACAAAAGAAGTAGTGAATCTCACGCCTTGATGTCGTTCTCTTTAAGTGCATATAAAACCAACCTTTCTGCTGTCGCAATTTTTGAGGCTTGAACAAATCCTTTGTTTCTTCGTTTGTCACGAACTCGCAATGTTTACAGAATTGTGACGTCAAAAGTTATTCTGCCAACCGGTTATAGTTAAAACAACTGATGACTAAGCCGTGTTTTAATTAAGTTTACGAAAAAGGACTCCAAAAGTATTTGCTGAAATCCTTAAAAAGATCAAAGGTACTTTCGCATTATTTGGGCCCTTCTAAAAAATCAAGTTTGATTAACACTAATAAAATAAAATAAAATAGGATGACTATATAATAGTTCAGAAACAAATTTGGGCTATATATTTGCACATTAGGGTGGGGGTTGGGGCAAAGCATTGCATATATTAAATAGGTAACCTAACCTAGGTACCTTTTCCCCCATCTAAACTCCAAAAAAACACAGTTTTATATCGTATACGCAATTAAAACCACGCTAGACAAAGTATTTCAGCGGTGTCTTGAATCATCTTGTATGAGAACGGGTTTTTCAACGCCCGTCTGACTGTAGCATCTAGCATCTCTTGTATGACTTTTTTAGAGAGGCCCATATAATGCGAAAGTATCAAATTAAATTATTTTTAAATGTCTTTCCTTAGAGATGCAAAATTTCTTAGGATTTTTGTTTTTGTACTTCCGTAGTTTGGTGAATACTAATGAAACAAAACGAAATTGATGAAAATACAATACTTTAGTAACAAAATTATGACAGCTACAACAAAGAATTACGGTAAGGGGCGCACAGAACGCATTATATTAAATACCTAACCTAACCAAAATACAAACTAAATAAAACAAAACATGATGAAAATACAATACTTTAGTAACAAAACTACAGCAAAGAATTACGGTAGGGGGGCCGCAGAGAACGCATTATATTAAATACCTAACCTAACCAAAATACCAACTAAATGTTTAATTAAAATATAACAACAATGTAGTTTTACACAAAGCCGAAGCCAATTGTCTTGTATAAAGACCATGAAAACCGGTTATTGTCTCATCTTCACGATCCAAATTCTCGAGAGTGTACCATATAATATGGAATTATCCTTTTTTTTGAAATTATGGTGCTTTCACACTAGGCTAAGCCGTTGAATCTTTCACACTAGCATAACTTAAAACTTTCCGTTAAGTTATATAGCCTAATCGTGCGGAGCAAATTTTGTCCGCAACGTAGCCAGTTCCAATTAGATTCGACACAGAACTTTGTGTTAATGTACGGAAGAGTCAGCACAGCAGCAACATAATGGATTCTAGATAAGCAATTAAAACATTTTGAAAATGAATTAGTAAGCTTTTCCTAGAAAGCCAACGTTTTCCAAGAAATTGCGTACGTGAAGTGAGTCACTTTGGAAATCGGTAAATTCACCATTACAAAGGCAAGAAGAAAGAATGAAAAAAAAAAAATGATGTCATAAAATATTCCCCTTGTGATGTGATATGAGAGGGGTCTCAAAATAAATAAAAAAAAAAACTCACTAAGACAAATTTAAATGAATAGAGACATGTATTGATTTCCAAAAACTACATTTTTTTAATTGAGGCAGGCTGGCATAGATACATGTGAAAACAGAAGATGAACCCAAGGGGTCGGGGTGCCAAATGGATGGGGATGTTGGTAAGGGGAAATTCCCCCTATCTTTTATCTCCAGTTAGATTTTGAAATATGCCTTTTAGTTATTTTGCTTAAAAAAATTAACAATTTGTATCTCCGCTTTAAAAAATGGAAATCCTTGCTCTTCTTCTTCATTTTCGTGAACTAGCACCTCTGCTGGGGATAGAGGGGGTGTCTCACAATCGAAAAATGTACGATGCTCCAAAAATCCTTAGGAGCGTCAATGTAGATGCTACAGACAAAAACGCCAGGAAAGCTGCGCTTGCGCTAAGACAAATATTGAATTTTAGCTTGCTACATGTTATCAACCATAATTCAACCATACTCAAAAGCAACAGCTTTATTTTTTTCTCTATAAACACGGGCGCCACCAGGTAGGGGTGGAGAAGTGATGCCCACTCCACCTGAGAAACAAGAAAATATTTGAAGAAGATATCAAAAGAGGGTAATGAGAAAAAACTCCCACATAAGTCCTCGTAAAAACAAAACGCAAGGTAGAACTTGATCCCTTCTCTGGTAAAACTTTTGAGTCTGCACTATTGTGCACAGTAGGCTATATTCCAAGGTCTTTTCATATTATGAATGACAAAGAGTCAACCCTTGTTATTCCCGGTTATCCCTTAATAGTGATATTGTTTAGTACCACCCATACACCTCACTACCTCATCTCAGTCTGAGATGAGGTATAGTGAACTAAACCTCATCTAGTGTCTATGGAAGAGGACTTCGTTAAAATACACAATTAACAAATGCTACGCTTTCTTGAATACGTTTTAGGACTTCGGGAATGCAATCAGGAAGTCAATTGTGGTTATTCCTTAACAGAAAATCAAAGAGTATTTCTGAAGGTAGTACGAGGATGAAAGTGGGGCTAATAACAGAAACCATTTAACACCCAAAAACGATAAGAAACAACCAAGGCCGTATCCAGGGGGGGGGGGTTCCCAGTTTGACCCCCCCCCCCCGAAATTTTGGACCGAGTCGAAAATTAGTCTAAAAAATACCTGTAAAGACAAAACCTTACCAGAAAAACGGGAAAAAATCGGTTAACCCCCCCCCCCCAAAAAAAAATCCTGGATCCGCTCTTGGAAACAACTATCGTATTTATATAGAAGTTACCAAAAGCTACAGCTTCTTGAAATGTGTTTCTACGGCTTAGAAGGGTATTCAAGACGTCAATCAGTGTTCATCAATGAGTTATCAAAAGATAAGGCCTCTTGAAATGTGTCTCTGGGACTTAGAAGGGGATTCGACAGATAAATCAATCTAAGTCCTTGAAATTTCTCTTTTGGCTACGATCGGCTTCACACGGTTTCTACACAAATGAATCCGCAGAACATGAATCACAAAAACTCAGCCCCAAGAAAACGCAGAGTCAAATAACTGAAGCCTGCACTTTCTTGACCACAATCTGTAAAAGGCTTCATTGAAACAATCGAGACTTTCGCATTATATGGGCCTTTACAAGGAAGCCAGTCACGAAAAACCCGTTTTTGACAAGTTAATTCAAGAGACGGCTATAGAGTAATGCAATCCATACCGTGGTTTTCATTGCGTTTACGATATTTAAACTGTTGTTTTTTTGGGTCTAGGGGGAGGGGGAGGTACCTAGGTTAGGTTAGGTTACGCATTTAATATATGCTATGCTTTAGCCCCCCCCCCCCCCCTAATGTACAAATATATAGACCAAATTTGTTTATAAACTATTATATATTCATCCTATTTTATTTTATTTCATTAGCATTAACCAAACTTGACTTTTTAGAAAGGCCCATATAATGCGCAAGTACCTAATAATCTTTAACAAAAGCTGCGGCTTCTTGTAACGCAGGGGGTTTAGAAGGGTAGTTAAGGAGTAAATCGACCTTATTTTTTACAAAAAGTCGAAAGAATGTTCTTAGGGAGTGTGGGATGGGAAAGGGTTTTAAAATAGAAAAACAATATTCCGAGAAGAGATTAGAGCTGATTATATTTCAGATGGGTTTCATAAAGATCTTGTGAAATATGGTTTCAGGGTTTCAGGAGGTTAGTCAGGCAGTTAATTGGCCGTGCTCCTTGACAACTTTCCTCTCACAGATTTTAAAATATCTGTTTTGTTTCTTACATTTGAAATAAATCAAAATCGCCCTCTCTCCAGATTCTAGAATATAAATTTTGTGTTTTCATTTTAAAAAATCGAAAAAACTTACCCCCTCTACATGTTCGTGAATTGGCACCACTGAGTCTGATATAACCAAATCAATAACAAACTATGCTGTTCTGGGGTTTCAAGTAAATCAATCAAATGCGTTGACACTAAAATATCAAGCAGTACAAACCGAGGACGAATTTGATTTAGCATGTGAGAATCATTTTAGGACAACAATGACAAGTTTTGCCTTCAACAATCGCATGTTATCTCGAAAAGGGGGCATCTTCACAAAGACGCAAAACAAGTTGTGACAGTTTCTAATATTTAATTAAATAAAAAAAGCTTCTTTTTTCAACTGAAAGTAAGGAGCAATATTAAAACTTAAAACGAACAAAATTCACTCCGTATATGAGGGGGCAGTCCCTTCCTCAACCCTCACTCTTTACGCTAAAGTCTTAAATCTCTTTATAAATGCTTCTCATTCAAATTCAAGAGTCTTTGTGTTTGAGCAGTCTTTCTTTAAAAAAAAATCGTAAAAAAAGTCAAAGTTTAGCGTAAAGAGCAAGGGTTGAGGAAGGGACAGCCCCCCTCATAAACAGAATAAAGTCTGGTCATTTTAAGTTTTAATGTTGCTCTCAAATCTTTTTGGACACTTCAAAAGGGCACTGGAACGTTTGATTTCCGTTCGAATACCCCTTTCCTGATCTTCTTGGACCACTGGTTCGACAAAATCGCCCCTGGGAAAAAGAAAAGAGAAAAATAAATGTGCATCTGTGATCTTTCTTCTGGCAAAATATACAAAATTCCACATTTTCGTAGGTAGAGACTTGAAACCTCTACAATAGGGTACTCTGATATGCTTAATCTGATCGTAAGATGTTCATTAAGATCGCTTGCCTTTTTGGGGGATAAACATCCCCCCAAAAAGGTAAATTGACTCAGGTCCATAGCTTTGGATGGGTAATATTAAACTTATTAAATTTTATATATGTAGAATCAGCATAAAAAAAAACAATTCTTTTGAGGCATCTATTGTTATCAAAGTTCCGTTTTTTACAGTTACGGTTAACTGTTTGACCATCAGTATATGATATTACTTATTAGAGAACTAACTTAATTCTATTGACAGTAGAAACTCTTTCTGTAACTAAAACTAAAAATTAATCACTTTGATTATTCTAAAAGGTAAACGTAATTAAAATGTCACACTTCCCTCCCTTGAGGGGGAGGGGTTTTAAACAGAGGAGGTGTTGAAATAAAAGCTGTATTTAAGGTATACATTTTTAGTTATCCAAGAGAGATACTTTGGTCCAATCTCGGAGGGATTCCCCTGTATCCTACGTAAGTAGGCTATGTGTTATTGTCAAATCCTTACTAATAGTTCCAAGGCAACTTCAATGTACAGTCCTCGGCAACAATTTCCCTGTCGTCTTTTCTCGTGCATGTTATCTACCTTGATTCTTTCCCCCTTATCGGATTTGTTTGAATCAAATCCGATTGCTTCAATTGGAAAAGTGATTTCCGATCTACCACCAATTTAGGAAAAACTAAGGATAGCGACAAGGAGATGCTAGCTTCAAATCGAGTATACTTTTTCGGCAAGAATAAATTTAGGGTTTTGTTTTCACTTCAAGCGCGAAATAGATCGATTCGTCTTAAAAGTACTACAGACAATGAAAATGAAAGCTGATTATTTTAGTGGGGACTTGCGCCCATGTATATCTTACAAAATTAGGGCAAATCGGGAATTCAGTATTTAACGGAAAAGGCCTCCATATGCATTTATGCCGTTTTTGTAGTAGTAGGGGCCAAATTTAGGAAAAGAAAGTTTCGTAAAAAAAAAAAACCAGCAAAGATAAGCTAAAATACATGGCACCAAACATCTTAAAAGGGAATAACTTTTATTTGAAGGGGTAGTTATTTTTGGGAATCCAGCAGAATGTTAAAGTTTCATGTTTACCAAAGTATAATCATCTACTGAACAAGTACAGTCAAAACTCTACAAAAATGACCCCGCGTACCTCAGCGCCTCTAGAGGGAAAATGTTGTACTACTTAATCGCTCCGAGCCAATAAATTAAATTTAATACAGCCTTTACGGAACAAGTATAATCACCTACGGAACTTGTGATTTAGTCGCCAGGTTCGCATAGGTATGGAATCGTCTCCGGAGACGCGGACAAAGGGTCACTTCTTTTGTGTGGAGAGGATAGGTTTTGTCAGTAGCCTACTTGTTCAGTATGTGTTTATACTTTGATGTTTACTAAGAAAAGGCTTTGCCAAACTTTACTAATTAGATTTGCTTATTTTTTACGGCCATACGTAGCAATATTGACAAAAATGTGATATTGCCGTCAAAACCGCATAATTTTAAAACAACAAAAAGAATAATCTCGTTTTTTGGGTATGAATAGACATAAAATGGGTGCAAGGAGGTGGAGCTTTTTTTTTCATTTCGATGTCCTTGGTACTGAAAAAGATTTTTTTCCTTTGAGGAGGGAATGAGATTTGCTTCGCTAGAGGCGGTTTAAGCTATCGACTTCCAACATTTATCCATATAAGATAATTTTATGTGTCGTATTCAAATAGCCAGATTTTTTTCGATTTAGAACCAAAAATCAAGGGGGCATTTACCGTCTGGGAGGGGTGAGAAAGAGCCATGGCCATCTAATGGATTCAGGAGACCTATGTAAGCTCAAGAAAGGGACTGCCTCGACAGCAAATGTCGAGTGTTTGACAGGAACAGAAAATCTTTACTTTTATTATATTAGGATTCAGATAAATTCGAAGAGATGAGCCCGAACCCTTTTGAGGACAAAACAAACTTCACAACAGTCCCAGTGATATAATTTCTATCCCTCCTACATTTGAGAGAAATGACGCAACTAAAGCTCAACTAATCTTCTCCAAAATGAGTTTCCACGTAAGTGCCTGATTGACTTTTTCAATGGTACAGCTGCAACAATAAGAATAAGGCAAAGAGAGAAAAATCTAAAAAAAAAAAAACAAGGGATCTATGACCAGTAGAAAGACAAAGAAAAGACGTCAATCACGACGGATTTTTCGCCTGTATAAAACAAGGTGTCTTCAGCAATAAAAACAGAAATAACCTGAGACACAAACAATTAAAAGAGAAAAGGGGTAAAATCTAAAATTCAAAGAGAAAATCCAACTAATACATATACAAATACTGGTACTAGTACATTATACGGACACTTTTATATACTGTACATGGAATGTCAAACGGTAGATGCTACATATACCGGGACAGATACCCGGTATTAAAACAGTTGTTAGAGTGGAATTGAGTGAAACGAATGATCTAATATGAATGTTAAAATTACAATTTGGGATTTGTGTTCAGGGCGCATAATTGTAACATGTAATTCTTATAATTTTGTTCATAAACCATAATAACGGGGTACCTGTATCTGGTTAGGTTACGTATTTAATATATGCTATGCTTTACCCCCCCCCCCTAGTGTGCAAATATATAGCCCAAATTTGTTTATAAACTATTATATATTCATCCTATTTTATTTTATTTTATTAACATTAGCCAAACTTGACTTCTTTAGCAGTATATAGAAGTGTCCGTATAATGCACCAGTACCCAAATACTACTCCATGATCCAATATAGTGTAGATAAGTGTAGCGTAGATAATATACGACAGTGTAGTGTAGATAATAGTGTAGATAATATACGATTTGAACATCTCTTATGAACGCAGAAAAGCAATTGTGGCTTTAGGCGAAATATCGTTCGTGATTTTAGTATTGTCTTTCCGCTCTACTGCCCGTACACTCGTTTCTTTGTTTTTCCCTGATAATTTTCCCTCTTTGTCTTGTCATGGTAGGATAATTCTGCTTTAGATCTTTTATTCGACAATGACCAACACAGATCAACCCAAACTAATCAAAAATCAACATCTCATGGATGAAAAGACGGGATCCAAAACGTTGGAACACATAGAAACACAACAGGGATTGTAGGTAAGAGCATTAAATACATCTGAAGAAGCAGTAAATAGATCTGTCAGACTGCAGAATATTGGTCAATGGATAATAGGCAGCAGATAGAAAATGGGAAAATTAAGGCACGTTCTGCGACTTCGCAACATATCTGCAACTTAATGATGCTTAAATGTGAGGAGTTGCAGATGCCTAAGGATAATGTTATCCCAGTAATAAAACCCGAGAGGCGATTACCGGCTGCCATACAGGATAGAAGAGAAATGGAATAGGAGTTAAAGCTACTCCATAAAAGTAACGCGATAATTTGCTTTCGGGATAGTTCACGATTTGAGTGGAACTCGGGAACTGGAATAATAACTTATCAAAACACAACATACCTGGATAAATAGAGAATTGGTTATCATCTGGGTAGCTTTGCTGAGGAAAAAGTTCCAAAGACTGGGTAGTTTCAAGCTAACCTATTTCAAATATAACGGGCAGCAAGAGCGCTAATGCAAAAGGATTCACCTGTAGAAACGTATGTATTCTAACGGACAACCAAGCATACCTTAAGGCTCTTTAGAACATAAAGAAAAGGTAAAGAAGTAAATTGAATTATTATGGAGAAATGAACAACCTATCAACCAAAAGACACCAAATTAACCTGATGTGGGTCCCAAAACATTCTGAGATCAAGGGTAATGAAGTGGCAGATGAAGCAGCTAAGGCTGGGGCAACACTGAAAGAATATGGGCCAGGACCGTTTATTCCTCTTCCCAGGGAAGCAGCAGTGAAGAGATAGAGCAATGGAAAGATGGATAAAACTAGCATAGAAAGGTGGGAAACAATGAAAAAAAGGAATCAAACAGTTCGTGGTAACAAACTGTAAGTAAGGAGCGACCAGGCTCAATGGTAACCGAAAACAGGCTCAATGGTAACCGAAAACGGAATTTTGATACCAATAGAAACATCAAAAGAATCAGGTTTTAATGCTGATTTCAAATATATAAGTTTCATCAAGTTCAGTCTTACCCAGCTAAAGTTACGCGCCTGAGAAAATTTGGCTGATTTTCGAAAAAAGGGGGAAAGACCCCCTAAAAGTTATAGAACCTTAATGAAAATCACACCATCATATTCAGCGTATAAGAGAACCCTACTGTAGAGGTTTCAGGCACCTATCTACAAAAATGTGGAATTTTGCATTTGTTTGCCAGAAGGAAGATCACGGATGCGTGTTTATTTGTTGTTGTTTTTTTCCAAGGGTGATCGTATCGACCAACTGGTCCAAAAATATCGAAGGAGGGCTCATTGGAACGGAAATTAAAAGTTCTAATGCCCTTTTAAGTGACCAAAAAAACGGGAGGGCAACTAGGCCCCCTCCCACGCTCATTTTTTCCCCAAAGTCACCCGATCAAAATTTTGAGATAGCCATTTTGTTCAGCATAGTCGAAAATATGATAACTATGTCTTTAAGGATGACTTAATCCCCCGAAGTCCCCGGGGGAGGGCTGAAAGTTATGAACTTTACTCAATGTTAACATATAGTATTGGTTATTGGGAAGTATACAGACATTTTCAGGGGGATTTTTTCTGGTAGGTGGGGGGGGGGTTGGGGGTTATATGGGAGGATCTTTCCATGATGGAAGTTTTCATGGGGGAAGGGACATTGCTATAAAGGGGGCGCCGGATTTCCATCATTATCAAAGAAAAAGATCAGAAATTAAATAAAAAAAAGTTTTTCAACTGAAAGTAAGGAGCAACATCAAAACTTAAAACGAATAGAAAATATTGCGTATTTGATTGGGTTCACCCCCTAGTCAATACCTCGCTCTTTAAGGCAAAGATTTTTTAGTACTTTCATGAGAGCTATTTATTCTAATTACCGGCCTTTGTGATTAAGGGGTCATTTTTAAAGAATTGGAGCAAAATTCGAACTTTAGCTTAAAGAGCAAGGTATTGACTAGGGGGCGAACCCCCTAATACACGTATTAAAAATCTATGAATATAGATATTCGTTGCGTAAGTTAATTCGTAAGTTACATATAATTATTACTAATAAAAACGTTCGTAAATAAAATTAAACAAGTTTCGAGAAAGCCATTTAACCAAATAAAAGTAAAATTAATATGCAAATTTTGTTTTAATTATTCATGTACGGTGAGCCAATATCAAAACCTGCATTAATTCAAAAACGTTCAAAAATTAAATAAAAAACAAGTTTTTTTTAACTGAAAGTAAGGAACGACGTTAAAACTTAAAACGAACAGAAATTATTCCGTATACGAAAGGGGCTGTCCCCTCCTCAACGCCTCGCTCTTTACGCTAAAGTTTGACTCTCACAACTCTATTTTTTTTAAACAATAAAAAACTTTAGCGTAAAGAACGAGGCGTTGAGGAGGGGACAGCCCCTTTCGTATACGGAATAATTTCTGTTCGTTTTAATTTTTAACGTCGTTCCTTACTTTCAGTTAAAAAAAACTTGTTTTTTTTTTATTTAATTGCTCCCAAATTTTAATACCACGCTGACTCAACATATACTAAGACAAGGAAGGTCGGAGATAACAATGGCAACTGAGACCATAAAAGGAATTCGAAATTTTGGGAAGCACCTTACCTAAATTGGGAGGGTTGATTCCCCTCTAACCCAAAAGTGCAAAATGACTGTTAAAACGAGGAGGCATCTGATTGAGTCTGTATGTACGCTAGGAGCAAACAGTATGTACACTAGGTACACTATGTAACAGTATGTACAGAGCATGTACATTACAAACAGTATGTACGCTAGGAGCGTACATACAGTATATAATTTCTTAAACCACATTGGCCTGGCATAACATAAAGAAAGAAAAACGAGCAAAAATGGGGTTTTTAAAGGCCAAATGAAAATACTGAAAAAACACAACAAAGCGAATATTTCGAGAGGACAAACGCCTCTTCTTCAGCATGAAACGAAATAATGT
Organism: Artemia sinica; assembly: GCA_027921565.1. Classification (NCBI taxonomy): domain Eukaryota; kingdom Metazoa; phylum Arthropoda; class Branchiopoda; order Anostraca; family Artemiidae; genus Artemia; species Artemia sinica. The sequence continues at coordinate 7,340,344 of CM051263.1, read as the reverse complement.
ATCCAAGGAAAGTGCCGAAGAAAAAAACAACAAAAAACAAACGCGGAAAGTCAATGTGAAAAGAACCAAAAAACCCAAGAAAAAACCAAAAACTTAAAAGATGAATAAAATTCAATAAAAGCCAAAAATTATGAGAATTAAAACCAAATACCTAACAAAAAGCGAGTTATTCGCCAATATCAGCGAAGTTTTTCAGTATTTTCATTTGGCCTTTAAAAACCCCATTTTGCTCGTTTTTCTTTCTTTATGGTACATATAGTATGTACGCTAGGAGCGTACATACAGTGCGTACGCTAAGAGCAAACAGTATGTACAGTGTGTAAAGAGCATGTACACTGCAAACAGTATGTTTGCTAAGAGTGTACATACTGTGTGTACGCTAGGAGTGTACATACAGTATGTACGCTAGGAGCATATATACTGTATGTACACTAGGAGCGTACATACAGTATGTACGCTAGGAGCAAACATTATGTACAGTATGTACAGAGTAAGTACACTACAAACAGTATGTACGCTAGGAGCGTACATACTTTTTGGAGTTTTTCCATCTTTTAATGTCAAGCTGGAGGATACTATGAGGGAAGGAAAGATCAGACAGGTGGCGAAGTATATGGCAGGGTTGGGGAATTAAATTATTTTTGGGCTCCCCCAATCAATAGCTAGTTTTATTTTCGTTTTTTTGCGGTGTGGAGGCAATGGGCCTGTGAGGCCTACGCCTCGACCCAAAGGTTTCACACAGCAGAACCAAATAAGAGGACTCTTTTTTTCTTAAAAGCTGAAAAATTTCACCAATCAGGTGGAGTTTAACCTTTAGTCTTTTCATTGGCTGAAAACTCCACATGGGAACACATTAAAACAAATCCGGTTTTACAAAGACGGGGATATTTGTCCTCCCGTTTCTAACATATGCTGGATGAATAATATAATAAGCATACAAAAATACATTAAAGAATTAAACCAATGAAATTAAAGTACATTTTATTATCATGGAATTATAGAAAAATATTCGCTCTTTTTCTCTTCGGTTGTGAGACTACTTTAAATCGTCTTTATCGCCTGGTAATTAATATCTAGTAGCTTACCTTTGACTCTAATTGCAGTGGTGATGTGCGTTTAGAAAGGAAACCACGGCACTTTGTTAAGCCCCGGGCTTGGATACGACAGCCCTTCAAAAGTGCCACCAATTGCTACAAATTTCCATCCATTTTAGGGCTTCCAAACTTCGGCATTGGAATGCCCAAAAAAGAGAGAATATTTTATGGAAAGAATACTAAGAAAGTAGTTCTTATGTTACATAAAATGGATTGATAAATCATATGGAATTAAATGTTATTTTATATCAAATACACTTTTAATAGATTTCAAACAAGGTATTGTTTTTGTTTTTAACACCATACATAACCAAAGTGTCTACAACAAAAACTTCAGGTTGGGAGGGGTGTGTGTGTCAGATCCCATTCTGGGGGCCTAGAGCTTCGGAATAAAGAGGATTTTACGACTAAACCTATTAATCCTCAAGCACGAAATTTCCCAAGAGAAGTCTTTAAGCGATCCTTAATCAGGTTCTCTGATGCTCGAGGGGGGACTTCAAACGATCCTTATTGGGGTTGCCTGATTTTTGAAATTTCCTTAAGCTATCTTTACGGTAGCTCAATGATTTGCTTTGAACGAATCAAATATGGACACTAGAGTTTCTTTTTTCTTAATGGATATTCTTTACTTGAAAAACTTTTTTTTTTAAGAATTGATAATTCTAAGTAAGTTCTATACTATGAAAGACTACTCTTAGAACTGTTTGCAAAACTATTCCTTAGACTGTTATCCTATACTTCTATACCCTATTAGATCTATACCCGATTAGATCACACCCTTTACATCTAAACCCTATTAGGTCACAACCTATAGTTCTACACCCTTTTAACAGTTATTCAAATTGAATAGCTATCACAACTGAAAATCACAAATGACTATCAGCATTGAATGACCATCACAATTGTTTAAAAACATCTCATCAAAAGGGCTTAAAAACAACCACAATGAAATTGATTATCGGTTGCTTTTGAGCAAACGATTAGCACCCGTTTATTATACATTTGTCAAAAATTGCGACACATCGTCAAGTAGTTGATGGCACTGTCAAGAAAAAAGGAAAAAACAGCCATTTATTACTTTAATAATGATGCCATATTGTATTTTATTATCTTTTTACTTCTGATAAAGTAATCAAAGGGTTCTACATAGCGCACAAAACTGTCTAATAAAACAGAGGAGGGGGAATCATTTATGATACTGTGATCAGAAAGCAACGGCTTTCTACAACACGACATCAGAAGTGCCCCACATTATGAGTAGTCGAGATTACCCTAGAGATAAAAAATAAATAATCCCTACAAATTTTGATATTTGGCGTAAGAATACACTTCATTGAGGTCTATCCTAGAAATTGTTTGCTTTTCTTATAATTGGGACAAATTTGTTTCGCTTGCCTGCAAGGATTTACCCTCTCCCCTATATCTCGTGGACATTTTGGAGGCCAGCTTCCCCCACCATATGTAGCACACATTTGTCACACCTCTTTGCACATCTCCACCACACTCGTTGTGTGCCACGCATGGCATACACCTATCACACCTCTTTGCACCACGTGCGGCACATCTCCGCCACACATGTCGTGTATCAAGTGGTATACACGGCTTTTGGAAGTGGAGAGGTCTGCTTGACTGTCAACTGAATTCTATCCTTCTACATTCTCTTCTGCGATTTTTTTTTCTTTGTATCTTTCAATGCTGTAATTGATTTTTATCAGTGGCGAGAGTTCTCAATAAACACACAAGAGCTGTCTCATAAAACCGAGGGAAACAAAGCAATTAAAAGACCTGGATTAGAGAGCAGGGACTTTCTATGACACGATATCATCAGCCTGACTACCGCAACAAGGCTTTTTGTGGTGATCTTTTGGCCCAACATTTCCTCCAAAGGTTTTAATTAAAATACTGGAGATTGAGTTCTGCTGATATGAAATAGCTTAGGTTTTACCGAACGAGATAATGGATGTGGCTTTACACGCGTAATAAGGGATTTGATAAGAGCGATTAAAAAATCGATGAGACGGAAATTCCTGATGAAATCGTCTCGATGTCGAAATAAATGAGTCAATATAGGTTTTGAAACTTGATTTACGGTTAATTTGTTCAAGATTTCGACGAAGCATTAATCTGATAAATAATCGATTCTAGATAATTTCGGAGACCACACTGCCTTTCCATGACGATAAATAAAAGCTCAAATAGGGATAAAATCCTTTTAATAGACACTGTTTCACAAACAGTGATAAAAATTCACAAAAAATGCCAGATATTTCAATCACATATGCAGTGACTGTCATCAGTAGTAAAACTACTGATGACGGTCACCGCATATGTGACCGAAATATCTGGTATTTTTTGTGAATTTCTATCACTGTTTGTGAAACACTGTCTATTAAAAGGATTTTATCCCTATTTGAACTTTTATTTATAATCTATTCTAGCAGGGCCCATTAGATATCTTATAATGTCATGTGTAAAGTTTTAGATAACTTCGATTCCACGCCTAAAGACGAGGGATTGCACATTCCCCGCCACGTGGTGTACATTTCAGAATGCCAAGTCTGCTTCACAGTTCTACCAAGCTTGCCACAGTCCCCAAAACGCTTAGCCCACTCCCAAAAACGCTTGACATACTCCCCAAAACGCTTGGCACAGTTCGCCACGTTTAGCACGTTTCACCTGGTGTATATGATTTTAGAGGGTGGGCAACCCCTCACCTAAGGTTGTATCTCGTATTTTTAAACCGACTTTTTAACTTATGTGATAACTGCAGAAAACCGTGTGATGAGCCGTTCTAATAGGGAGGATTAGGAGGGCAATGCAGTTTCAATCACACACTGAGAACAGCTTACCAAACGGTTTTTCCAATTATCTCAGATGCGTGAAAATGCGAGATGCGGTCTTCAGCAGTGACAGGGACGACAAACGAATTTGTTGAAGCATGCAAGGTTTGTCCCAGAAGTATCTAGACTACAATCACAAGGGGAAAGTTGATTGAGGATACATGCACAATGGATTTTAGATTCTTCAAAGCAAGATCCTTGTGGAACTATATACAAGGATGCCCGGTACCTCAGGAAGCCTTCGGCAGGAGAATCAGCCAATAGACTGATATATCATAGAATATTTTTTTAATTTTTCAAAAACAAATATTATGCATAAAAAAATGGAAAAAAAATTGGAAAACAAATATTTCTATTGAGATGGGATGGGCGCTACTTGCGGATAATGCTAGTTTTATCATTTAAATTAAAAACAAATACCATATGAAGAATAAGGAGTAAAAGAAATGAGAGAAGAATAATCGTAGGAAGGATGCACCCTACTCTTTTGCAAATGTTGCTTGGAATCAATACTATTTAAATAAAATCGTAGTATGTACGTAATAGCCGTAGGGTTCTCATATGTGTTGAATTTCACTGTACAACTTTAATCACGATCGTGACCCTTTTTAGGGGGTGTTCACCCCCATTGAAAAAATTTTCAAATTTGTACATATTAATACGAAAAAACAAAAAATCTTAAAAAACTAAGAAATAGAAAAATTCAATAAACTAAAAAAAAATCTCAGCAAAGAAAAAACAACAAAAAAACACTCAGAATTTAATGACACTTGATTACATGTAGAACTAAATTACTAGCTAGACATGTTATCGTTGTAGACTATATCATGGCTAAATGTAATTTTCCTGCCACGTAGAAAGCCAGTGATGTCCAGGCTGTTTTTAATTTTGCAGGCAGACAAAGAAGTAAATCTTGGCCATGTTTAGACTGCAGGGATTTGAGCGGTGATAGTCAAGCATTATTTCTCCAGAGACTACTCTGTAACTTGGTACACTTTGGTGACCGAGATACCAGACAATGACGATCTTCCTTTGAAAGTATAAATCCTTAATCTTTGCCGCTAATTATCAGCAAAGGTTGAAGACTTATTGACAGGGCTATAGCAAAAGCTAGTGGTAGAATGATTGCACTCATTCTATCACTAACGAAGCCAACAAATTCTTTCATTTTTGCAAAAATATTTTCATTTCAGCAACTGAAAGCTTCCAGCGTGTTGTCCCTCCTACGCGTTCTTTTCTCTTTAAACGCCATGAGTTATCTTCGAATTTACAGGAAATGGTGGAAGTTTACCAACCGTTGCAGGGACTCTGCCACGCATAGCGGCCAGCAACACGCTGTCACGAAACTGTGCGGCACAGGTGACACTCTGAGATTTGCATCAAATGCTAGAAAATGGGCGAACCAACGTGCAATACCCTCACTGACCTTCTATGGTTTCTTTTTTTAGATGGATACGGCAACTGACAGCATACTATCCTTTAACCCTGTGGTATGCCTACATCTTAATTCCTGATGAGGTACTTGTTAGTTATCCCGACCACAGTCAAGTTCTTGATCGGAGTAAAACCACTTTCTCTGTCTGCATTTGGAGATAATTAGTTTAATCTCTGTGAGATAAAATACTATACAGGTATGTTTTTAGTAAATATTAAATATGTTAAATATTAATATTTATTATATAATATTCATACAATAAATATTATATATATATATAGAGTTGGTTAGGATAGGTATTTAATATAATGCATTTCGGACGGCCTGCTTTCCATAATTCTCTGTTGTAGTTTCCATAATTTTGTTTATAAAGTATTATATTTTCATCATATTTCGGTATATTTCGTTAGGATTAACCTAACTTCACTTCTTGGGTTTGGTCGGGATAACTCACAAGTAACCCTGATGACACCAGAAAGTCACCGCTCACTTGTGTCTTGACCCCCACTTTTCAGGGTCTCACAGGCAAGACATTTAGGTTGCAGGTTATACCTTACACGCACCATTATAACCTTCCATGGAAACCCCTTTCCCTCAGCCAGAGAAAAATTCAGACTTGATACTTTCCGAATTCGACTTGTAAAAATAAATATATCTAAAATGATGGAACTTGCAATTTATAATCAATTGGATTGGCATTATACATGTGCCCTGGGTTTCACCAGGCGTGGCTACTCTCGAAAGCTTCATTTTACTTTCGGGTTTACTTTCCACACCAACCAAAAATTTTAATATAGCAAGTACTTTATTTATTTTGTAGAGCCCCCATCCCAAAGCTCTATATGTAAAATTCCAGCACAGTTGGCATGTCAAACAGTTCGTGGTAACGAACTGTAAGTAAGGAGCGACCCGGCTCAATAGTAACCGACACTCTAAAAACCGGAATTTTGATACCCGTAGATATATCAATAGAATCAGATTTTTATGCTAATTTCAAATATATAAGTACCCATCAAAAGTTACGTGCCTGCGAAAATTTGCCTTATTTTCGAAAAAAGGGGGAAACACCCCCAAAAAGTCATAGAACTTTAATGAAAATCACATCATCGGATTCAGCGTATCAGAAAACCCTACTGCGGAAGTTTCAAGGTCCTATCTGCAAAAATGTGGATTTTTTTTTTTTTGTCAGAAGAAAGATCACGGATGCGTGTTCATTTGTTTTTTTTGTTTTTTTTTTTTTTTATTTCCCCTGGGGTGATTGTATCGATCCAGTAGTCCTAGAATATCATAAGAGGGCTCATTTGAACGGAAATTAAAAGTTCTAGTGCCCATTTTAAGTGACCAAAAAAATGGGAGGGCAACTTGGCCCCCTCCCACGCTCATTTTTTTCTCAAAGTAACCCAATCAAAATTTTGAGAGTCATTTTGTTCAGCATATTCGAAAATCTAATAAATATGTCTTTGAGGATGACTTAATCCCCCACAGTTCCAGATGGAAGGGCTGCAAGTTATGAACTTTGCCCATTGTTTACATATAGTATTGGTTAATGGTAAGTATAAAGACGTTTCAGAAGGGATTTTTTTCTGATGGGGGGGATCCTTCCATGGAGGATATTTCCTTGGGGGAAGGGACATTTCTATGAAGGGGGCGCCGGATTTCCCAGCATTATTTAAAAAACGATCAGAAATTAAATAAAAAAACTAGTTTTTTCAACTGAAAGTAAGGAGCAACATTAAAACTTGAGACAAACAGAAATTATTACGTATATGAGGGGGTTCGCCCCCTAGTCAATACCTCGCCCTTTTCGCTAAAGTTTTTTTTAGTAGTTTCAAAAGAGCTATCTATTCTAATTAACCAGCCTTTGTGGTTCAGGGGTTTGTGATTCGAACAAACTCGAACTTTAGCGTAAAGAGCAAGGTATCGACTAGGGGGCAAACTCCCTAATATATGTAATAAAACATACGAATATAGAAGTTCGTTACGTAAGTTAATTCGTAAGTTACGTCAGCAAAAAATTTCGAGAAAGCCTTTTAGCCAAAAAAGTAAAATTAATATGCAAATTTCGTTTTAATTATTCATGTACGGTGACCCAAAATCAAAGCTGCATTAATTCAAAAAAGTTCAGAAATTAAATAAAAAAACAAGTTTTTTTTAACTGAAAGTAAGGAGCGACATTAAAAACAAACGAACAGAAATTATTCCGTATATGAAAGGGGCTGTCCCCTCCTCAATACCTCGCTCTTTACGCTAAAGTTTGAACCTGTCACAAAACTTTATTTTTTAAAACAATAAAAACCTTTAGCGTAAAGAGCGAGGTATTGAGGAGGGGACAGCCCCTTTCATATACGGAATAATTTCTGTTCGTTTTAAGTTTTAATGTCGCTCCTTACTTTCAGTTAAAAAAAAAACTTGTTTTTTTATTTAATCAATTAAAAGACTAGGGCACCTTAAGCTACCTTAAAGAGGCCCTAGCCTCTAAATACCTTGATCGGGGTGAATCATCAATATAGGATTTGTCCAACCCATTCTACCTTGTTTTCAGTGGTAAATCAAGCAAGAAAAACGGGTTTTAATTTTAATAAAGCAGTGAATACAAACAACAAAATAAACACTTAATTAAAAAAAAACACTCCGAATATTTCGGCTGAACCTCCGGGAGCCTTTCTCAACGGAAAAAAAAGAGAAAAAAAAGAGAAAAACAAAAAAAATTGTTTTTTTAAAAAAGGGCATTTTTTTTTGTTTTTCCTCTTTTTTCCGTTAAGAAAGGCTCCCGGATGTGGGGCCGAAATATTCGGAGTGTTTTTTAATTAAGTGTTTATTTTGTTGTTATTTATTCACTTCTTTATTAAAATCAAAACCCGTTCTTTCTTGCTTAATTTTTCGTAAATGGAAAAGCAGTGTGGTCTAAAAAATTATTCAGTGGTAAATCATGTGCGAATTAACATTCAACCTTGACTATCACTCACGGCAACTATAGATAAAGATTGTAAAAACCAGACAAAATTTGGGGGAAGGGATATAACATTTAAAAAAAGTAGGATTTGCAGGCTAAATATATATAAATCTTCGGTGCTTGTATGATATACCCCTTACCGCTCAAGTTGTTCATGCATTGACTCACTGTAAACCGGTTTCTCTCGCTAGTTTCTTTCAACTTAGCGTGAGAACAGACAAAGAGGAGTGACAGAATAGATGGGAAATATATAATTTGGGCTATATATTTGCACGTTAGGGGGAGTGTGGGTAAATTATTTGGACAGTGTGAAGTCAGAAAACAATTCATACTTCATAATATGCAGAATAATTGTAGCTAACACATTTTGCATGCAGACCCGTTGTACTTTACCCCACCCCCCTAATATATAGCAAATATATAGCCTAAATTTGTTTATAAAGTGTTATATTTTATCATACTAAGGTATATTTTGTTAGGATTAACCTAACTTCACTTCTTGAGCGGTAGGGGGTATATCATGCAAGTACCAAATCTTCATCCATGATCTCCAAAATTTTGCACCATTTTCGAATAATTAGTGTTTTAAAAAATTATAAGTACGTACGTAGTAAGAAGATCCTACGTAAGTAGAGAAAGTAATCATACGTGTGTAAAATTACGAGGCCATTATCATTCTGTTTAAAAAATGGCGAGAGAATGATTTGGACCTGTCTATCCTCAAAGATTTGGAAACTTCTCCGGACAAAATTTCTTTGAGGTATCTTGATGATTTTATACCTCAATGATTTTTCCTAGCCTAGACGAATCATTAATCAAGCATACTCATTGGCATTTCTCCAGACATTTTATTTCTTGATTTTCTTTGCTCTTTAGTCAAAAATAGCGAAAAGTTCCTTTGAATTATCGGATCTGCAAGCTAAAAGTTAGCTTGTGTCATTATGTAGCAAGTATAGCTTAGATTATCACCCGACCGGATTACACATACAACATGATGACCACGGTTGGCAACAAGGCCGTATCCAGGGGGGGGGGTACCCGATTTGAACCCCCCCCCCCCCCCCCGAAATTTTTGACCGACTCGAAAATAAGTCGAAAATTAGTAAAACCTAGGTAAAAATCAGTAAAATTAGTCGAAAACTAATTCAAAATTAGTAAAAAAAAACCCAAAAAAGTCAAAAATTAGTAAACCCCCCCCTGAACAAAAATCCTGGATACGGCCCTGGTTGGCAATGGGACATTTTTGGTGCTTTTTTGACACTTTTTCTCTTGGGTGACACCACGACACTTTAGGGTCTAAAAAGACCAGTTTTGGAAAAAAAAACTTTTGCATTTTACCTCAAATCAAACCCTCGTTGGTTTGTATTATTGCTCTTTTCTTAAAGAAACTGCGCTTGCGCCATTTTGGTCTGTATTTTCATACTTTTGTTACGATGGCCGGGTCATTTTCACTGCTTTCTGTAAAACGGCAGCACTAACCAAAATAGACTTCATGAAACACGTGACTTAACCGCTGAAAAAAAATAAGCAAGCAAATAAAGCTAGATGTCTCAAATTTCAGTTCGAGGCAACTCAATAGTTTTCTGGAGGCACGCTAAAAGTGTCTCGTTTTTGCTAATTTTGACACTTTTGTCTCCGAAAGTTTTGCAAACCCTACAGCTGAAGATTCCATGCAAACTACGCCAACTTTATTTTAGTTATTTTAACAATTAAAATATATGTCACGCTCGAATCAATGTATTTTATAATTTTATCTACATTCCGTAAATTTGCTAAAAGCTTAATAAAATACCCTTTTTTGCAAATTTAGTAAAATTACCAAAATCTATTTAATTTCTGACTTAATGGTTTTGCCCCGGACAAATCATTAACCAAAGATACATGTTGGCATTTCTCCCTATTTTTTGGCTATCTCCAAAAAGCATATGGAACAAGCTGGTAAAGATAATGTCCCACTAAAAAGTTTAACCTTAATTGCTAGAGATCTTATGCTACGTCTGGCTAATTTTATGACTAACCTCAGAGGCCTCTGAACAAACAATGACTTATCTCTTTTATTTTTTCTTTAACTTCAAGGCAAAGCCGGCATCCCTGTTTCACTTGGCAAAAAATATCAGAGGCAACGCTGGAGCGTTGCCTATAGTAAAGGCCATACGGCTCCAATGTTTTATTATTATTTTTTTCCCCAGAGGCACTTCATATGGAAGGGGTTGTCGAAAAAACTTCAAAGGGGGCTCATTCGATTGGAAATCGAGAGTTCTAGTGCCCTTTTTAATAGTCGAAAATGATTGGAGGGCAACTAGCCCCCCCCCACGCCCATCATTCCCCCAAACACATTCAATCAAAATTTTGAGATAGCCATTTTGTTCAGCGTAGTTGATTTCCAGATAGAAATTATGTTTTTGAGGAGGACACTCCCCAACAGCCCTCAGGGCAAAGGTTTTAAGTTATGCCCTGGGGGCATATAAGGTTTTTATAGAAGGCGTTGTCGTAGAAACTTCAAAAAAGGCTCATTCGATTGGAAATTCAAAGAGATAGTGCCCTTTTTAGGGCTAGTGCCCTTTTTAATAGTCGAAAATGATTGGAGGGCAACTAGCCCCCCCCCACGCCCATCATTCCCCCAAACACATCCAATCAAAATTTTGGCATATGAGGTTTTATATAGACAATGTTGTCGTAGAAACTTCAGAAAGGGCTCATTCGATTGGAAATTTAAATGGCTAGTTCCCTTTTTATTAGTCGAAAGTGATTCTAAGGCAACTGACAATTAAGTTAAAAATTTCTCAAAAGTCAGATAACAAAAACTCAGGTGTCATCAAAACCCCCCAAGGCCCGGGGGCAGGCGTTGTAAGTTATGCCCTGGGGCATATATTGTTCGTATGAAAAGGATGCTCGTATAAACTTCAGAAAGGGCTCATTTGATTGGATATTGAAATTTCGAGCTCACTTTTTTATAGTCAAAAGAGATCCGAGGGCAGCTAGCCCCAAACCCATCTGATGAAAATTTTGAGATAGAAATCTTGTTAAAAATAGTTCAAAGTCCGGATAAGAAAAAATCCAGTGTCAATAGAATCCCCCGGGGCACAGGGGAAGGCGTTCTAAGTTATGCCCTAAGGGCATGTATGATTCTTATGAAAGGGATGGTCGTAAAAACTTCATAGAGGGCTCATATGATTGGAAACTGAAAGTTCTAGTTCACTTTTTAAGAGTCAAGAGAGTTAAACAAGCCCCCCCCACGCCCTTTTTTCCCAAATGCATCCAATAAAAATTTTAATATAGCTATTTTGTTAAAAATAGTTCAAAGATCATACAACAAAGATTCCGGTGTTGACACAACCCACCAGGACCCGGGGGCAGGCGTTGTAAGTTATGCCCTGGGGGCATATATGGGTCTTATGGAAGGGATGCTCGTATTAACTTCAAAGAGGGATCATTTGATTTGAAATTGAAAGTTCTAGTTCACTTTTCAAGAGTCAAAAGAGATTGGAGGGCACCTAGCCCCCCCCCCCTCCACGCCCTTTTTTCCTCAAACCCATCCGATAAGAACTTTGAGATAGCTTTTTTAAATAGTTCAAAGACCATATAACGAAAACTCAGGGGTCAACACAGCCCCCCAGGGCCCGAGGGCAGGTGTTGTAAGTTATGCCCTGGGGCATATATTGTTCGTATGAAAAGGATGCTCGTATAAACTTCAGAGAGGGCTCATTTGATTGGATATTGAAATTTCGAGCTCACTTTTTTACAGTCAAAAGAGATCCAAGGGCAGATAGCCCCAAACCCATCTGATGAAAATTTTGAGATAGACATCTTGTTAAAAATAGTTCAAAGTCCGGATAAGAAAAAATCAGGTGTCAATAGAATCCCCCGGGGCACAGGGGAAGGCGTTCTAAGTTATGCCCTAAGGGCATGTATGGTTCTTATGAAAGGGATGGTCGTATAAACTTCATAGAGGACTCATTTGATTGGAAACTGAAAGTTCTAGTTCACTTTTTAAGAGTCAAGAGAGTTAAACAAGCCCCCCCCACGCTCTTTTTCCCCAAACCCGTCCGCTACAAATTTTGAGATAGCCAGTGTTTTGGAAATTGTTCAAAAATTAGATAACAAAAACGCCCCCCCCCAGAGCCCGGGGGATAGGCGTTGTAAGTGTTGTCCTGGGGACGTATATGGTTCTTATGAAAGGGATGCTCTTATAAACTTCAGAGGGGGCTCATTTGATTGAAAATTGAAAGTTGTAGTTCTAGTTTTAAGATTCAAAAGATATCCGAGGGCAACTAGCACCCCCCCCCCACAAACACCCTATTTTCCCCAAGCCTAGCCGAAATTTTTTTTATAATAGCCATTCCATTAAAAATAGCTCAAAGGTCAGATAATAAAAATTCCTGTGTCGACGGAACCCGCCAGGACCCGGAGGCAGGTGTTATGAGTAATGCTCTAGGAGCATATATAGTTCTTATGGAAGGGATGCTGGTATAAACTTCGGAGAGGACTCATTTGATTTGAAATTGGAAGTTCTTGTTCACTTTTTAAGAGTCAAAAAAGATTGGAGGGCAACTAGCCCCCCCTCCTCCACGCCCTAAATGCATCAGATAAAAATTTGAGATAGACATTTTGATAAAAATAGTTCAAAGTTCTGATAACAAAAAACTCCGGTGTCGACACAACCCCCCAGCGCCCGGGGGTATGCGTTATAAGTCATGCCCTGGGGGCATATATGGTAGTTATGGAAAGGATGCTCGTATAAAATTCCTAGAGGACTCATTTGATTAGAAATTGAAAGTGGTAATTCACTTTTTAAGAGTCAAAAGCGATAGGAGGGCAGCTAGCCTCCCCCCACACTCCATTTATTTTTTTTCCAGAGGCACTTCATACAGAAGGGGTCGTCGTATAAACTTCAAAGGGGGTTCATTCGATTGGAAATCGAGAGTTCTAGTGCACTTTTTAAGAGTCAGAAGTGATCATAGGGCAACTGGCCCCCAAGCCCCTTTTCCCGAAATACATCTGATAAAAGATTTGAGGTAGCCATTTTGTTAAAAATAGTTGAAAGATCACATAACAAAAACACCTTTACGTATGGTCATTTCGTTAAAATAATTCAAATATCAGATAAGAAAAACTCCTGTGTCGACACACCCCCCCCCCCCAGGGCCAGGGCAGGCGTTGTAAGTATTGCTCTTAGGGCAAATATGGTTCTTATGGAATGTATGCTCGCATAAACTTTAGAGAGGGTTCATTTGAATGGAAATTAAAAGTTGTAGTTCATTTTCTCAGAGTGAAAAAAGATCAGAGGGCAACTAGCCCCTCCCGCCCTCCACGCCTTTTGGCGTGTCGGATGGATAAACCCAACCTATAAAAATTTCAGGTGACCATTTTGTTAAAAATATTTCAACCATCAGATATTAAAACTCCAGGGTCAACACAACCCCCCAGGGCCCAGGGATAGGCGTTGTAAGTTATACTCTGGGGATATATATGGTTCTTATAGAAGGGATACTCGTATAAACTTCAGAGAGGGCTCATTTGATTGAAAATAGAAAGTTTTAGTTCACTTTTAAAGAGTCAAAAGAGACCAAAGCTTAATCTAGTCCCCCCCACGCCCTTTTCCCCAAACCCATCCGATAAAAATTTTGAGATAGCAATTTTGTTAAAAATAGTTCAAACATCAGATAAAAACTCCGAGGTTGACACAAACCCATTTTTTCAGGGATACCACCAGATGGCTAATTTGACAGTGTATATATATATACAAATCTTTGAATTAGCCAACCGACCAACCAGTATTTTAAGCCTAGGAGTCCAGCTGGACATAAGGAAACATATTGAGGAAACAATTCTTACTTGATAATATGCAGAATAAGCCTATTTAACATATTTAGCAGAGGGAGAGCCTTAATCTTCACTTCTATCCTTGTTTTCCCAGTTTTTATAAGAAATTCATGAATTTTTTAGAACCTATATATTCACAGAATATATACCCCTACCCCCCTAATGTGCAAATATCTACCCAGAATTGCATCCTGAATCTAAACACAACATTCATTTGCATCACAAATGAACTTTACTCCCATATTAGCCATGTGGTGGATGTCCATTTTTTCACTTTGATATTGTTACTTTAGTATCAGTTTTGATACTTTGATGAATATTTGATTTTTTTTTTAAGTTTGATTTTGAAATAAGGAATTTCCAAAAACTTGAAAGTTTTAGCAATCAAAAACGAACAAAAATTAATTCAAAAAAAGTTTCCGAAAAATAAGTTTTTCAAAGAAAAGTAAAGGCCATTTTAAACTTAGGCTCAGCAGATACAAATACCTTTTAAAATTCAAACTCAAAACGACCAGAAATTACTATTAAAGAATAAATGAAACCCAAAACGAACAGAAATTAAATAAACAATCATAGCAAAAACATACAACAAGTAATAATATAAATGAATATATATATATATATATATATATATATATATATATCTTAAAGTGAGTAATGCTTAGATTGAATATGAAAATCAAGCTTAAAAAAAAAAAATATTTTCCTATTGAAGTATAAATGAAACTTAAAACGAACAGAAATTAAATAAACAATCAATGCAAACAAACATACAATGGATATTAATGTAAATTATTAAATAAATCGTAAAACGAGTAAAACTTACATTGAATATGCAAATCAAGCTTGAAACGAACAAAAATCACCACAAACAAGAGTTTGGGTATGACCTCCTTCTCTCACTGTAAAAGTCTAAAACCTACTGCGTCATTGGCGCTTTACTGAAAACTATATACGTCTTGAACAGTCTTGGAAAGCATAAACAACATCAAATTGAATATTTGATGTATAATAATATTAATTGTTGAAAGATCCATCAGTTCAAGAATTTATTTTACTGTAATTATATTTTTATTTTCAAAACTGTAAGAACTGATAAAGAAAATATTTGTAATATAATCCGTTTTCAGTTAAGCGCCAATGACGCAGTAGGCTTTTGGGTTTTTATTTACAGTTAGGAAAGGAGGCAGTATCCAAACACTTGTTTGTAGTGAAACTATATTCGTCTTGAACAACTTTAAAAAGTGCTAATAAATTAAACTGAATATTTTATGTATAATGATATTAATTGCTGAAAGCTCATCAGTTCAACATTTTACTATAATTTTAATGTTTATTTCAATATTAAGTACAAAAGAAAATTTTTGTCATAAAATTGGTTTTCAGTAAAGCGAAAACGGTAACGAAAGATTGCTTGTATTCTCTAATTCCTTCGCAAAATACCACCACCCCCCCCCCCCTGCTCCTCACCCAGTAGAAAATCTATCTGGGGATTACCTCCATTGGACATTTAGATACAAGCTAAAGCCTTACAGTTCAATGTGTTTAACTAAACATAAGGACTTCAAAAATCACGTGCACTAGTTGGCGCATATCAAACGTGGCATAAATGTGCCACGTGTGGGGCGAAGAGTCACTGCGATGCGTGTTGAAAGCGTACTGCGCGCGCAGCAAGTTGCAATATGAGATACATTATTTTAATGAGCAGACTTACTTAATTGGGTTGAAGCTCCTGCCATAAAAGCAAATTGCCTCCTCTCTGCCACCAGGTGGCAGAGAGGGAGTGACCCCAGGATTATAACACATGCCAAAAATAACCATCTTTTATATTTTAGCATATCTATATCCAGGGCCATATCCAGGATTTTTTTTTTTGGGGGGGGGGGGGGGGGGGGTAAGGGTGCAAAAGGATTTTTTCAGGGGGGGGTACAAAAAACTTTAAACAACGCATCAAAAATTTGCTTATATACAGTTTTACCTTTTTACGAGTCATACAAACATTTCGAGGGGGAGGAGGGTCAAGCCTCCTATTCCCACTGGATACGGCCTTGTCTGTATCAGTAGAGTCACAATACTGAATAATAATAAGTTTTTCTCACGAAACTTACTTTGGAATAAAAATAAAAACAGGGGCATATTTTATATATATATATATATATATATATATATATATATATATATATATATATATAATATATATATATATATATATATATATTATATATATATATATATATATATATATATAGCCATGTTTTTGCAAAAGATATTTTACTCTATGGAAACTTTCCTGGTTCCGAGCAATAAGCGATTTATGAGAGCAACGTACTCAGAAACTGTTATGCTACAATTCTTCCTAAGATTTTATTTAAATTCAACCTTGATTTCTTAAGTTCCAGATCTAGATATCACGAAATAAGCATAAAATGGAAAGAAATGGGACTCGGCAAAAAGTGGCTTATTACTGCTGTGATTCTTTTTCAGTTACATCCTGTTTAACAAGGTACTTAACCGTAACGAGTAATCACGAATAGGGGCAAGTATTGAAAACGCCCGTTATTGTGATTTATTTGTCATTCTTCTCAAGGTTAATATCAACATTTAAGTGTCTGACTTTCAATAAATCATTGGCAATTTATTATGCAGATTTTTACAATATGCTGATTTCCTATTAATGTGGTTCGATCCCGCTTTCTAGGACTATAATGAGAGAAAGGTTGAGGTGACTAAGATACGTTATGCGGATGAAGGATAACAGATTGCCACAGATAGCCCTTGTCGGCCAACCGTCTAGGGCCAAGTGAAAAGCAGGTTGTCGCCGAATGGAGTGGGAAGATGTCGTAAGGAACGATTTAAGGGAAACTGAGACTTTTAGGGAGATTGTAAATAATGAGGCTTTAAATAGATTAGGATGGAGAAGGAGCGTGCGTAGCTGTGTTGGCTTCAGACGGCTTGGTACTGCAATGAGCTGTTAGTACCAGCAGTACGCTTTTCCGGGGATTTATCCCCGTGCAACTGAACCCCGTGTAACACAAACCCCGTGCAACTCAACCTCATTTAACTGATCCCCGTGAAAATGAAACCCCGTGCTCAGTTTTTCAGTATTCTACAAATATGAGGTAATATCAATGGATAAAACACAAGTTAGAATGTTTACATGTTCAACCTTGTTGGAATTGTTTGTTTTTTAAAGTCATGATATAAATCAAGATGATTCACAAAAAAGTTCGTTTTCTTGTCACAAAAAGTGAAAGACCTTAAGCCGAATTGGCCAGCCCTGACAAAGAACAAAAGAGAGAAAACTCGATGAAGAAAGAAACAAACGAGACTACGGCCAGTAGAGAAAGGATAAAAACCAAAACGACGCGGACATTTTGCCTCTATAAAACGAGGCGTCTTCAGCGCAGAAGAAACAAAGATTAATAAACTAAAAACACACAAAAAAACACCACCAATATTATTAAACTACAATTGTCGCAACAGTTTACATAGGTCACCGTCACTAATAGAGTTACTTCGATGAGAACACCAAAACGATGATGGTTTTTTTGTGTATTTTCCAGGGGGGTATTTCTTCATGGGAGGGTATTTTCAGCAGGGGAGTATATTCCGAGAGGGGTATTTTCTGCGGGGGGTATTTTCCGAGGGGGGGGGGGTAAAATGCCTAGACCCGTAGACAGTGAAAGGGTGAAGGGAACCCCATTAACAGACATAAAAAAGGAGAAACAAATCTGTCTTTAATGGTTTGTGACGTCCGATTTTCTTTATTTTTGTAACAACAAAACAGAGATTTTTGTAATCATCTTAACAGGCATTTACATCATGACTAAAAAAAACAATTCCAGCAAGGTTGAACATGTAAAGATTATAACTTGTATTTTACCCAATGTTATTGCCTGGTACTTGTAGAATACTGAAAAACTGAGCATGGTGGTTCAGTTGCACGAGGGTTTAGTTACACGAGGGAGTTCAGTTGCAAGAGGGTTCAGTTGTACGGTGGTTCAGTTACAAGATGGGTCAGTAACACGGGGGTTCAGTTGCAAGGGGGTTCAGTTGCACGGTAGACACGAAAGCAGTTGCGTTTGAGCTGCATCAAGAAATTTTAAGATTATCTCTGTTTTTTTTTGTAAAATCCCCCCTCTCAAGGCGTTTGATGCTTTCTATATACTGTGCTAAATAAAACAAATAAATAAATGAAAAAGCAAAGCAAACCTCTTAAGATGGCTAAGAAGTTCTAGTGCCAAAATCAAACCAAATCGAGAGCATTAAACTTTAAAGTCATAAGTTTAAAACTTGGAACTGAGACAACTCATTTTAATGCTTAAAAAACTGTTTGGATTTCCTATTTTTAGACCTACCTATTTTTACCTATTTTAATCTACCTATTTTTAGACCCCTCCCCCCGTTATGCCTACTTTAGATATAATATCGGTATAGATATGCTTTGCGCTTTAAAAATGTCTTATTTTACCGTCTCTCACAAAAAATTTATTGTCTCTCCCCTATGATTCGCACAATTTTCATAGAAAAACCTGACCGCGGATCAATTGACAAGGAAAAATTGAAGGAACAATTTCCTTTGAGAACTTACTGCACGTGTGTTACAAAAAGACTGTTGTTAAGGAAACCTGGCTTCCGCATTCTAAATACTCAGGTCATACACTTTTAAGTGAAAGGCCGGCTTCCTTTTGATATTTTAACAATTTAATAATAAACGGTAATGTTTATTCCTCTTTAACGTAATGTTAAACGGTAATGTTATCCATACCTCTTTAAATAAATGCCAAATGTGACCTCTTGACAGACCTCTTTGAATAAATGCCAAATGTGACTTACGAATGAATCAGAAGGAGCTAGTGGTGTATTTGTAACTAAAGGTATATTTGCCGGTTTATGCCCATCTATCAGAGAAAATCCCCCAGGGAAAAAATCAAGGGGAAAACTAGTAAACGATCGGAAATTAAGATTTTAATGCCAGGTTCTAGTTATGGCTAAGTCCCAAATTTTCTGGGAGAATAAGTGAAGACTATATTATAAGAAATTCAAGTACTAAAAACTCAGCGCAACCTCAAGCCCCCTGAAGGTGACAGCGGACCAAGCTCCTTTCCAACCCCATTCTGTTCAGGGCTTCATTCTATCCCGTGAAGATCCAACTTCCTTTAAGTATTTTCTTAAGATCTCTTCCCAGCCCATTTGCGGATGGGAATTAGTCCCCATGGTTCGTTTAGCCCAGAGGGATTAACAAAAGGCATAATTCTTTGCCTACCAAACATCCATGAAACGTGACCTAAGCATCCTATTTTTCCGTTCATTATGGCCTACAAAGCGTGATCGAACCCATCTCTGAACAGTTTAATGTGGGCTATTTTTCTAAGTCTAGGAGGGCAATGGCCATGTACCCCCTCCAATCGGCCCCCCTGCAGATCGAGACAACAAGGAGTACTTGCAGAAGAAAACCATTGACGTCACTTTCAATTAGGGATAGATGATTTTAGGTCTAAGTTCATTTTTGGTGAAGATTGGAAGTGGGATTTGTACAAAATAGTTAAAATTATGTTTTACTTTTTAGTTTATTGGCCAGGTAACTGAGAAGTTTCCCATGACAATCTCGACTGAAGGTACATCACAGTAAAAAAATCATCAGGACCGATTTCAGAAGCATCAATATTTGCAATACAGTATCTAGCAGAAACATTGAAATGGTACTTTTTCGCTAAAATGAAGGGAACCAGTGAATTTTACTTTCATATTTTATATGCTTCTTTATTGAAACATTTGGGGACTCTATACCGCTATTCCTCTGAGCTTTGCTTTTCAATCTCCTGAGCCCTAATAAGAAACTACAAAATCCACAATAACAACCACCACTCTCTTTGGCAAATCATGCAATTACTTTGCATTCCTGAATTCTTTTAAAAGCCGGTAAAGCAATTTTTTTGGAATTTTTAGAAGAATAGAATTTTTATGGTACTTACATATTATACCAAACACACTCAAGAAGTGTAGTCAGGTTAATCATAATGAAATATACCAAAATATAATGAAAATATAATACTTTAGAAACAAAATTGAAAATATGACAAAGAATTAAGGAAAGCAGGCCGCCCACATCGCATTACATTAAATACCAAACCAAAACACCAACTCTATATATTAAATATTTTACTAAAATATACCTACATCGTAGTTTTTCACTGAGCCCAAGCTAAGTGTCTCTGAACACAGACAGATAAAACTGGTTTCGCGCATCTAAGAGAGCAAATTTCTCGAGCGTGTTTGGTATAATACGTAACTACCGATTTTATTTAACCAGCATTTTTTTCTCAAATGTTTTTTCTAAGAAAATCAATTTTCTGAGCTTTAAGCTGTTGAGTGAATTGGCCGACACCACTCCAAACCTCGCCTTCAAAGTACCAAGGACAATGAAATCTCATTAAACTGGGTGAGTAGAAATTTAAAGAACCGTACATATCTTAAAAATTAGTAAAAATCTGGAATTCAATTTTCAATGAAAAAAAACTCCATAGGCGGTTATGGAGTTTTTGGTAACACGGTTCAACCTGGCAACACTGACGAAAACAGGGTACTAGCCTAAAAACTTCATTATTTTGAAACAATCAAAAAAATCTTAGAAAATCGCGGTTTTTATGTATGAATAAATCTAAGATGGGTCCAGTGGACAAAACTACTTTTGTATTGATACCCTTGGCCAAGGCCACACCCAGGGAGGGGCTGGGTTTGATCCCCCTCCCCCCCCCCCCCCCCCCCCCCAAAATTTCTTCCAACTCGTCAAAAAGTAATAAAAACGCATATAAACAAATTGTTGATGCGTTTTGCAAAAACAAATTTCTATCCCACCACCAACAAGTACGTTCCGGATCGTAGGCTATGTCCTAGACTATATGCAAAAATTCATCAATTTTTTTCAAATTGGCATTATAAAGCATTTGCTAATGATAAATATGTATAAAAAAAGACACTAACAAAATCACTGAACTTTTATATACAGACTAAGAAAATATCCAGGCATTTTGGAGGGAAGGGGGGGAGGGTCTGGTACGAACTTGCCACGGTAGCAATTATTATACTTGGAAAGAGTGTTGAGTGGAAAATCAAATCTTCAAGGTGTGGCATTTCCAATTGGATGACAAAGTGCACTTCCAGTGTGCAAAATTTAAAATTATAATTTATATGCCATTTAGCCACAGACTTGACGGAAAACACATTTTTTTGACAGTTCAAAGGAGAAAGCCATTTAGCCGAACGGGAAATTTCAGTTGAGCGAGGGAGTTGAACGGAATCCTTTGCCAAATGGAACATTTAGTCACCAATGAAAATAAACTATGTACATGGTTGTCATATCGGCCAAAGTGCCTACTTAGTTCAGAATTGGATACATTGTGTGTACAATTCTGGAAACCAATGTATGACTTTAGTTTTCAGTTATGGTTCGTCTACACTTTGCGGAAATCCATGTTGATTTAGCAATCAGTGCGGAAATTCCGTCCGTTTTCGTGCTAGAAAAAAATCTCTAGCTTTCCGCAAAGTTTTGGTCAAATCAGGACGGAATCTTGGCAAGTTTTTTAAATGAGTAAAACCATGAGTATGGATTATCAAAAACTACACTTTGGTTCAAGGCTACCCCAGCTTCTATGATCCTGCGCACCCAGGCTATAAGAAAACTAAGAAAAACGGTGTCATTTGGCTCTCTATTGCTCAACAGCTTTCAGAAGAGGGTAAGAACATAGTTCACGCTGTTGCAATAATTTGAAGTCTTTGCCTTAAAACGCAGCTTTATTTTAGCCATAGTTCGAACAGAAACGGACGGATTTCCCCATGGATTTCCGCAATGTGTAAACGAACCATTAGTTTGTATGCACCACCTTGAATTTTAAGTGGCGTGAATTTTAGGCTGCGTGAATTATCCACGTGACAGCCATCAGGTGACTATGTATCTTAAAAAGGAAAAAAAATCTAAAATAGTGTGCATATATAGTTTTGTTACAGAATTTTTCAAAAAATGTTGGTCCTAATTTTGTCCCTTGCTATGTTTCCAAGAAATGCAGGGTCCTTCAGCAATGTCGTAATAACCTGGCTAGTACAGATAAGTTTACGTGGTATAATAATCACTAAATATGTCAAGTAAGCCTAAGAGAAGGAGAGATTAAGCACACCGGAGATTATTATCATTATTATTAATTAAAAAATCGAGAATCCCCCATCTGACATATTGCTGGATTCTGAAATAAGGAAGGAAGAATAAAAAAAAAATTCTTTTTTTTCTGTAGCCCAACCCTCAACCTTTACTCTTTTTTTCCGTTGTAGGTTCTTATCAACAATTATGAGAGTAGTTTATAGTTGGTACTTCTCTAGAATCCAGAAGTCATGTGAGAAGTGAAGTTTCGTTAATGTTAGAGACAAGAGCGGATCCAGGATTTGGGTTCGGAGGGGGGGGGGGTACTAATTTTCGACTCGGTTTTCGACTAATTTTACTAATTTTCACTAAGGTTTTACTAATTTTCAACTAATTATCGACTCGGTCAAAAATTTCGGGGGGGGGGGTTCAATTCAGGTAACCCCTCCCCCTGAATACGGCCTTGGTTAGAGAAATAAACAAAGTGTGATAAAAATATAATAGTTTAAAAACAAATTTGGGCTATATATTTGCACATTAGGGGGGGGGAGCATGTCATATATTAAATACGTAACCTAACCTAGGTACCTTTTTGGTAAATTTTTCGCAGGTCCTATTATTGAGTTACGAATAAAGTAAACATACCACTCGACGCCTTTTTTATGCTCTTTCCAAATATAATAATCATTTTTGTTGGAAACGAATCCCCCCACCCTTACACATATATTCAGGGTATATATTTGCACATTGGGGGGGGGGTAAAGTTTAAACTTACCTCCCATTTACATCAGAAATAAAATTCAGAAAAAATAAAACATCAGAAATAAAGTTAATGAGAAGAGTTGCGCCATTGAAAATACAATTATTATATTTAATTTGGACTATATATTTGTCTAGTAGAAGGGGGGGGGTTAAGTGAAGCAGTCCGCATATAGCAATGATATAAGTAATTATGTTTTAAAGTAGATTCCATAATTTTATAATGTTTTCCTCTTGAGAGTGGGAGTACTAAACCGATACCTCTGGTTTCATTATGGGGGGGGGGCAAAGGCAGTGATTTGAAAATAGCGTTTAAACCTGAATTTAACAGTGGGCTATATTTCTTTTTTCCTAACTGATTTTAACCCTACAAAACACTTTTACTTTCTGGATTAATTTTGATCACATTAAAATATTACCTTGAAATAAAAATTTCATACCTAATTGAATGGTTTGGATATAAATAATAGAATGTATCCATAAATGTCGTATATTCTTATTTTAATCCGACTAGCTTGGTTTTCAATATGGGACTGATACATTTGCCAAAACTCTGGAGAAATCCTGGATGACTACGCTGTTGAACATGCGCAGAGAGATTCGGAAACGGTCGCCCACTTCCTTTGCGTCATCAAAATTAGTATATTTTGTCTCTTTTTTCCCTTTTTTTATGGGATTTTAAATGTGGAAGTTCACAGTATCTTTTGTGTTTTATAATTATTGCATTATCAGTCTTTCGCGAAAAGTCAAAACCAGTAAAATCCAAATTTGCCAGTTACATTAGCCGCGTTTTTTTTCTATCTGCACATATTTTCGTGTTGTTGAATGAAAACGATTAGATCTAATTTCAGTCAAAATTACTTAAATTAAACACTTTCTCCCAATAAAGCCAAAGAGAACTTTAATAGTATTCTCATCAGAATTTGTAGACCAGGGCCGTATCCAAGATTTCTGTTCAGGGCGAAGTGTACTAAGAGAGTTGTTCAGGTAGGATACTAAAAAAAATGAAGAACAAGGGGTTTACCTCCCATGGAATTTGTCAAACAGTCTCAAATATGTTTTTTGAAATATAAATTTAAGAGTCGGAGAAATATTTTTGCTTTTACGAGATTTTGTTTTTACATACTTGCATTGTTAACACTAATATACAAGCTAGAGAAATATTAAGAGGGACGGTTCAAATCTGGGAAGGTACCCCCCCCTTGATACAGTCCTACTTTAGACTATTAACCCAAGCAGAGTGAACTTTGATCTTATATATATATATATATATATATATATATATATATATATATATATATATATATATTATATATATATATATATATATATATATATATATATATATATATATATATATATATATATATATATATATATATATATATATATATATATATATATATATATATTATATATATATATATATATATATATATATTATATATATATATATATATATATATATATATATATATATATATATATATATTATATATATATATATATATATATATATATATATATATATATATATATATATATATATATATATATATATATATATATATATATATATATATGTATATATATTATAGAACTACTGTAGAGCTATCCTTTCTAAAATTGTCCAGATGAGTGATGTTGAATTGAAAAGACAATAGCTATGACATTTCAAAAGACGTTATGTGGAATAGCACAATTTTTGCAGGGAGTTTAAAATTGATTTTTTTTTTTTTTTTTTTTCATTGTTATAAATAAGCCATTGTTTATGCAAGGAAAGATCTGTTTTCCGATTATTTCTGCGAGTGAGAAACAGGAACATAACCGATTCCGAAAAAATTCTAAGTATTAAAAATTCACATTAACACGAGAAAACAGATTGGAGCGATCGTTAAAGTGTTTTGTTTTTAAGCATGTGAGATACAAACATCATTAAAAAAAAATTGTCACATAAAAAATTTTTATGTCCAGAAAACAGTAGTTTGGATCAGAGCAGACCCCTTAGATTTTTTTTTTAAATGGTTGGTCACTTATGTATTGCCTATATGTACTGTAGTATATGTACTGTACTATATGTATATGTATATATGTACTATATGTATATATGTACTGGCAATACTTGTGTATTGCCAACACTCAAGAAGTGAAGTTAGGTTAATCCTGATAAAAATACCAAAACATGATGAAAATATAATACTTTAGAAACAAATTTGGGCTATATATAGCCTATGCACATCAGGGGGGAGGAATAACCTAACCCCCGCCCCCTTAATGTGCAATTATACAGCCCAAATTATACAATTCCAATGTATTCTGTCACCCGCCACTTGTTTTCCTCTTACCGTAAGGTAAGTGGACAGATAAAACTTACCTTACGGTAAGTGGACAGTTAATACAGACAGATAAAACCGGTTTGCTCTCGAGTTTTACGCAGCGTAAACTTGGGTGTTGGCGGTATAATACATAAGTACCAAGTGGCTTCATGATTTCACGATTTTCATGATAAAATAATTTAGATTTCATTAAGAATGGTTTCAATCAAAAGATGCAAGGTCTTAGCAGGTTAATTAGGCACAAACGGACCTTTGTAAAGTCACAGACCTTCACAAACGGACCTTTGTGAAGCCATGGACTTTTACAAACAGACCTTTGTAAAGCCACGGACCTTTGCAAACAGAGCTTTGTAAAGCCACAGACCTTTACAAACGAACCTTTGTAAAGCCATCCTTTGTAGCATTTTCTAGACAGGAGATATAGCCTGGAAATTATACGATAACAGCCAAGATAGCTCATAAGGCATTATACAAAATAGCACAAGTTTTATGTGGAGTACAAATATTCAGTGAAAACAGAATAGTTGTTTGTTTATTTTTAATCTTATGAATAAGCCGCTGTTCACACAAGCAAAGATCCATTTTTCGGCAATCTCTGC
Organism: Artemia sinica; assembly: GCA_027921565.1. Taxonomy (NCBI): domain Eukaryota; kingdom Metazoa; phylum Arthropoda; class Branchiopoda; order Anostraca; family Artemiidae; genus Artemia; species Artemia sinica. Next base: position 7,314,371 of record CM051263.1, on the reverse strand, counting down.
GAGAGAGAAGCAGGAACATAATGGATTTTGAAAAATAAAAAGTTCGAAAATTCTTAGCAATCTAAGCTCCGATAAAACGGTTTATTAATGCGAGAAATCGATAAAGGTTTTTCTTATGATTGCTCATAATAAATCTCATTTATTATTTTAGGTGAGAAATAAATCTCATTTTGAAAAAATAAAATAAAATTGTGACGAAATAAATGGTCACTTTTTTTTCTTTTTCTTTTGCATCAGACCAGAGCCCTCAGATTTACTTTAAAAAAGCGCTTTCAGTCCAAAGTTTTTAATAGATTAATTAGCTAAAAACAGACCTATTGTAAAGACATCCAATCAAATATTTTCTGGGCAAGAGTTGCTGGATTTAACAGAAAACAGCAATGACAGTTCTAAACGTGTTATGTGACACAGCGCAAGTTTTACAGAGAACTGAAAAATTGTTATGTTTATTTTCACTCTTATGATTAAGCTGCTGTTTACACAAGCTAAGATCTAGTTTTTGACTATCTCCTCCAGTGAAAAGTGAGCATAAATGATTTTGAAAAAAAACGAAAATTTTGAGAATTCTTAATCCATACCAACACAGGGAAACACGTTTGAATAATCGATAGAGTGTTTTATTTCAAAGAAGTGAGATAAAAATCTAATTTTAAAAAACTTAAAATTGCCACATAGCAAATTGTCGCATGTCACATAAAACTATCAAATTGTTAAAAGTTGAAGAATGAAATTTACATTTAAATGTCATGTTTACACCATTGGTGAAATTGAGGATGGACTCTGGTAAATTTATTGTTAAATCCAGAACATATCAAACGCTGAAAGATATAAAGTTTTTCTAATTCTCTAAATTTTGTATTTTAGCAAGACTTTAAAGTTGATTGTAAGAAAGATTTCTTGCACATGTCCGTCTAAAACCATAACAAATTCCTTTCATTAAATATTACGCTTTGGAGTTGGGGGAGCTGAAAAGGGTACAACGAACTTAAACTAGTCATCAGTGAACGACAGAGAAACAGGGAGTTTACTTTTAAAAAGTGTTATAATTTAAGAAAGTTTCGTTCTTCCTACTGGTTGCATATTTGTCAAAAAGGAAATAATCATGTTTAAAAGGGTGGAGTTGTTTTTCTCTCCAGAAATTGCATTTCATTTATCTAGATTTGTCACTCAGCAATCAGTCAACCCAAAACATTAGCTTAAGGCGGTTTCAAAAAGTAGGGGCTGTTTTTCTCTCCAGAAACTTAGGAATAATGTTATTGGCTTGCAAATATACGTCACAAAAATAACCAATGGAATTGAAGCACACTCTTTACCATATGAGTGTAGGGCATTAGTGTCTCTATTTCTCATCAATTATAAAAGAAATGTTACAACTATTTTGGCTACACTAATTGTGACACCTTGTGACCAGTTTTTCAAAATATTTGATTACTTTCAATGTAAAGTCTGTAGTCAGCAATATGTTACAAAGAGGTTCGTCCGTTTATGAGTGAACCGAACACACGCAACAACACAGTGGCATAAACCTCGCATAATTGGCTGAACCTCGTGGTGCATTATTTATCCTTACCAATCCCCTTTCTGAGGGTATTTAGCCCCCTCTTTCTAAACCGTTGCAAAAAGATTATGCTAATTACTTGAGATAGGTAAATTTGCCAATAATATCCAATGCGTAATTAATTTTGAATATCAGAAAGAGCAGTAAACAAAAATTCTTTTGATACATATACTGATGGCTCTGTTTTTAAAGCTAGGGAACTTCTTGGAGGGTGTAAAGAGGGAAGCTTTGAAGAAATTGAGATAGGGGTAGGAGCGTGCGTAGCTGTGTTGGCCTTAGCTGGCTTGGTGCTGCAGTGAGTTGTTAGTAGTAGTAGAAGTAGTAGTTTAGAATTCGCCGACACTACCTGTTTGATAAACACCATATTATATCATTATCATGTAATTGTAATCGATAGAGATTTCTGTTTGTGATGCTACTTAATTCAATTTGTTCACTCCTTACACACTTGAATTACAAGGGCATGATGTTGTTAGAGCCAAAGATTATAGATCGCTGAATAATGTTCTATGTAGGCTACATGTATATGCACAATGTATACTCATCATATACACCGTGCCACAATTTCATTAGTTTAAGGGTAACAATGTGTCCTTGTCCATTGCCAAATCTGTTGAATTTTTCCATAGCTTCTTACAACTTTTTCATAATTCCGGTTTGTTTTGACCCCTCCCTCCCCCCGCAAAAACGGTTATTGAGATGCCTACTTCAAACTTACGGCATAAATGTAAAGAGTCAAACCACAGAGAAACACAGGGAATACCTATTGGAAACAACCTGACATACAACATTTGTTTGTATTACTTGCTTGAAATTTAAGACATATCACGGTTGCCAAGCTTTTTGGATTATACGAACCCAAATGGCATCATTGCCCCGAGTTAGGCGATATGGTCGATTTTTACCCATAGGCTACAGCTAAATTGAGGTAATTTTACCAATTTTTATCTAATTGGGCTAAATCTTATGAATTCATTAGCATAAATCTGTCATATTTATTATCCCGTTTGGAGGAAACTAATATATATATATATATATATATATATTATATATATATATATATATATATATATATATATATATATATATATATTATATATATATAATATATTATATATATATATAGATATATATATATATATATATATATATTCTGAGTTCTTTATTTAACAATAAGAAAATATAAACAAAAAACTACTTCAACACAATCTCCCCCATAAGACTAATTTATATATATATATATATATATATATATATATATATATATATATATATATATATATATATATATATATATATATATATATATATATATATATATATATATATATATATATATATATCCCGTTTCGAGGAAACTAATCCAAAATGACAGTATTGATAGGCAGGGTTACTGCCAAATAGGCAATAGCTCTTGCGTCTTATCTGTTTTCTTCAAGATAGATATCAATCCAAACTTTTCAGTATTGCCAGACTCGTGGGTGCAGAGCGTTAAAAACAGTGAATTACAAAAATCTTTTTGAATGTGAGTTTTGCCTCCATCTGACAATTCAGCAAGTAGTTTTCTGGGTCGCATTGCCTCTCAATTTATTAAGAAAATGGCCATGTTTTTAAATACGGTACATAAGACCATATATTGTTAAATATAACTTTTCCATCTAATTGGGATAAATCAAAATCAATCATCACTTAGTCAATTGTATTGCTGGTCACCCCCGAAGGGTTGGTATGAGGTCATAAAAGAGGAACTATTCAAAGAAGAGGGTAAAGAATGAGGATCTGAATAGATTTCAATGGTGGAGGAGCGTGCGCAGTAGGCCTCAGAAGGCTTAATAATGTAATGAGTTGCTACTAGCAGCAGTAGAAGCAGTAGTAGTTGTTTTATGTGTTAGGCTAGTTTCTCTCTTTATTGTTGATAAGGGTTTCTGGAAACAAAACAGAACTAGAACCTTTTTTAGTTTATCTTTTATCGTCTCGATTACAATTTTTGTCAGTTACCAATATGCTTTTTGTTTTACTTATAATATTGCTTGAATTTAATGCAGGTTGAATGGCTCCCACCCATCCTATAAAAATTTAGCCTCTAATGGTTGATGTTCCTTAAATTTGAACCATCTCTCGAATCTTATGCTTACAGCGTTTGGCACCGTAGTTACCGTAAAACTTCCAGTGGATTTTCAGCTTGAAAAATTTACTTTTAAGACTCCGTCACACAATAGCCTCTATAAAGAAAGAAAAACGAGCAAAAATGGGGTTTTTATAGGCCAAATGAAGATACTGAAAAAACGAAGCGAATATTTCGAGAGGACAAACGCCTCTCTTCTTCAGCGCGAAACGAAACGATGTATCAATAAAAGCCAAAAATTAAAAGAATTAAAACCAAATACCTAACAACCATAAAAGCGAGTTATTCGCCAATATCCGCGATTTGCACAAAATCCAAAAAATATGATCTGCCATCGACGGATACTAGCGAACAACTGAAGTACTGAACAAAGTATCCGTCGATGGCAGATCATATTTTTTGGATTTTGTGCAAATCGCGGATATTGGCGAATAACTCGCTTTTATGGTTGTTAGGTATTTGGTTTTAATTCTTTTAATTTTTGGCTTTTATTGATACATCGTTTCGTTTCGCGCTGAAGAAGAGAGGCGTTTGTCCTCTCGAAATATTCGCTTCGTTTTTTCAGTATCTTCATTTGGCCTATAAAAACCCCATTTTTGCTCGTTTTTCTTTCTTTATGTGATGTCAGGCCAATGTGGTTTAAGAAATTATAGCCTCTATACTCTAATACTTAGAGATTTTACATCCCTAGTGGGTGAGCGAGCCTGGCAAGCGATAGGTCAACCTGGTGGCGCTTGGTCTCGTTGTTCTCTATGCCAAACTCCTGACAAGAGTCGTGAGTCAACGCAACGTTTACTTAGTCACCATTGGACTTCCACTACGTTTAATAAGCCCAGTTCAAGTAATCGAATTGTTTTTAATTCTCCACCCCACAACCGTCTCTAAATTTTTATTGTTAGTGATTCTGTGTTCTTAGTGGGTTCTTCTTAGTCACCCTTGAGCTTCCCCAGATTTTACTCCTCCCGCTTCAGCCAATCAAAGTGCATAGTAATCACCTCTTGCAAACTTCAAAATAATACCATAACTGTATTTAATTTATCAGTGGTCTAAGAATAATTAATTAGCAGCATTTGTACGACAACTGACATAATAAACATTTACTGTACAATTAATCATCATTTGAATAGACATGCAATATGATGATGCATCGACTAAATTAGTAATTATGAATTGTAACTTGAAAGAAAATTGTGTCAAGGAAGTAATTAGTAAATGAAGTAGTTATTTACTATATTTTAATATCAATTTCGAGCTTAGAAGCCAGTGAAACTGGAAAAAAAGAACTTCCAAACATCATAATCTACTGAACTAGTCAGCAACAATAAGAAATAGTTTTGCTGTTTTAGGAAAAGGTCATTTTTGAAATTCTTTTCACATATTTTTAAAAAATGTTTTTCTGGTTTTTAACGTTTTCTTCTGGTACTGACAGCCAAGGCCGTAATCAGAGGGGGGGGGGGGTTAGCGGGGTTTGAACCCCTCCCGTAATGTTTGTCTGACTCATAAAAACGTAACAAAAATGGATATAAACAAATTTTGTATGTTTTTTTTTAGTTTTCTTTTGTGTAACCCCCCCCCCCCGAATTTTTTTTAGTAAAACCCCCTCCGAAAAAAAATCCTGGGTACGGCCTTGCTGACAGCCTCCAGAGCTATGCCAGTAAAAACTCTAAGATATATTTCAATTTCCGATTTCAGGTTAGATTACGTACTTTGGGGACCTTCAAAAGAAAAATAAGAAAAAAAGAATCGGTTACCATGTGATTTGTTTTTATTGTAGTATTTTTCGCAATCTTTTCTTCATTATTATTATTATTACTATTATTACTATTAATTGTCTGGGCTCCATGGGAGTCGGCCAATTTTTTCCTGAGCGATCCGAATAATTTACTATAGTCTTTTGTCCATTTAGTCCATATAGTCTTTTTCACCTCTCCCTATCTCTCTCCCTCTGTCTCTTTTTTCTGTTTATAGTTTATAGGTTAGTTTTTTTAAATACTGCGCTTATCTACTCCTCCTTTACTGACTAAGTAGCCTTTGTGGGGATTGCCGCCTTTTATTTGTTGTACAATGTTTGTTTTGTTGTAGAATACATTTTAGAAAAGGTTTTAGAAAAAAAAAGTTTTTCAAATAAAAGTAAAGAGTGATATAAAAACTAAGGTGAATAAAAATAAACATATACATAGTCCAACTTTAAAATAACAGATATTGCTCTCAAGTGAAATCCAAAACGAACAAAATGAACAGTCATATCAAACATAAAATAGATACTGTTATAGATAAATAAATGGATTCTAAAATGGACTAAAACAAAATTAATAATCAAGTCAACCTTGAAACTAACAGGAATTACTGCAAACACGAGTAGGGCTACTGCTTCCTAAACTTTCTAAAGCCGATAAGATAACGTCATTGGTATTTTGACCTCCAATAACTTTCTGCTCTTACAAAGGGCACTAGAACTTTCAAATTCCTATCTAATAAGCCTCTGAAAGTTTTAACAGCCATCCTTTTTATGCGAGGTGGCCGGGTGAAAAAATAAAGGAGTAGATAATCCATTGAAGGCATATGTTTTGTTACTTGGGCAGCGCTTAATGCGCTGCCTCTGATATATCTCATGTATCTTGTCAGATACTAACAGTAGAAAAAAAAATAAAAATAGTAAAAATCAAATAGAGTTTGAAATAAATGAGAATCACCTTCAGGTACAATAACTAGGATATACCAGATTTTCTTAACTCCTAAAGAGGCTGGCTTTGGAAATTTATAAGACATCTTCAGAATACAATTTTAAAATAAAACAATTTTACAAATTTACGGTTTCAAAAAGAAATGGATTTAGAGCTTTTGACTTTTGTGGCCGTTTTTATTAAGAGTGTTTTTGTGGGCTACCTACACTCCGAAAACATAGCTTTAGCATTTTAAACTCCATTTTCCAAGCCATTCTGGAAGCTACAAAAGGATAAGTCATGCATTTTGGAATAGTCTCTATGAATTCTTCGGTCCAATCAGAGGTATGGGCTCTGATAGGTATTGTAAGAGGTATTGGAGAGGTAGGAGATGAATTGTAAGAAGTTGGTATTCCTTTTGATTAGCAAATAAAAGCCACATAACTCCTTTAAAATAGCTAACATTAAAGTAGATAGGACAGTGAGAATGAAATCTGATCAAGGCCGCATCTAGGGGGGAGGGGAAGGTTAAGGGGTTATCTCCTCCCTACAGAAATTATTGTCCGATTCGTAAAAACTTACAGAAATGTATATAAACAATTTTTGATGCGTTTTTTAAAGTTAACTTGTCAGGAGGTTAAAGTTAACTAAGAACGCAAGTCATTCATGTTTTTTCTTAGTGGCTAATGTGAGCCGGGCATTAGAAAATGCATAAATGCTTCTTCTATCAATTTTGGAAAAAAATTATCATGTGCAACGCGTGCTGTTAATAATCAACTCTTTATTCTCTTCCAACACCCACAGAAATGATTCAGCTGTTATCTTTTTATTGGAATTTTAACTGAACCGGAAACTGTCAAGAAAATACTGTCACTGTTTTAATAGATTAATCGTGTAAATATACATCTTTGTTTAAAATTTAATGTGGAAATTCTTTTCTGGAATAAATTCTTACTAAATAGTTAATTCTCATGAATGATCTTATTCAGCTTTTTCCCCTTAGATTTTTGGGATTAGAGTTTATAAATTACTTTGGTCTGGATGAGTTTTTTTGATTCTTTTACTTTGTTCAGAACCGGTACTGGTGCTTTATGCGGGCATCGCTATATATTGTATGTGGAATGTCAAACGGGAAATGCTACAGTCACCGGACAAAACCCGTCAAAAGGCTATTTCAGAGACCTAAATTGATTGCAAAGCTTGTTTCTCATGGATTTTACAATATTTAAACGATTATTTTATGAGGTTTAGGGGGAGAAGGTACCTAGGTTAGGTTACATATTTAACATATGCTATGCTTTACCCCCCCCCCCCTAACGTGCAAATATATAGACCAAATTTGTTTCTAAACTATTATATATTCATCCTATTTTATTTTATTAGACCAAACTTGACTTCTTCGCAGTGCCCGCATAATGCACCAGTACCACAGTATCTTATAGTTTGCAATGAAAAATTAAATAATTATTTTATTTTTTGCACAAAAATTAACATTTTTAATTATCAAGGAAAGTGAAAATGAAATCTGACTGTTTGAATTGATTGAGCGGAAGCTGATGTAACCAGAATATTTACAATTATATTATATATTATATTGTATATAATATATATTATACATTATAACTTCAAGAAATTATGGGAAATCAGGAATTCAGTTTTTTTATGAAAAAGAACTCCATATACATTCATGCAGTTTTGGCAGTAGTGGCTGCCAAAGAAGAAAAAAGAAATGAGCAATAACCCAGCAAAAAATTCCAAAACAAAAAAAATATGGCATCAAAAGCTCTAGAACATGCTTCCTTTGAAGGTGTAGCTCTATTTAGAAATCAACAGTTGTTCCTGTCTGAATTATTATGGACAAAATGCGTTTTCCGGTTTAACTAATTAGTTTTGTTTCTTCGTTTTCAACGTTTCTTTGTTTCTTCGTTTCTTTGTTTCTTTCGTTCAACCTGGCAACACGAACAAAAATGTAGCAATGCCCTAAAAAGATCATAATTTTGACGACCACAAAAAAAAGTTTGAGAAAATCATGCTCTTCAGTTATGAATAGACCAAAGATGTATCCAGGAGTAAAAAATATTTTAATTTTTATGCCACAGCTAGTTTAAGACTGGGCTACAAAATATGCCCTTTTCAACACTTTCTTAGAAAAGCAGAGAGCCAAGAATTTTTTGAAGGAATAGCAAGACTGAAGATGACCCTAATTTTTTTCTGCAAATTCACCTATTTTTGACTGTTCCAGTAATAAATTTTAGGCAATATTTTATTATTTTTGATAATGAAAATTGGTAGAAATATGTATACTCAAAGCAAAGCAAGAAAAATAATTAGATTAGCGTTAATAATCAGATGTAATAAAATCTTACTTGTTTTGTCTCAGTGGAGCCAAGTCACGAAAGTCTAGGGGAGGCTTGTACTTTTCAGACTATAAGCGGGCATTTTTGTCGCTTGGAGGGGGGGGGGCAAAAGTTATTTTTCGAAATTTAGAGGGCAAAAAATATAGAAAGGCAAAAATGTAGGGGGAACGCCCCCTCCTACCCACCCTCAATTGGCACCGCTACTTGGTCATTATTTCTTCGGTCAGTTTTTGTTCTTGTCGTAGTAAAGGTGGGGGACAAATCCCCTTTCCGATGCCCAACAAAACAAGTACAAAACAAGCAATTCAATTATTTTTTTTACAACTGGTTGTCAGTTTTTATCATTCTGTAAAAACAGACATTTCACATTTAACCAAACTTTATGCTTGAGCTTTGAGTCTTGCTTTTCACATTGATTTTCTTCAAAACACTGCATTGTTTAAGAGATACCAAAATAAGAAAGAGAAACATTTCCCATTTTCTTTTAACAAAACAAGAAAGGTTCTAATTTTTCCCTCTACTGAAGTTCTTTCCACTTGTTAGTTCCTTACAATTATTTTTTGACCAAAAACTTAAAACAACTTGAGTTTTTTTTTCTATTGACGTTCTTTGCAAAAGTCCCTTTTCTTAAGATTTAATACGGTCCTTTAGTCAGCAAGATGTTGAAAAGGTAAGTGGATAGAAGATACTTACCAGGGAAGGAGAAAAGTTTAGGATTTCTGTCTGGGATTCACGCTCCGGTCAGGAGATTTAAGAGGATCACCTGAAATAAAATACTAATTGATAAACTGGCAATGGTTATCTTTCCCTAAATTGGGGTGTTCTGGGTAGGGTTGCCATCTAAAAAATAATCTATGAAGGAGGTTTCTATGATGGACGATGAAGAAACTTTTTACAGTATATGATGGAGCCTCCCGCTATCTATGATGTGGGCTCCTATGATGGAGCCAACTATAAATTTGGTGCTTAAAAAGTCGAAAACAAAGCTATAGCTACAAATTTATTCTTGGTTTATCTTAATTTTTTATCTTTTATTTAATATAATCATTTTATTTAATTGTTATTTTATTTATTAACGAATATATACTTGTTTAAATAAAAAAGTAGCAGATTTTCTAAAAGTGTTGGTGCTGTGAAGAATGAAATTTTATCCTTTGTCGACTATTTTATTTTCTGGTTATGTTGATCCTTATGCAAGAGCAGAAAAATATTTCCATATCCAAGCACGTGCACGGCTCGAGGGGAGTCGTGAGTAGAGGAGGTCACGGTGCTCAGCTCCCTGAAATCCTAAGTTTTTCTTAATTTCTTAGTACCCCTTCCTGGAATCGATCAAGAACCTACATTATACCCCATATTTTTTTGAAGTTTATATTTATACCCTCCCCATCCAAAGGGGGCTCACTTTTGGAGAACTTTGAAAGTGTTTTTGATTTAAAAGTGAAACTCTCACAAAAAGCTCTACGGTACAAGTGAAGCCTAAGTTTTGAGCCTCACGCCTTTGCAAAATCCTAATTCACTAGGTTTCAAGCTATCTAAAAAACATATGCCTTTATTTGAAAAATTCCAATAATCCTACTCAAATTATCAGAATTATGTTTTCAAAAGGTAGAGTCAAAGAAAAGAAGACTCGAAACAAAATTAACATACGAAATATTTTTTTCCAAAGTCAAGCCGGATGCAGGTACCTGTCTTGTATTAGTAATAAAATTTCACTATTTAAATAAATTTGTGTAACGTTTATCATTCTTAAAACGCCCTGAAACGAAAACTTTTTCCTCACTGAACAGTTTTTCCAAAATATATCGTATAACTTTCTGTCACTACTGGCTGCGTAGTTCGCTCTTTACTAGAGTGTAGCTACTGCTGCAATCATTTTACAAGAGGGGTGTCAAATCACGAAAATATATGGTAAGCGTAGCGTATTTTCCAAGATAAGGGGGGGGGATTTGTTTTTTTTCTGATTTTTTTTAATTCAAAATAAAAAAAAAAGTAATTTTCAAAAAATATCAAAAAACATCTTCCAAAACCTAGGGGGCAATTATATACCTGCCACCAAGGCCGTATCCAGGGGGGGGGGGGGGGGTTACCCGGTTTGAACCCCCCCCGAAATTTTTGACCGACTCGAAAATAAGTCGAAAATTAGTAAAACCTAGGTAAAAATCAGTAAAATTAGTCGAAAACTGTGTCAAAAATTAGTAACCCCCCCCCAAAAAAAAAAGTCAAAAATTAGTAAAACCCCCCTGAACAAAAATCCTGGATACGGCCCTGCCTGCCACCCCCAATGGATGAACCTGTATTGTGATATTCTAAATCTGAATCTTAGAAAAAGACAGGGAGTGGAGAAAGTAGCTTGGAAATTTAGGCTCTGAATTTATTCCTGGAAATTTCTTTCTCCTAACTCAGCTACTTTCCAAGATAGCAACAAGCCCATAATGTAGAGTTACCTTTTTTCTCTTTTTTATTTATGATTTATTTTTAACTAATGTACATAAATCTCCTTTCCGTGAAGCAAAGAGTGGCATGCACGATTTGAAAATAAGAAAAACCAGCGCTAGTCAAATATTAATTTAAACCGAATGAAACACTTCCTGTTTAAAGCTTAAAAGTTACAAATCATTTTGAAAACTCTTTTCTAATAAAATTTCATCAGCAACCTTTTGGTGATTTTATGAGTAATTAGTCAAATAATGTTTTGAATCATCTAAATGATGAAACATCCAATTCTCAAGAAACTATTTCATTTTAGATAGTGCATGTTTAAAGAAACACCGTATACATCGCATTTGCACCGTTTAACAATCCCTTTAACAATACTTACATTGTTACATTTATTAATATCAAATGCGGCACACTTTACCGGGTTCGTTGCACTAAATGTTACAATATTAAAGTCAACACCGAAACACACTTCATAACAACACACACTACACAAGAACAAGTGATGTAACAAATATTTTACCCCAAACGGCTCACAACGAGACATTGTATGGAACTTTGTAAAGGCTTAGGACTTTTGAAAGAATTGTTACAGTTCAGCGTACCTAAGTAAAGAGTAAAGTTACCTTAGTACCTTAGGTAAAGAGTAACTAAGACTATCTCTCTCTAGCTATCCCTTGGGTTCCTAGAACTATCCCTAGACAATTCCTCTTGTGAGCATCTAGAATATCGTCTTGAGACTTTTGAAGTGCTCACGTATCACGACCGACTGTGAAGTAAAACTATGAAGTACACGACTGTGTGAAGTAAAACTTCACACGGCCATACTAATGCTGTGAAGTTTTACTCTGCTCGAAAGAACAATATTAATATGGAGATACAACCCCAAAAACAATTTAGGCCAAGTAAAATGCCTGCTAAACTCATGTTCAACTGCTTTCAAAAACGGCTGAGACTTCACAAGACCACACTAACTTTTGGATATAAAAGTTTGGAATGAGATATTTTATTATTGCTCCCCTTCCTAGAAAGGTACTGTAACTCAGTTTTGCAATAAACCTACAATAAACCAGCTCGTAAAACTTATTTTGCAATATTTTTTTTTCTTTTTGTTTTATAGCTCGGGCTTTATTTATGATGGAATTGATGGCTGTCGCTATATTTCTATATGTCACTATGCCTATGTAAACAAACACGAAGAAGCTAAAAAGGAGACAAATTTCCATAATGATACCTTAAAAGATATCTTAAAAGATACCTTAATAATTTACTGATTTGATAATGATGCCTTTACTCTAATACATTAAAAATCATAAGTACAGATCCTTGCATAAGATCTTTTTGCAATAAAAATAATCGAAATACAAAAAAAAAATGTCGAATGTTCCAACAGCTTTTAAAGGTGTTTAAATATATGGTAAGATTTATTCAATTAAGACAAACATACAATGAATACACGGTAATAACCCCCAAAACCGTACTAAAGGGTTATTTGCCGGTAATTTTGGGGGTCATTTGCCTGTAATGAAGGGAGAAGACATGCGAATCATGTAAGGATTAATTTACAGAGAAAATAAATACATAGATGAAACAGACTCTTGTGAATCATAGGCAGCGCAAAAACACTTTTATCGGAAAGGACTAGTGGCCTTTTTATTAGTCAAATGTAATTATAGGGCAGTAGCCCCCCCCCACTCCCATCAATTCCAAAACATATAGGCCTATAATCTAAATTTTTATAGAGCCATTTTGTTCAGCCTAGATGAACGGTCTAAAAATTATGTCTTTGAGGATGACTCGGTTTTCGACTAATTTTACTAATTTTTACTAAGGTTCTACTAATTTTCGACTCGGTCAAAAATTTTTGGGGGGGGGGAGGGGCTTTTTCCAAGCGTAAAATACTACAACAAATGACAATCAATGTATATATGAAACTCAAAACGACAAGAAATTACGAAAAATATTCCCGTCAAACTCAAAACGTGCAGGTAGACTCATTTTAGACTCAAACATTGGTAGACTCATTTTTCCAAAGCTCTGTTTTAAATTTGCCACTATTTTAGTGAAACCTACTGGGTATGTAATGCAAAATTCTCCCTTTACATCGGGTTTCAGGTACTGGTTGCATAGCCTAACACGATTGTTTTCAAAACTGAAGATCAATGATTGGCTGGGAGTTACTGACAACGCAAATCAAATGGCTAGGTCTTTTGTAACTCCTTATTTTTGATTTTTGTATTTGCATCTAGTCTCCTTACAAAATTTTATGAAAGCTTTTACAGTGACTCATTTTGTGGGTTCATACACCTTAGAAACTAGAAATGATTTTTTCGGAATTGCGTGCGCTTGTTCTAATATACAAATTCTTGTCTGTGCAATATTTCATTAGCTATATAAAGTTGTCCATATTGCAAAAAAAGGGAAAATATGCCAGCTCACTCGATGTTTTATAAAAAAAAAACAACTCTTTTTTAAATAAATTTTTAAATAACCTTTCCTTTTGATAACTTGCACTTTCGTGTATTTTTATGTAGCGGCAATTGAAAATTTAGAACGGTCATCACCATTACATTACACTGTACGTATAAGGGGAACAACCAGTGTTAGAAAAACAATACCAATTTTTATGAAATTGCAAAATTAAAAAAAAATTCAAAGTTGAAAGAAGTTTTGGTTATCAAAATTTAATACTTATTGGGCCAGCTATAAAACTATGATATTGCCAGTATGATGTAGACAGTAGGCCATTGATACCAATGGCCTACTGTCTGAAGACTCTAAGTTACGAATGGATAAGGGCCGCTCGCACTGTGTATTTTCAAGAAGGTTGACAAGACCATCTATAACATAAAATGATAAGAAAAAAAATTAAAAATAACGAAACAGAAGTAACAAAAGATTGTTGGTAATGATACAAATGTTAACATAAAAAACAAAGAAAAAAACAATTTCTTGTCATAATAGAATCTAAATTTTGTAATTAGTATCAGAAACACGCGTCGTGCAAAGATGTTGGTTGAAAAAAAAACTAATTTATTGACATTGTTTCTGTAGTTATGTTTTTTAGCAAATACTATCTTTGTTACTTCTGTTTCGTTATTTTTAATTTTTTGTGGAAAACTTGTTAGGGGTCACTCAGTCACAAATTAGAACTTATATTTTTCCTTATTATGGGTCAAAATCTATTGGCAGGCAGCCAACAATGGGGCAACAAACATTTTTTCCATGGTTTTTCCCTATTCTGCCTTTTTCCTTTGGTTTCCTTATAATTACTATATAGTCCCAAATTTCCAGGAGGGCCATGACTTCCACAAGTTTTCCACAAAAAATTAAAAATAACGAAACAGAAGTAACAAAAGATAGTATTTGCTAAAAAACATAACTACAGAAACAATGTCAGCAAATTAGTTTTTTTTTCAACCAACATCTTTGCACGACGCATGTTTCTGATACTAATTACAAAATTCAGATTCTATTATGACAAGAAACTGTTTTTTTTCTTTGTTTTTTATGTTAACATTTGTATCATTACCAACAATTACTACGTGAGAGAACCAATAAAAATCAGTTTCAGTTTATGCTTACTCAAGCTTGACGTCGCTAAAAAGAGTAAAATTAGTAATTATTGAAGTAAAAGTTTGAAGTAACTACAGATAGGAGTTATAAAAAAAGGTAACTAAAGAAAATGTGCTTAAGTTCTATTTTGTCAACCTAATTTACATAATTAATTTCGTTACTACTAACAACTCAACTCATCGCAGCACCAAGCCGCCTGAGGCCAACACAGCTACGCACGCTCCTCCTCCACCCCAATCTATTCAAAGCCTCCCTTTTTACACCCGCCCACGAAGTTCCCATTTCCTTTAAATCTTTCTTTATGACGTCCTCCCAACCCAGACGGGGACGACCTGCTTTCCGTTTAGCCCTAGATGGTTGGCCGAAAAGAACAATCTTCGGCAATCTGTCATCCTTCATCCGAACAACATGCCCTAACCACCTCAACCTTTCTTTCATTATAGACCTAGAAAGTGGTATTGAACCACATTTTTCGTATAGCCTATTGTTTGAAATACGGTCAGTCAGCCGGGTACCCAGAACAATCCTTAAGCAATTTCTCTGGAAAACATCTAGCAAATCTTCATCCGCTTTTCGGAGCGTCCATGCTTCAGAGCCATATTTGACCACTGTCATCACTGTAGCTTCTAAGATTCTAATCTTGGTTTGCAGACTTATCTTCCTATTCTTCCAGACTTTTTTTAACTGTGAAAAAACACCCTGAGCCTTGGCTATTCTATTTTTAACATCTTCACTGCTCCCACCATCTTTACTAATAATACTACCAAGGTAAGTGAAACTGCCCACCTGATCAATCTTTTCATTACCCAACGTCACCTTTTCATCTTCACTTATTCCTAGCCTTAGTGACTTGGTCTTCCTAACATTAATTTTCAAACCAATACTAGCACCCTGAACTCGCAAAACCTCTAAAACTTCATTCATTTTGCTCACACTTTCATCTAGGATGCTTAAATCATCAGCATAATCCAAGTCCAGGAGACTTTTTCCTCCCCATTTGATTCCGTGGTCTCCCATTGCCTTTCCTGTGCTCCTTAAAACAAAGTCCATCAAAATAATCCATATAAAGGGGGATAGAACACAACCCTGCTTAACTCCTGATTTAATACAAAACCAGCTGCTAACCTCATTTCCTACCTTAACCGCAGCAGTGTTATTCTCGTACATAGCACTAATCACTTTAATGTATTTGTCTGGTATACCATACAAGGATAAAACCTTTACTAAAGCTCCTCTATCAACAGAATCGAACGCTTGCTCATAATCTATAAAACTAAGGACCAAAGGTGTTTGAAAACTTAGGCACTTCTCAATTATTAACCTAAGAGTGAAAATTTGGTCAACACATCCTCTACCTTTTCTAAAACCGCACTGCTCTTCTCTTAAAACTTTGTCTACGGCATCTCTCAGTCTAAAAAGTATCATATTACTAAGCAATTTGCTACCTACAGAGACCAGACTAATGCCTCGATAATTACCACACTCACTTTTATCACCTTTCTTATAAAGTGGCTTAATTAAGGTTTTCCTAAAATCATTAGGTACTTCCCCTTTTTCAAAAATCATATTCATAATCTCCAATAACTTATTTCTAACCTCAGAGCCACCATATTTAAGAAACTCATTTACTACCCTATCAGCACCTGGAGCCTTATTATTCTTTAATCCTTTTAGTACTGTTTCTAATTCCTCCTCACAAAACAAATCTTCCTTCACATCCAAGGTATCACAAACTTTTTCATTTTCCTCTATATTTTTTCCTGCAACTCTATCTCGGTTAAGCAAATTCTCAAAATGTTCGGCCCATCTCGCTTTAGCTTTTGTCTTATCGCTAATTGCCACCCCATTCCTATCTTTAACTGGGACAAGTCCGGATTGACTACTACCTCTCAATTTGTTAACGTGCCAGTACAATATTTTACTATTATGCCGTCTAGCTGCATCTTCTAAATCCTCGGCAATTTTATCCATGGCCTCCACTTCACACCTCCTTAGTTCATATTTCAATGCTTTCTCCACTTTCTTTACATTTCTTTTGTTTTCATATGATCTATCACTCAGATAATTCTTGTACAAGTCCTTTCTCCTTTCTATTAAACTTAAAGCTTTTTCACTAATATTCTTAGCTGCAGTTCTAGCTTTCTTCCCTAATACACCTTCAGCAACTTCACAAATTATTTTTCTAAAATTATTCCAACCATCTTCCACATTATCAAATTTTAAGCTCTCAAGTTTAGTATTCAACTGTTCCTGGAAAGTTTCTCTCAAATTCTCATCCTGGAGTCTACTAACATCATAACTTCCCGGGAGGTAATTACCCTTCCGATATTTCAGCTTTAAATTAACCCTTGACACTACTAGATGGTGATCTTTACTTTTAACATCAATAACAGCACTCCTATATACCCTAGTATCTTGTATTGATCCTGCCAGTCTTCGATTTACTATAACATAATCAATAAGGTTTGCTGTCTTACCATCACGTGAATACCATGTTAGCTTATGAGCCATTTTATGACCAAACACCGTATTGGTTATAACTAGATTGTTATACCTACAAAATTGCAAAAGTCTGTATCCATTACTGTTTTCTTTTCCTACACCAAATTTACCTAAGCTGGGATACCATCTATCCATATTTCTACCAACCTGGGCGTTAAAATCTCCCAGCAATAACATCATATTTCTACCTGGGACCTTGTCTATTTGCTCCTGTAACTGTAAGTAAAATTCATCTGAGTCACTAGTATCTCCATCAGTCGGTTCTACAGGGGCGTATACTACTATAACTGATACCTTGAACTTTCTAGTCATAAAATGAGCAATTAGTATTCTATTATTAATACCTTCCCAGCCTAAACAAGACTTAGCAGCTTCCTTATTCATCATGAGCCCTACTCCCTGTCTATGTAACCCATCCTTCCTGCCTGAGTAAACAAATTCTATATCACCTAATTTCATGCTTCCTACCCCTGGGATATGAGTTTCTGAAACTCCTAATAAATCCAGTTCGAATCGTCTGAATTCGTCAGTCAAAATGTCGATACGATAGTCATTTTTTAATGTCGTAACATTCCAAGTTCCAATTTTCATGTTCTTTAAATCATTGAAATTTTTTTCGCCTCAGGAAAAGCAATGACCCCGGATACCAGTGCAGGACGGGGATCACATATCTTCTCAAGTCTACACCGAAGTGCTTAAGCCGGCTTAGAACCGGACAGCAAGAAGTCCCTGGGACCTCCATGAATGGAGGCTTTGTGCAATCCTGGGCCCATCTTGGTCACAACATGGTTTTCAGCGCTTGGCGACGCTCTTCTATCAACAAGAGTCGAAATCCTGCACAGACAATCTCAAGCCTATTACCTCCGACTCATTATATATTCATGCCTACAAATATTATGCTACTACGGGGAGGCAACCCGTAATAGATAAATTAGCTAGGAAGAGGTTGAATTTCGTTAGTTAATTAATATTTTATAATTAATTAATGGTTTCGACACGCCATCAGTTGCTGCAGATAGAACCTGCAATAACTTGGTTTCCATTCGTACTCACATACCCCAGCTGTTGCTATGACAACTTAAGTTAATAGTTATAAAATAAAAGATAGGAGTTGCAAAAAAAATAGTAACTAAGAAAACTATGCCAATATACGAGATCCATTCACTGGTACTAAATTCTAAATCTAAATGCTATTACGACAAGCCTATATAACCGTAATGTATTCTTTAGTTTTGAATTGTATATGTACTTGACATACGATTTTAATTAAGGTTCGTGAAACTATCAGCCAATACAGGTGACAAGAAAACCAAAAAAAGAGAAAAAGAAAAGAGTACTGTGGTGGCGCATTGGGTTTGACCTCAGCTTGGTAATAGGGGATCCAAAGATCAAATCCAGCTGTAGCAACACACTGCAGGACCTGACTACCTTCATAGTCAAGAAGCGTCGTAAGTCTGATACACTACAAAATTGGTTTCTGTTCACTATAACGGGGCTTTCATTCTATGCCATAGCCGTTCACACTCGTCGAGTGATTTACCCCCAACAGCGCATAGAACTCCCTGCCGAGGGCAGAGAATCAGGAGATTGGTACCAGTGCTACGCAGACCTTTGATTAGCATGCAAAAACGTTAACAAAGTGAGTTTCACAATAGCACAAGTTAAGACTAAGTTACGATATTTAATCCCATGGAGCAAATTGTTTCCGTAACGTAGTCGTAAGCAATGCCGAATAGGCTGGAACTCTCTATCCCATATCCTTTAACTGATTAAACTGTCCTTTAACTGTCTTTAATTGGTTCATACCACCCAAAGCTTTGGAGAGAGGCACAGATATATCTGTTAATCTAGTGGGTCCCCGAGGAAGGAGTTGTTTAACTGACGATTTAACTCGTGATGGGCCTGGCTCAAGAGGTCTGCTCATAGTTAATGCCATGGATTGTCTTCCATGGATCGTTCTGCAAGTTTTTGTTGCATCGTAAAATGTGCACGAATTTTGTAAAAGATTGACTTCAAGGGACAACAATCCTCGGTTCGCGCAGCTTCAGACAATAGTTACGCAAATTTAGATTTCTTTATGGAAAAGACAACGTAGAAACAACAAAGTGGCATTCCTGGATGAAGAATTAATACGTTTTGCGAGAGAGTGTCAATTCATTTACGACGATAAGGAAGCTGAGTACAAAATTTCTTTAAAGAAGGATATTTTCTGCAAGAGATTAATATGGCCATAAGTATTTCCAGAAAGCGTTTCACACCACCTTTCCATCACACACCATCTTACTACAATAAACAGAGAACCCTCCTCAAACCTTAAACCTCCATCTTCATGCTACCTTTTATATTTTGAGTTATTCACTTATGATGATTGTGAGGATAATAAACGATGATCCTGATGATTTTATGGATTTTTATGTTATTCTGGTACGTTATTTTCTGCTCTCGTTCGGTTTCAACATTTTATGAAGAAAAAATTGAAATTAACCTGCCAAATTAAAATTTTTAAATTTGATCTGTAGGCCTATTTTAAATTATACATACGTTGGACATCGTTTAAAAGTTAGTGAAAAAGATCTTTTTTTCCTATTTCTAAGCAGACCTAGATCCTTCTCTAAGAAAAATTCTAAGCAATACTGTAATTCTGGCTAAGTAAATGTCTAAATGGATAGATCTGAGACCAATGAATCCAATTATATAAATATTCTGTTCTTTTGGTGCGGCTTACAGCTATAAAATAAAGGTCAAAAATAGGGATAAAATCCTTTTTAATAGACAGTGTATAATTACAGCTCTAGGCTCATCGTAAAATCGCTTATTTCAATGAGAACATCTTAACGTAACGTAACATAACCAACCAAGCCTCTGACACAATGCGAGCGTCAATGCGATGTGGTGCGTCCGATGTCGGGTTGCGTTTGCGATTCTTAGAAGTCTTTCCCATCCACGTGGGAGCATTCATACTAGGCATACTTTATATATATATATATATATAAATATATATATATATATATATATATATATATATATATATATATATATATATATATATATATATATATATACATATATATATATATATATATATATATATATATATATATATATATATATATATATATATATATATATATATATATATATATATATATATATATATATATATATATAATATATATATATATATATATATATATTATATATATATATATATATATATATATATATATATATATATATACATATTTCTGTTTCTTCTCTGAAGTCTCCAATGTATTAAATACAATTTCAGGTACTTACTAAGAATCCAGTAGTCACGCGAGAAGTGAAGTTTCGTTAATGCTAATGAAATGAAACAAAATAGGATGCAAATACAATAGTCCAGAAACAAATTTGGGTACTGTTGCGCTTAATGGTATACACGAAAGAAGTCAAGTTTGGTTAATGCCAATCAAAAAAAATAAAATAGGATGAATATATAATAGTTTAGAATCAAGTAAGTGCTACATATTTGCACATTAGGGGGTGAGGGGGGGGGGGGGTAAAGCACAACATATATTAAATACGTAACGTAACCTAGCCTAGGTACCTTCCCCTCCCCTAAAGCCCAAAAAACAACAGTTTAAATATTGTAATTTCAATGAGAAACCACGCTCTTCGATCAATTTAGATAACAATTACCCGGTTTACGGGTGTCCATCACTGCATTCCTTCGACAGTCTATAGCGGTGTGTACGATTAAGCGCAACTGTACCCAAATTTAGTCTCTATATTTGCACATTAGGGGGGGGGGGAGCGGGGTGCGGGTAAAGCATAGCATATATTAAATACGTAACCTAACCTAGGTACCTTTTTTACCCCTTCAACCCAAACAACTATGTTTAAATCTTTGTCACGGAGTGAGCAACAACTCACAAGCAACGGAAACCTGTTTTTCATTAAGCATCACGGTCTTTCTCGATGCAGGCTTTCTCGCGTGACTAGTGACTAGTGGTCTAGTGGTATCATAGGCAGCGCGCTAGCGCTGCCTAAGTAAAGAACGATGTGGGCACAATGTGTTTTTTTTTTTTCATCAGCCCGGCACTTCGTATCGAAGAATTTGTCGTAGAAACTTCGAAAAGGGCTCATTCGATTGGAAATTGGAGTGGCTAGTGCCCTTTTTAATAAACGAAAGTGATTTGAGGGCAACTAGACCCCCCCCCCCAAGCCCATCATTCCGCCAAAGACATCCAATCAAAATTTTGAGATATCCATTTTGTTCAGCGTAGTTGATTTCAAGATACCAAATATGTTTTTGAGGAGGACACTCCCCCACCACCCTCGGGGCAAGGGTTTTAAGTTATGCCCTGAGGGCATATAAGAACGATGTTGGCACAATGTACTATGTATTATTTTTTTCCTTCACAGCAGGGCACTTCATATGGAAGGGGTCGTCGTAGAAACTTCAAAAGGGGCTCATTCAATTGGAAATTGAGAGTTCGAGTGCCCTTTTTAATAGTCGAAAGTGATTGGAGGACAACTAGCCCCCCCACGCCCATCATTCCCCCAAACCCATCCAATCAAAATTTTGAAATAGCCATTTTGTTCAGCGTAGTTGATTTCCATATAGAAAATATGTTTTTGAGGAGGACACTCCCCCAGAACCCTCAAGGCAAGGGTTTTAAGTTATGCCTCGGGGCATATAAGGTTTTTTAAAGAAGGCGCTGTCGTAGAAACTTCAAAACAGGCTCATTCGACTGAAAATTCGAAGGGTTAGTACCCTTTTTAATAGTCGAAAGTGATTGGAGGGCAACTAGCCCCCCCACGCCCATCATTCCCCCAAACCCATCCAATCAAAATTTTGAAATAGCCATTTTGTTCAGCGTAGTTGATTTCCAGATAGAAAATATGTTTTTGAGGAGATTACTCCCCCACAACCCTCAGGGCAAGGGTTATAAGTTATGCCCTGGGGGCAAATAAGGTTTTTATAGAAGGCATTGTCGTAGAAACTTCAAAAATGGCTCATTCGATTGGAAATTCAAAGGGCTAGTGCCCTTTTTAATAGTCGAAAGTTATTGGAGGGCAACTATCCCCCCCCCTCGCCCATCATTTCCCCAAACACATCCAATAAAAATTTTGAGATAGCCATTTTGTACAGCGTAGTTGATTTCCAGATAGAAAATATGTTTTTGAGGAGATTACTCCCCCACAACCCTCAGGGCAAGGGTTATAAGTTATGCCCTGGGGGCATATAAGGTTTTTATTGAAATCTTTATCGTAGAAACTTAGGGCTCATTCTATTTGAAATTCAAAGGGCTAGTACCCTTTTTAATAGTCGAAAGTGATTAGTGATATTTTTTGTTGTTGTTGTTATTTAGACCAGGGCACTTCGTGTCGAAGGAGTCGTCGTGGGAACTTCGAAAGCGGCTCATTCGATTGAAAATAGAAAGGGCTGATGCCCTTTCTAATAGTCGAGAGTGATTGGAATGCAACTAATCCCCATTCCACTCCCACCCTCCCACGCCCACCCTCCCATTTGCCCATTATGTTTAAAAACTAAATGTTGCATTAAGATTAAATCAAAATGCATTGTGATAATGCTAATTCCCAATAAGGCATCTCAGCAGCATCCCAAGAACGACTGAGGGTATTATGTTCAAACTGTCGGGGCTACTTCTGCTCTTAAAATTTAACCAATTCAAAATAGCGTAAGTGTATCCAAGCCATCAAAGAAAGTAAACAGATTTTTTTGCGAATGGTATCAAGTTTTTCATTTCAGGTCAACTAGAGGAGGTATGAAACTAAATTAAACAGTACTATTTGTGTCCAGATTTTTAAAAGGGTGTATGTTGTTAAAAATTGCTGAAAATTTTTCTCCAGCACACAAATAGCAGGCCAAACTATAAAGTCTTAAAAAACGGAAAGATTTAAAGTGTTATTTTCTTTTTCCCTGAAAAGACTATGTCAATATAAAACGAAATAGAAATTAATTAAAAAAACTTTTTCCACAAAATAAGTTTTTCAAAGAAAAGTAAAGAACTCAATTTCCCCTATGCCTTCCCAAGGCCAGAACAAAATTTGTACTTTACTGAAAAAATACAAATGAATGTGCATTGTCAGTTTAATATACATATACTGATATTTAGTAATCAAAATGTTAATATTATTAAGGTCATAAAAATAAAAACATTTATATTTTTTTCAGTAAAGTGCAAATTTTGTTCTGACCTTGGGAAGGCACAGGGGTTTTGCGCCCAACTTATGCTAATTTCTGCTCGTTTTGAATTTGACTCGGTTATTTATTGTAATTTCTGTTTGTTTTGGGTTTCATTTATTTATCGATGCTGATTTGTGGTAGTTTCACGCTTGGTAGATTATTTGATTTTATTTTTGCTCATTTTTTGTTTATTGGAGTTCTTTACTTTTCTTTGAAAAACTTATTTTGTGGAAAAAGTTTTTTTTTTAATTAATCTTAATAAGTACCTAGTTTCATTTCATTGACTTACACAGTTATCATGTAAATTCATATCAACTTTCTGTGATAAATTTTCCGTTTAATTAGAGATCCAATTCTTCAACCAGTTGAAGAAACATGGGAGTATGTGACACAACCTTGGTTGGCTTGTGGATAGAATGGATTAATGTGTTGGGTTTTTCTCGTAGTCCAGTGACAAAAATTTGAGCACCTTTTTATTATGTAAAA
Organism: Artemia sinica; assembly: GCA_027921565.1. Lineage (NCBI taxonomy): Eukaryota > Metazoa > Arthropoda > Branchiopoda > Anostraca > Artemiidae > Artemia > Artemia sinica. The sequence goes on along the minus strand of CM051263.1, from coordinate 7,290,475 downwards.
GACCTTCAGGGCTAAGAGTAAATTGGAAATTCAAATACAAATTTTTGGGACGATCTTACCGTTCATGCGTTTGCTGAGTTCCTTATTGACACTATTGACAGTAATGTTTGCAGCATTGATGTCTTGATGCAAACGAAGCGCAAGAATAGAGCTTGGTTCTATTCTTGCACAGCGTTGTATTTAAAAGCGAAAGCAGTGAACGTTGCCGTGACAAAATACGACGCAGAGCTTCCGTAGCCCAGTGTGAGAGGCCAGAGCGAAAGAGGCTTTAGCATAGAAAATTACGAAGATGGTGCGAAAACCACTTAATAATAGTAACTAAAAAACATTCAAATTTAACTAAAACTAAGCACAAACAAAACTGAATTAGTTACAAAACTCGTGAAAACCCACGAGTATTTAACAAATTGCACCACGGGCACGCATTCCAACTCTGTAAAACCGCAAATACCAGCAATAGGTGTCTGTTCCTCACCTATTTAATTTATTAGCCGATAATTGCCGGTGACAAAGATTCGGTAGCCTTAATTATCAACCGTAACCGCATTTTTGGAATTTGGTATTATTAGAAGGGGCTATTTATAAGCTGTTATGGATAAATGAATCAGCCAACTTGTAATGAATTATTGTTCCTACCATATTATTAGGGGTCGTAGAAAAGGCCACAAACTTGATACTAATTATAAGAATATGGAGAATACTTTTTATTTCAGAATATTTTAATTCCTCGATTGTCAGGTCCTCAATTCCCCAATCAAAACTGTTTCCAAATATAATGGTCACTACCTTTGCAATTAGGCCCAGCCCCCCTAATTTTGCCATATAATGTTGTAAATATATGTATCCATTTTTTTTTTCATTGCTGAAATCATCGCGTATCTCTTCGTTAATAGGCATTTGACTTCTTAAGTTTGTAAAATAATTAAATACAAAAATTAAGTCTTATCAACTGAAAGTAAGGAGCAACATCAAAGCTTAAAAGGAACAGTTACGTATATGATAAGGGGTGGCCCCTCCTCAATACCTCGCTCTTTACGCTAAAGGGTTTTCAGAACATTTAAAAAAGCTTATGATTCTAAATAAACGGCCTTTGTGTTCCAGGATTCGTTCTTAAAGAATTTCGGACAAAAATTCAAACTTTCGCATAAAGAGCGAGGTATTGAGGAGGGGGTAGCCCTCCTCATATACGTAATAGTTTCTGTTCGTTTTAAGTTTTGATGTTTTTCCTTACATTCCGCTGAAAAAACTTGTTTGTTTTTTATTTAATTTCTGATCGTTTTTAAATAATGCCGGGGAATCAGGTTCTCCCTCTATAGAAACTTCCTTCTCCCCACGGAAAATCCCTCCATGGAAAGTTATTCCCACGTAAAATAGACGACATAAAAATTACTACCATAAAAATTATATACTACCCCTACCATAAAAATTCCTCCGAGACAATTCCAATCTAGCTGAAAATTTCCCCCGAAAAATTTCTTGCGGATGGTTTCGGGTGAAAAAGTCTTCTTATCACACTTGGATTTGAAAAGATTATTTTTAAAATCAAGCCGGGAATCCTCTCCTCCGCAGATAAGCTTTCCTGCAAATACCCAGCCCCCTAGTAGAAAGTTACTCTCACAGAAAAATACCTCTGGAGAATTTATTCCGTGGAAAACTCGCCGATGGATAATTTTCTCGTGAAGAATCCCCCACCCCTACTGAAAGATACACTAGACATCTCCAACACTTCCCCAGTGTAAAATTTCCCCTTGAAAGTTCACCCCGGAAACTTCCTTCCCCATAGAAAATTCTCCCCGTTGAAAATCACTCCCAGCAGAAAAATAACCCTCCCCCCCTATCCCTCTATCTGAAAAATGTATGCATACTACCCAATAACAAACACTAAAGGCTACGCAAACAATGGGCAAATTTTATAACTTAAAGAGGTTTCCCCAGGGGCTCTAAGGGGTCTTGTTATCTTCAAAGGCATAATTATTGGGCTTTTCAACTATTCTGAACAAAATGGCTACCTCTAAATTTTGATTGGGCGACTTTCAGGAGAAAAGGGGGTAGAAGGGGGCTAGTTGTCCTCTAATTTTTTGGTCACTTGAAAAGGGCACTGGAGCTTTTAATTTCCATTCGAATGAGTTAATTCTCGATATTCTAGGGCTATTCGTTCGACGTGATCACCTCTGGGAAAAACAAAGAAAAAAAACAACAAAAAAACAATCAACCAAACAAAGCGCGCCCGGGATCTTTCTTCTGGCAAAAAATACAAAATTCCACATTTTTGCAGATGAGAGCTTGAAACTTCTACAATAGGGTTCCCGTATACGCTTAACCTAATGATGTGTTTTTCACTAAGATTCCTAGACTTTTAAGGGGTGCCCCCCCCTTTCGAAAAGAAGGCAAATTTACTCAGGCTTGAAGTTTTTGACGGGTAACACTAAACTTAATGAATCTTATACATTTGGAATCAGCATAACAAGCCATATTTTTAAATATCTATTGATATCAAAATTTCTTTTTCTACAGTTTTGGTTACTGTTGAGCGATGTCGCTCCTTACTTACAGTTCGTTACCACGATTGAAATAGTGAGATATTGTTTGATACTGTGAAATAGTGAGAACAGTTGGGTAAATATATAATTTAAAAATAATTAAATGATGAAATGGAGAGAAATATGAAAATGGGATTAACAGAAACTTTTTGCACATTATAAAGTAGTAGCTTCTTTACTATGGTGTAGCTTCATTATATTAAAGAAAAAACTAAACCTAAAACGAACAGAAATTAAATAAAAAACAAAATGAAAAAAAGTATCTATCTCAATTTCGATTAGATACATTTGGGGGAAAGAGGGTGCAGGGGGGGGGGGGCTAGTCGCCTTTCAATGACTTTTGATTCTTAAAAAGGGAACTATAACTTTCAAAATCCATTCAAATGAGCCTCCTACAAAGCTCTCTAGCCACTTTTGACTCTTAAAGAAGGCATTAGAGCTTCCTATTTCCAACCAAATGAGCCTCTTCCGAAATTTATACGACCACCCTTTCCACAGAAAACTTATAAGCCCCCCGGGGTATAACTTTTAACACTTGCCCTCGGGCACTGGGGGGAGGGGGTTATGTCGACCCCACAGTTATTGTTATCTGATCTTTGGACCATTTTGATCAAAATGACTGTCTCAAAACTTCGATCGGATGCATTTGGAAAAAGAGGGTGTGGGGATAGCTAGGGGATAGCTACCCTCTGATCACTTTTGACTCTGAAAAAGGTTACTGAAGCTTCCAATTTTCAATCAGATGAGCCTCAATTTTCAATCAGATGAGAAAAGAGGGCGTGGGGGAGGATAGCTGCCTTCTGATCACTTTTGACTCTCAAAAAGAGCATTTGAACTTTGCAATGACAAAAAAAACAGTCGAATCTCCCCTTCCCTCAAATGGGTTTCCCTATCTAAAACTTGTTTGACCCCACTGAACATTTTGAGGATGTACCCTTTGAAGAGAGGAAATTCTATAATCGTGAAAGGTTCATTATTTGATGGTCCAAAGACGATGGCACTTTTTAGGAAGATATTCGCCATCAACATAATATTTCAAAATGTTCCTGGGAGGGGGCTACGTGGACAATTTTCTTCTTAAGGGTAAGGGTAAAGGTAGAAAAAACGAAACAGCTTAAACGTTTACCCACAGCCGAAGAGTCCATGATCTCAACAGAGGGGGCAAATACTGTTGATTTAGATAAGCTCAGACCCTGAAGCCAGAGCCAGAGTTAGATTTTTTCAGGGGGAGGGGCAAATAAAGACTTTGCCACCCCTGCTGCACCATCAATACTGTAAATATTACAATTTTCCCACAAATATTAGATTTTTAGCTTGATTTGCCACCCCTGGGTGAGTTTCCTGGGGTGCTTGTCCCCTCCCCCCCCCCCCCAGAACCGGCCCTGCCTGCAGCAGAGCAATCTTGAAAGCTTGGTGAAAATATCATGGCGGAAATGATTAAATTCATCTGGTATTACGGCCAAGATGGACTGGTCCTTTCTTAGCTGTTTGGTTCTTGAAAAGGGTTACCTCTAAAAGCAAAGAAGATCTACTATCTAATTAAAGGTCTAAAAAAGTATTTTTAGTTGCAGTTTTATTCCTGTTGGAAGTCAATTAATATATTTTTTGTGTTTGGCTTTTAGCTTAAAAGTTTCTTTTTTAACCAAAAAGAAAAACAAAGCAAAATAATTCTTACCTGTTGTTGTATTTACCTGTTGTAACTGTTGAGCCTTGAGATAATAAAAATAAAATAAAATCTGATTTTTTGCTTTGTATGGAATTTTAAACCACAAAAAGAACAAAATTTCTTTTTAGTCATAGCATTTGCTACAAGTAAACATTGTTTCTTTGTGCATATGTAGCAAATTCAGCCAACGAGAGCCTTTAAAAAACAATAAATTTTATATATAATAATATATATAATTTTATATTTAATAATAGTTCTGTTTCGGACATCCGATAAACTGAATTCGTGCACCGGGAATGAATCACTAGTGGAAAACTACTCGTTAGACAGGTCCAGTCAAAGGGAGGAATTTCGTTAGACCAGTCAAAGGGATCATTTAAAAAATAAAAGATGTTTTTAAATTAGTGTAGGTGACATTAAAGTTTGAAATTAAGTGAAAATGATTATTATGTCACCGAGCGGTCAAAATGAAAAAAAAAATGATTTTATAGAGAATAGACCTGACGAACAGACTGGAATTTTTTTTTGTGTTCTGTAATTTTATTTCTCTCAAGTTGATTCAAATATGAAATCCAAGTTAATTATATAAGCCCAAATTTTCACTTAGAATAGTTTGAATTCGGATATCTGGTAGTCTACGACGAAATTTTGAGATAGCCATTTTTTTCAGCATGGTCGAAAAAAGGATAATTATGTCTTTTAGGATGGCTTAATCCCCCGGGGGGAGGGCTGAAAGTTATGAACTTTACCCAATGTTAACATATAGTATTGATTATTGGGAAGTATGCAGACGTTTTCAGGGGGGATTTTTTCTGGTAGTGGGAGGTTATGTGGGAGGATCTTTTCATGAAGGAAGTTTTCATAGGGGAAGGGACATTGCTATGAAGGGGGTGCCGGATTCCCCAGCATTATTTAAAGAAAAGATCAGAAATTAATGATCTTTACGGAATCGTAAAACGTTCGTAAATAAAATTAAACAAGTTTCGAGAAAGCCATTTAACCAAATAAAAGTAAAATTAATATGCAAATTTTGATTTAATTATTCATGTACGGTGAGCCAAAATCAAAACCTGCATTAATTCAAAAACGTTCAAAAATTAAATAAAAAAAAAACAAGTTTTTTGTTAACTGAAAGTAAGGAACGACGTTAAAACTTAAAACGAACAGAAATTGTTCCGTATATGAAAGGGGCTGTCCCCTCTTCAACGCCTCACTCTTTACACTAAAGTTTTTTGTTGTTTAAAAAAAAAATTAGAGTTGTGAGAAAGTCAAACTTTAGTGTAAAGAGCGAGGCGTTGAGGAGGGGACAGCCCCTTTCATATACGGAATAACGTCTGTTCGTTTTAAGTTTTAACGTCGTTCCTTACTTTCAGCTAAAAAAACTTGTTTTTTTTATTTAATTTTTGAACGTTTTTGAATTAATGCAGGTTTTGATTTTGGCTCACCGTACATAAATAATTAAAACAAAATTTGCATATTAATTTTACTTTTATTTGGTTAAAGGGCTTTCTCAAAACTTGTTTAATTTTATTTACAGACGTTTTTATTAGTAATAAATGTACGTAACTTACGAATTAACTTACGTAACGAACTTCTATATTCATTGATTTTTAAGACGTATATTAGGGGGTTTGCCCCCTAGTCAATACCTTGCTCTTGAAGCTAGAATTCGAATTTTGTTCCAATTCTTTAAAAATGACCCCTTAATCACAAAGGCCGTTAATTAGAATAAATAGCTCTTATGAAAGTACTAAAAAATCTTTGGCTTAAAAAGCGAGGTATTGACTAGGGGGTGAACCCAATCATATACGTAAAATTTTCAGTTCGTTTTAAGTTTTTATGTTGCTCCTTACTTTCAGTTGAAAAACTTGTTTTTTTATATTTAATTTCTGGTCTTTTTCTTGAATAATGCTGGGAAATCCGGCGCCACTTCATAACAAAGTCACATCCCCCATAAAAACTTCCTTCATGTAAAGATCCTCCCATATAACCCCCAACCCCCCCCCCCCACCTACCAGAAAAAAATCCCCCCTGAAAACATCTGTATACTTCAAAATAACCAATAGCCTACTATATGTTAACATTGGGTAAAGTTCATAACTTTCAGCCCTCCCCCAGGGGACTTCAGGGGATTAAGTCATCCTAAAAGACATAGTTCTCATATTTTCCACCATGCTGAACAAAATGGCTATCTCAAAATTTTGATCGGATGACTTTGGGAAAAAATGAGCGTGGAAGGGGGCCTAGTTGCCCTACATTTTTTGGTCACTTAAAAAGGGCACTAGAACTTTTAATTTCCGTTCCAATGAGCCCTCCCACGTTATTCTAGGACCAGTGGGTCGATACGATCACCCCTGGGGAAAAAAAAACAAAACAAAAAAACAAATAAACACGCATCCGTGATCTTTCTTCTGGCAAAAAATGCAAAATTCCACGTTTTTGTAGATAGCTGCTTGAAACCTCTACAGTAGGGTTCTCTGATACGCTGAATATGATGGTGTGATTTTCATTAAGGTTCTATAGCTTTTAGGGGGTCTTTCCTCCTTTTTTCTAAAATCAACCAAATTTTCTCAGGCACGTACACTTTGATGGGCAAGACTAAACTTGATGAAACTTACATATTTTAAATAAACATTAAAATCTGATTCTTTTGATATATCTATTGGAATCAAAATTCCGTTTTTTAGAGTTTCGGTTACCATTGAGCCGGGTCGCTCCTTACTTACAATTCGGTACCACGAACTGTTTGATATCCAAGTTAATTATATAAGCCTAAATTTTCACTTAGAATAGTCTGAATTCGGACATCTGGTAGTCTGCAACTGTGTAACTGGTTACGAACTACAACACTGGTTATCTGTATTTTTCAAAAAACCTTATATAAATGATGAAAGTGAGAATTGGTTTTTCTGTCTTATTAGTATTCCAGTTGCAGTTACCAAATTGTGGAAGGAAAGTGCCAGTCTTTAATCCATTCAGCTTCTAACTACGAGATTAAGGTCATAAGCAAGGAAAGTCCTTATGGGAAACATTGGATCTTATCTCTCTATGGAACAGAAATCGATATAAGGAGTCTATTCTTAATAATAAATTTTTTAAGGATGCAATGGATGTAACAAGAATTGAAGTCTATCTTAGAGGGGCCAGATAGCGGAGGGCAGGGACATACACAGGGTCTTTGGCGCTTGGGTCCCCCAAAACTCCAATTTTTTACGAATTTCTCGGCATTTTTCATGCAAATAATAGTAAAAATTTCATCATTGGCCCTCCCACCAAAAAAAAAAAATCCTGAGTAGGTACCTGACTGAGGGGGTGACGAAAACCGGATGTGTGTTCGCATGTACATCCCTTAGAGCTGTTGTTTACTTGATTTAATTACATTTCTTCTACTTATGTTCTTAAAAGAAATAAAAAAAGAATTAGTCACCAGTAATAGTGCAGTTTCCTAATTCGAATTAATAGCATAAAAAAGTTATTTTCAGGGCAAGTTCATCATCTATATCCTCTAAATAGGATTTTATTGTCAAATAGTTGTTTCGAAAATCCAGTCCCTTCCTCCTTTTGCATTATCCCCTAAAGATGAATAGATATTTCAGGTCTGTTCTCAGAATTAATTTTTTATAATTCAAGGACGAAATACGATTTTAATCCTTCCCCTTCTTTCTCTGATTCTGAGCCTTAAAGAGAGATGGCTATAATTTCGTTTTGTAGATGCCCAGGTCGTTTTGTGTGGGATGAGGGGTAGGGGATCAACTGAGGAAAAGATTAATACTAATCAAACAAAATTTCACATAAAATCTCAAAATTTTCAACAATATAATGGATTTCTCTGCTAGAAATTACGCAGATTCAACAAGAAATTTCTCTGCTAGGATGAAAACTGTAAAATTTACAGTTCCAACAAGAATTGATCACTAGAACTGAGCTTTCTGCTGCATTGAAACCACCTCTACAAGGAGGGTAAGAATTCAAGTCGTCATTCAGTAGGAACATAACTTACATAACTATTTAAAAAAAAGATATGTGATCTTTTTCTTCATTTTTTTTTGTTGGGGAGACTGAATATGTCCTTTACTTTACTTACTTTATCGAAAATATTAAAGCGGCAAGAATAAAGAAAATGGTATTTGGTTGTTTGATTGGTTAAAATGAAACTTATTTAACTATGTATACATCTTAAATTAGAAAAAAAATCGGTGATTGAATCTTTAATAAAAAAGTATGCATGTGCAATTATGCCGTTTTTAGTTGCAGCAGGCACCAAATTAAAAAAATGGTTTTGGCATCAAAAACTAAGCTAAAAACGTAAAACACGAACCAGCTTATGAATTTATAGCTTTCCTTTGCAGATGTAGTTGGTTTGGGAATTAACAGGCTGTTAATGTTTAAACTTTCAGGGACGAGAAGTGTTGTTGCCAAATTTAACCTATTAGTTTTGCTGATTTATTCTCAGGGGTCAACGTGGCAGCTCTGACAAAAAAGTAGTGCTGCCCTAAAGACTTCATAATTTTGAAACAACCGAAGGAAAAATCTTAGAAAAAAACCCCACAGCCCCTGGGGAAAGGTCTTTAAGTTACAAAATTTGCCTAGTTACGTATAGTTTTTGTTGTTGGGAAGTATACATACATTTTTCGGGTGGGGCGAGGGGAGGGGGAATTTTCTGCTGGTGGGATTTTCCACGGGAATAATTTTCACGGGGAGGGAATTTTCAAGGAGGTGAATTTTTTCGGGAAAATTTTATGCTGGGGGAATTTGCCAGAATTCCTATACAAAATTCTTCTTATGTCTTGGTTTCTCTTTGTCGACTGAATTTACGCGCGGAGATGTTCAGGGTAATTGTCCCGGGTAAATTTTCGCCAGGGTTGAATTGTCTAGAGAATAAATCCTTGAGGAAGAGGGATATTTCTGTGGACGTGTAGTCAGATTTCCTGGCATTATTAAAAAAATGATCTGAAATCAAATAAAAAAAAGAACAAGTTTTTTCAACTGAAAGTAAGAAGCAACAATCAAACTTAAAACGAACAGAAATTATTACGTATATGAGGGGGTTGCTCCTCCTCAACACCTCGTTCTTTATTCTAAAGTTTTTAATTCTGTCCCAGTTCTTTAAGATCGACTCCTGAAACACTATATTCGATTAATTCCAACAATAAAAAGATTTTTTTTTAAAGTACTAAAACACTTTTGCTTAAAGAATGAGATATTTAGGAGCAACCCCCCTCGTATACGCAACAATTTCTGCTCGTTTTAAGTTTTAATGTTGCTCCTTACTTTCAGCTGAAACATGTTGTTGTTTTTTTTTATTTAACAGCGAACGTAAAATGGCTTAACGAAGCATAATTTAAATTATAAATTACAATGGTACGATATGAAGTATAAATTACAAATTGAAGTTATAATTATAGATTATTGTAATTAATTATTACATATTTTTATTATGACATATTTAGTTTTATTATTAATATTAATATTACATATTTAATTAATTATTACATATAAATTATTACAATTATAAATTATAATTATAATAAAAATTAAAAAATAAATTATAAATGGTATGAAGTATAAATTACAATGGTATGGTTACAATGGCTCGATAATATTGGAAATTTTGTAAAGAGAAATTCTAAAGTGGAGTAGTGAATATAATTTGGAGCAATGAAATAGAACTTACTTGGCGGAAAGACCATACTCACATATTTATAAATCAAAGTAGTGTAACAATTAAGTGGAATAGGGAACTAGGAATTACATAGCAAAAAGAAATATTCAGATTTGTAAATGAAATAGGACATAGTAATGGTAAATGTAAAGTGGGTAGTGAAATAAAACTTACCTGGCATAGAGATTCTATTCAGAGCTTCACCAAGAGAAGTAGTTGGTTTTGATAAGGAAGCAAATGTATTGTTCCTGAGTATCTGACATTCTAAAAAAAAAAAAAGATTACAGGTTATGACAGTGGTCTCTTTTTCTGCAAATAATAAAAAAAAAAAATATAATTAACAAAAGATGCTTCAAAAACAATGAATAGGTCGATTTGTAGAAGAGAATTCAGGTGTCATCCAAACAAACATCGACTTTTGCACTGTCAATGGCAATAGCAGCTTTCAATTACCCTTACACCCATGTTAAAGCACAAGCATGGTTGAACTGTTCTACCAAGCGTGGTAGAACTCCGCCAAGCGCTGTTGAGGCAGTGTTAGGTGTGCCAGAACTACGTCACGCACGGCAGAAGTGTGTCGAGCATGTGACACTCCGAGATATAGAACCCATAGCGGAAAAATGAGCAATCCTTTGACAAAAGATTCTGTACTTCTCCCTTTTACAAAATGATTTTTTTTCGGGGGGGGGGTGCAAAAAAACTTTAAAAATGAATCAAAAACGTGTTTATATTCATTTTTGTTGCGTTTTTACGAGTTGGACAAACATTTCGGGGTGGTGGGGGTTCAAACCCCCTAGCCCCCTGGATACGGTCTTGCCCCTCAAGCGTACCCCCAAAACTGTGGTTTTTTGCTTATTTTGGAAACTTTGGAGCATTTTAATTGTTGGGGGAGTAATACTTTTACTTCGTCCTGTTTTGTTTTTTTTTCCCTCCGTCACCAATTTTAATTTATTACAAGAAGGTATTTAGGGTCTAACCGTGTCACTTATTACGGAAAATAAGGACCTCTGATCGAATGGGTGAATGCGAATATGATATTTCCCTTTAAAAAGCTATTTATAATTCTTGTCAGAGGCCAGAAAGGATAGTTTTCACTTGTTCGTGAGGCAGAAAAAGGAGTGTATGAGATGAGTTGGAGCTTTATGGTCTGTCAGAGAAGACTGTGTGGATTTTTTCCGTCAAGCTTTCGTTCCTTTGATCCATCTTTCTGCTTTCGATTAAAAAGCTTCGTTCAAGTAAGCAAGAAAAGTGTATCACTGAGAGGGGGCATTTGGCCATATAATTTTTGCTCCCCTCGTAGCTTTTTCAAAGTATCCGCACTTTGGAGTACTTAAAAAAAAACGCTTCTTTTAGTGTTTTAATTGAAAAAAAAAAGATAAAACTGACCTCCCCCCTATATTTTCAGAATACCCTCCCCCAAAAGTTCTTGAATTGACACCTTGAATCTTATGGCACGTTTTACCCAAGTTATGCATTTGTTTTGTTATTTTATTATCTGTGAATGTGACATACAACAAGGAAATGAAGCATAAAAATTGTGAGGGATTTTGACACTAGCTAACCCCTTTTCGCCATACGTCCAGTGTTCTGAGCGCTCAAATTTCTTTCCGAATATATGCCTCCAGTAGTTTAAGTGTTTCCGAGAAACTTCGTTTCAACTGTTTTTACCTCGGCCGCCATTAAAACACTTAGCGCTACCTCATATTACGTATATAGTCTCGTATTAGTAGTCCCCTTGTCTCGTATTGGATGCAATTTGTTAAGGTTGTCGTTGAATAGCAAGTGTAAATGCTTTTTTTTCTTTGTTTTTTTCCATTTGTGGTCCGTCCTTTTCAGGTTTTTGTAGGCACATTTTCAATTAAATTAAATATTATACCCTATTAATCCCAATTTCTGCAAGTATGTTAAATCTAGAATGATTCTGGTCTAGAGAATGTGAAACATGTCCTGTCCATATTTAAACTAAGAAATCTTTGGAGAGGTAGAAGTCTTTGGTGGAGCAGGGATTCATGTTTGTCCTCTTATGATTCGGATCCATGACAAGTAACATGCCTATCTTTTGGGCTTCAAAAATTCATATCAATATTATAAATTTATAATAATAAAGAAAATCTATGAAATAAGTTACCCCCCCCCCATAACATAAAGCATATGCCAAGAAGAGAATAACTTGATCAAGATTAGGAAAAAAACATGATTTATGCAGTTTTTTTCTAACCGCACAAGGGCATTCTTGCCCATTTGACCCCCTCCTCCCCCCTGAAACCTGTTGACACTATGGACTCGATGTGAAGTGAATTTTGAATTTAGCCCTGACTATATTCTACACGATTTCGGTTCCGCTGCAGTTTTGTCGAATCTCTTTCATTAACTACCATTTACTTTAATTTGCTGGGATCCATATTGGTCCTCTTATAATTCGGATCCATGATTCTTTTCAAACAAGAAGTAACATGCCTATCTTTTGCGCTTCAAAAATTCATATCAATATTATAAATTTATAATAATAAAGAAAATCTATGAAATAAGTTACCCCCCCATAACAAATAAACATAAAGCATATGCCAAGAAGAGAATAACTTGACCAAGATTAGGTAAAAAAAAATGGTTTATGCAGTTCTTTTCTAACCCCCTCCTCCCCCTCCCGAAACCTGTTGACACTATGGACTAAATATGAAGGGAAATTTGAATTTAGCCCTGTCTATATTCTACACGATTTCGGTTCCGCTGCAGTTTTGTTAATCTCTTTCACTAACTACAATTTACTTTCATTTGCTCGGTTTGTGTTCATCTTTCAATTCACATTTTCTGGACAAGTTGTTGCCCTATATCTAAACATTGATGTTTCCATATTTCGTTTACAAAAGGCGTGTTCCAAAGGGCAAATGATATGATTTCCTGGTAGACCAAATCGGCTTTTTTTACTTTAATTAAAAAACTTGATCTTATGCACGTAAAGACTGAAGTTGAAACTTCAAACGAACAAAAATTGTTATTTCGCACATTACGTGTACGTACAGTTATACGTACAAAATCAGCTCAAATAAGTTGGCACATGGTACTGTTATTTCGCACATTACGTGTACGTACAGTTATACGTACAAAATCAGCTCAAATAAGTTGGCACATGGTACTGTTATTTCGCACATTACGTGTACGTACAGTTATACGTACAAAATCAGCTCAAATAAGTTGGCACATGGTACTGTTATTTCGCACATTACGTGTACGTACAGTTATACGTACAAAATCAGCTCAAATAAGTTGGCACATGGTACTGTTATTTCGCACATTACGTGTACGTACAGTTATACGTACAAAATCAGCTCAAATATGCTGGCGCATGGTACTGTTATTTCGCACATTACGTGTACGTACAGTTATACGTACAAAATCAGCTCAAATAAGTTGGCACATGGTACTTTTATTTCGCACATTACGTGTACATACAGTTATACGTACAAAATCAGCTCAAATAAGTTGGCACATGGTACTGTTATTTCGCACATTACGTGTACGTACAGTTACACGTACAAGATCAGCTCAAATAAGTTGGCAAAATGGTACTGTTATTTCGCACATTACGTGTACGTACAGTTATACGTACAAAATCAGCTCAAATAAGTTTGCACGTGGTACTGTTATTTCGCACATTACGTGTACGTACAGTTATACGTACAAAATCAGCTCAAATAAGTTAGCACATGGTACTGTTATTTCGCACATTACGTGTACGTACAGTTATACGTACAAAATCAGCTCAAATAAGTTAGCACATGGTACTGTTATTTCACACATTACGTGTACGTACAACTGTACGTACAAAAAATCAGCTCAAATAAGTTGGCACATGGTGCTTCACAATGTCTATAGAGTTCTAGAGACTAGCGCTTTTCAGAAAACTGAGCTTCCTTGAGGTTTTTACAGAATTGTAATTATAAACCAAAAGTTGCAGTTGGTTTGGGAATTAACAGGCTGTTAATGTTTAAACTTTCAGGGACGAGAAGTGTTGTTGCCAAATTTAACCTATTAGTTTTGCTAATTTATTCTCAGGGGTCAACGTGGCAGCTCTGACAAAAAAGTAGTGCTGCCCTAAAGACAACCGAAGGAAACAACCGAAGGAAAACTCTTAGAAAAAAAAAACCACAGCCCCTGGGGAAAGGTCTATAAGTTACAAAATTTGCCAATTTACGTATAGTTTTTGTTGTTGGGAAGTATGCATACATTTTTCGGGTGGGGTGAGGGGAGGGGGAAACCAAAAGTTATAGATAAGCAAAGCAGTATCCATGATTTTTGTTTGGGGGGTGGGGGGAGTGTTTACAAGAAAAAAAAAATAAAAAAACGCATCAAAAACGTGTTTTTATGCATTTTCATTACGTTTTTGTGAGTCGGACAAACATTTCAGGGGGGTAAAATCCCCTATCCCCCTTGAAACGGCCTTGTAGATAGGTTAATTATGGTTGGCGATAAAATATTAAAATTTCTTATATATTAGTCCTCAATTTTCTTTGGGCTGCTTATGAAATTATCTGTCCCTAAGTAATTCTGTACTTAAACCTACTCCCCCTCCGCCTTCAGTTCCAACAACGCTGATAGTTGACGGTAAAACTGTCCAAGGAGAAGAAAATGTTCAGCTAGAGCTTACGTCTTATTTTGCTAATATAGGAAAAGCGACTGCTTCATCTGTGAGCTCTACAACTCCTCGTTGTGATTTCAGAGCCTATCTTGGACCCCCATGTTTAAAGTCAATGGTTTTGAACCCTGTTTCTGAGTTTGAGGTAGCTCGGATCGTAAATGCACTTAAAGGTTAATCGTCTTCAGGGCCAGACAGAATTCCTACAAGGGTTATCCGTGCCGTTCTTCCCGCTATTCTGTCACCATTGACTAAGCTTGTCAATCTGTCTTTCGTGAATGGAATTTTCCCTGAATCACTCAAGCGAGCTAAGGTTATAGTGCTGTATAAAGGTGGGTCCCGGAATGATCCTGCTAATTATAGGCCAATTTCTCTTCTATCTGTTTTCAGCAAAATTTTTGAGAAGGCTATGCTATCCAGGCTTCTTAGTTTTCTGGATGTCAAAAATTTTTTCCATGATTTCCAGTTTGGATTCCGAGCGAATCACTCTACAGAGCATGCTTGCGCATCTCTCTTGAATTTCATTCATTCGGCAATAGATTTTGGTCTTATCCCGGCAGCTTTATTTTTGGATGTTCGTAAAGCTTTTGATTCTTTGACTCATCAGATTCTTCTTTGGAAATTATCGCATATTGGTATAAGATCAAATGTTTTTTCTTGGTTTGAATCATATCTTTCTGGTAGACTTATTTCAATTGATCCGCTTTTCCGAAGCCCTTCTGAAGTAGAATATGGTGTCCCCCAGGGATCTGTTCTTGGCCCCGTTTTATTTCTGATTTATGTCAATGATCTGATTTCAGCAGTCAAGAACACCAGTCCTCTGGTATGCTGCAATCTGCGTCATCCGGATGTTCCTTCGTGTCCCAATGCTACTTCTAATGAAGATTGCCTCGTTGCTTTTGCTGACGACAGCACTTTTGGGACTCTAGGGAGGACGGAATGTGATGTCAGGTCTAATCTGGTGACAATATTTGAGAGAGTAGTTTCATGGTTTGAGGCGAATTACTTGGCCTTGAATGTTACCAAGTCACATTTTCTTATTTTTTCTCGAATTGGTGTAGCTTTCCCTCAACTGACACAGCTTCAGGTGTCACTAGGCTTCTTGTGTAGACCAAAGAATCGGTTGGTCCGATTTCTTGGTATCCTGCTTGATGAGAACCTTTCGTTTAGACACCATATAGCCATGATTAGGGTTAAGGTCTCACGGAGTTTGGGTGTCATTCGAAAACTCAAACACACCTTTCCTGGATCTATTCTGAAGCTTCTTTTTTTCTGCCTTGTCCAGTCATATGTCTCTTATTGCCCCATAGTATGGATGTCTACTTTTCCTTCTACACTGCGGTCGCTTTCTGTCATGTATGATAAAACACGGCGTCTGGTTATGGACACCAACCGTTCTTCACCAAGACCGCTTCTAAATCTACAGTCTATCTACATTCTTTCTTGTGCTTCTTTTTTTTCATCAGCTTCATGGCAATCTTCCAAAATCTCTTCAAAAAACTCCTCAGTTTATTTCTGATTCAGCTCCATATAACCTTCGTTCGTCACATAATATCTGCATTCCTCCTACTCCCACTGTGCGGTCAGATTTCAATCCCCTCATCGCTTGTCATCAGGTTTGGAACTCCCTGCCTTCTTCAGTACAGAAATGTCACTCGTTTGGCACTTTCAAGAGGATTCTTAAGGACCATTTAGTTAAGAATCAAACTGAATAATTTTTTTTTTTTTTTTTTTTTTTTTTTTTTTTTTTTTTTTTTTTTTTTTTTGTGGAGTTGATGTCCCCTGAATGGTTAGTTTGTTTTATGGTGGCTTTCTCTGCGCTATGACTCCCAGGCCTCAGGTATGATTATCATTTTTTATTGGTGAAACTTGTATAGTTCACTAAGGAGTAGCATTCATGAAGATAGGTTACATTTTATTGCTTTCGCACCATTTTATTACAGTCTAATAATTACAGTCTGTTTCGACGACAGGAATTCGCTTATAGTAATATTTTTTTTTTTTTTTTTTTTTTTTTTTTTTTTTTTTTTTTTTTGAGTCTATTTAATATAATTAATTAATTTAGTTTATTTATTCTAATTTTTTCTATAGTTTCTATTTTATTTATATTTTCTTTTCTTCTCCTTCATATGTGAGTAAGTGATCATTTTAAATTTTCTTTTGTTTTTTATCCTTGAGTATGTAATTCATATGTCTTCCCTCTTTGTACAGGCCAATGAGCCTTTGAGGGATTTATAACATCTAATATTGTATGTGTATTTAATGAAGAATAAAACTTATCTTATCTTATCTTACAATTAGCCATGTCTTGATGCAACCTATGCAACCTACTGCAAAATACTTGATAACTTCAATTCAAAATCAACGGACTCGGTTGTTTTAAATGTTTGGGTTGTTTAACGTTGGGGAACTAATCGATTATCAAGTTGCAGTTTTTGTGTTCCAGTGTGCAAATAATCTAAGCCCAAACATTTTTTTTACCATGCTAATAGTGGCTATGAGACTAGGTTTAGTGACAATTTGGTGGTTGAGTATAGGAGGAGAGAACGGCCCAGATTCTTGGAACTTCTGCGTGAAACTCATTACCAATGCATTAGGGCAGCTGCACTTCTTTTACTTTTTAAGATAAAGGTAAATGAATACTTATTAAATGACAATTATAATGACAATAACTAAACAATTAAACAATATTCAATGACAAAATTTCATTTTTATTGGTAGGAGGAGGAGTGATAGTTTATAATGATAGAGTGTAGTAGGGAGAAAGAGTGGCAGGGAGGTGGGGTGGAAGGGAGCGAGGTTGGTGGGGAGACAGTGTGGTAGGGGGTTGTAGTATGGGTATGTTATGGAAATGATAATGTAGAGAGTCTTGTTTTTTGTTTGGATCTTTTTCTTTTTTTTTCGTTTTTAATTAGTTATTATTGTATTAGAGTTGATGAAAATGACTTATGCTGCAAGCTGGGAAAAATGTAATTTTTTTCATAAGAAGAGTTTTTTTTTACAAATTTCAAAAAGTTTGTTGAAATTCCAAATTTCGAATCAGATTTTTACAAATTTTAAAAAGTGTTTGTCTCTAAGCTTTTCTACCCATCAAAAACCAGACAGAGAGCGTTGAAATGTTGACCGTTTACATGACCATTACACGGTGTTTACATGTGTAAAAAACTGATTGTATTTTGTAAAAAATGTTTTTCTGTTTGTGAGTAAGGAAACCCAAGCCTAGGGGACATAATTTTTTTTAGGGAGGGAGGTGTCGGTATTATGTTTTCAGTAAAGCTAATTCAAAATATCACGAATCAATTTATTTCAGCTGGTTTTGTATATATATCCTGCGTAATCTACAAAGCACCGATTTTTGTTTGTTTAAGTCTAAATTTTGCTGTCTACTTCCGTAGGAAAAACTGTATTTCTTAAAATAATTTTTTAAGAAACAGTCAGTAAGCTAGAAAAGGCAATATTCAAACAAATTAATTCCAATTTTAATTCAAAATTTAAAAACAAAAATCTCAGTTCCTCCGCATAGTTAGGAATTTTCTCAAAGATTCTAGTACGTTTAGCCCAATAGCCTTGTCAATAATTTCTGTATAATGTATAGTTTCTCAAATTACACCCCCCCCCCCTCCGAAATGAACTACGTGAACCGCTAGACTCTTTGAAGGAAATTTTACGCATTGTCTAACCCCATTTCTTGGCTGGAAAACCATCTTTTCCAGCTGGAAAATTTTAGGAAACCATCTTTTTGAATTGCCACTTGCTTGAGTATTCGTCTATTTTCCTTTTTGACATCTCTTGTTAATTTGGAATTATAAATTGCTTTAGTTTCCGAAAAATACTCAGCTACAGCGAAATAGGCTCCGATTTTCTGTTTTTTTTTTAGATATAAGGTTTTTTTTAACCTAAGGCTGACTCTGTTATTTGAAGTAAAAAAAAATATGTCAGATGCATTTGAAACTAGTTGCTGATAAAGGCACAGATTGCCTCTTCTAGCAGTATAATGTAAGGCTGTTTCGATCCAATATTCACCATTTAAATTTGGGTCGGTTCCATTTTCTAATAGGTTATCGAGTCACAGCTATTCGATCCCCAATTACAGCAAAGTATAAAGGTGTTCGTCCATCGTGTCGATTTAAACTATCTATAGTGGCGCAATTTAAGCCGCCGAATATCCAGCCGCCGAATATCCAGCCGCCGAATATAAGCCGCCGAATATCCAGATTGCCCCTTTTCACAGCAAGGGTCGGCATTTCGGTTGCCTCTATTTTTGGTTTGCATTTGGGTCAGCTCCATTTTTTTTACAGATATTGAGCCACATTTTTTCTAATTTCGTAAGAAAGGAAAAAGAAAAAAGGACTGTATTCAAGAATATCCTTGCAGGTAAAGTTGAGTAGTAACTTGATCTGCCTGGTTGACTATTAGCTGCCTATTCCCTACTTTTTAATACAGTATAACTAAAGATTAGTTAAAATTTGATTACACTCTTATAAAAGAATAGAAGAACAAGAATATAAGAATAAAAAATAGAAGAAATGTGGCAAGCAGGCTGGTTTCTTAAAACAAATGCCAATAAAAGACTATCCTGGACCGTTCCAATATCTTTTCAATATATTTAAGGAACTTCAGAGGAATTGAATTAAATTTAAAACTATTTTAAATTTTGTGAGTAAACGGGCTTCAATTTAGTTTTTTTTTTTTGCAGAACTAACAGCAAAGTTTAAATATTTAAATAAATAAATGTTTAAATAAAACATGCTTAAATAAAAGACCTTTCCTTGATCTTCAACTGGCGAGCAGGGGTACCGGTTGGGGAGGGAAATAAAAGACAACTGCACCTCTAGATTTTATTGGCACCACTACATTTAGAAAAATACCTTTTTTTGTATTTTCATTGAAAAAAGAAACAAAACAAAATTGGCTCCCCTAAATTTTGAAAAGTAATCCTTTTTATGTTTATTTAAAAAGTTAAAAAGTGCCTTTACCCTCTCCCTAAGTTTTTGTGAATTGACCAAGATGAAGCTGTAAAGTAATCTTCACCCGCCGCATGTGTAACGAAAGAAAAATGTTTCTTTAAAATACTGTTAAGATGCTGTCTTCTTTAGAACAAACTGGAATGTTTTCTATGCCTTCCAGAAGAAACACAATACAGAATGGAATTCTTGGTAATTCAACCCTTTCGAAGACCTTTAAGTCCAATTTGGAGTAATTTCTGTGATTTTTTTTTTCAACTCGGTTTGAAAGGTTGTTGCTAGATCTACTTTCATACTTAGACTTAGGTCTTCTCAAGCCTAGAGGCACTTAAGCCAGCAACTATAGATTTCTAATTCGGTCGTTCTTGAGCATGGGACAATAGCTCATTCAGGGTAGTTTTAAGACTTGTTGACTCTTTCTCCAGGGTCGACCTAGTGTGTGTGCAGCCTTCCCCTTCTTCGACAACCGAGTGGGGTCCAACACCTCGTATTTCCATCTCCACAATATGATCTTATGGGTCACCAGCAGCTAATCAGTGACTGTTCAGTTTCTGTCCTTATTTGGACGTTCGCCACTCTGTCATTTCAGTGAATCTAAGCTTCCTTTAAGCTCCCTGAATTTGAAACCCCTTTCTTTTCATATTCACCAACTTCTTCCAAAGGGCTGTATATTTTATAAAATTTTGTACAGAAAGAAGTATATGAGACGAGTGGCGGATGTGAGCCATATATAATGTAAAGTTTTTTGTTGTTGTAAGTGTACCATAAGTGAAGCGAAGAGATGCAGCATGGTAGAAAGTGGATCTTGCGTGACAGAACAAGTGGAACAAAGAGGTATGCACCAGGTAATCGAGAGAAGGAAGCTACTCGTAATCTCTTTACCGCTGAGTACTCTCACTTCTGCTAAAAAAAATTGCTCATGACAAGTTTTATTTTCATATTTTCTTATTAAGCAATCAAAAATGTTTCCAGGCAATGTGTCTGCATTTTAAATTTATTGCTAAACCAGACTTGTTTTCCAATCGCCAAAAAACCCATCAATTTTCCATTATAGAATCCATTTTAAAGTGATTAATAATTTTGGTACCAACTCGGCTGTATCTGTCGTTCCGGAACTTGGCAGTTTAAAAATGCTTTCCCTTCACTAGATGGGATTTCCAAAACGTGGAAACGCCCTAAGTTATAATCTATGATCTTAAATTTATGGACAAAAAAGGGTATCTTCACATACACAGCTTTGTCAACATTTGGAAGAAGATACGCAAAAACTATGCTTAAAAAATCGATTTTATATTGAATTAAATAAAAAAACAAGTTTTTTAAACTGAAAGTAAGGAGCGACAATAAAACTTAAAACGAACAGAAATTATTCCTTATATGAAAGGGGCTGTCCCCTCCTCAACGCCTCGCTCTTTACGCTAAAGTTTTTTATTGTTTTAAAAAATAAAGTTGTGAGACAGAGTCAAACTTTAGCGTAAAGAGCGAGGCGTTGAGGAGGGGACAGCCCCTTTCATATACGGAATAATTTCTGTTCGTTTTAAGTTTTATTGTCGCTCCTTACTTTCAGTTTAAAAAACTTGTTTTTTTTATTTAATTTTTGAACGTTTTTGAATAAATGCAGGTTTTGATCTTGGCTCACCGTACATGAATAATTAAAACAAAATTTTCATATTAATTTACTTTTATTTAGTTAAATGGCTTTCTCGAAACTTGTTTAATTATATTTACGAACGTTTTTAACTTACGAATTAACTTACGTAACGAACTTCTATATTCATATATTTTTAATTTGTTTATTAGGGGGTTCGCCCCCTAGTCAATACCTTGCTCTTTAAGCGAAAGTTCGAATTTTGTTCCAATTCTTTAAAAATGACCGCTTAATCACAAAGGCCGTTAATTAGAATAAATAGCTCTTATGAAAGTACTAAAAAATCTTTGGCTTAAAGAGCGAGGTATTGACTACGGGGTGAACCCAATCATATATGTAATATTTTCTGTTCGTTTGAAGTTTCGATGTTGCTGCTATTGCAGTTGAAATAGTTGTTTTTTTATATTAAATTTCTGATCTTGCTTTAAATAATGCTGGGAAGTCCGGCGTCCCCTTCATAGCAATGTCCCTTCCCCATGAAAACTTCCTTCATGGAAAGATCCTCCCACATAACCCCCGAACCACCCCCCCCCCCACTACCAGGAAAAATCTCCCCTGAAAACGTCTGTATACTTCCAAATAACCAATACTATATGTTAACATTGGGTAAAGTTCATAACTTTCAGCCCTCCCCCCGGGAATTTCGGGGGATTAAGTCATCCTAAAAGACATACTTATTATATTTTCGAACATGCTGAACAAAATGGCTATCTCAAAATTTTGATCAGGTGACTTTGGGAAAAAATGAGCGTGGGAGGGGGCCTAGTTGCCCTCCATTTTTTTGGTCACTTAAAAAGGGCACTAGAACTTTTAATTTCCATTCCAATGAGCCCTCCCACGATATTCTAGGACAACTGGGTCGATACGATCACCCCTGGGAAAAAAAAACAAAAAAAAAAACAAATAAACACGCACCCGTGATCTTTCTTCTGGCAAAAAATGCAAAATTCCACATTTTTGTAGATGGGAGCTTGAAACCTCTACAGTAGGGTTCTCTGATACGCTGAATATGATGGTGTGATTTTCATTAAGGTTCTATAACTTTTAGGGGGTCTTTCCTCCTTTTTTGAAAAATCAGCCAAATTTTCTCAGGCACCTAACTTTTGATGGGTACAATTAAACTTAATGAAACTTATATATTTGAAATCAGCATTAAAATCTGATTCTTTTGATGTATCTATTTGTATCAAAATACCGTTTTCTAGAGTTTCGGTTACCATTGAGCCGGGTCGCTCCTTACTTACAGTTCGTTACCACGAACTGTTTGATTAAATGAAAAAACAAGTTTTTTCAACAGAAAGTAAGGAGCAACACTAAAACTTAAATCGGACAGAAATTATTACGTATATGAGGGGGTTCCCCCTCCTCAACAACTCGCTCTTTGCGCTGAAGTTCTTTAGTACTTTTAAAAAAGCTTCTTATTTTTCTAATTAAACAAAACTTGTGTTTCAGGAGTCGTTTTTAAACAATTGGGGAAAAATACAAAGTTTTTTGAAGTGAATAATTTTGGTAAGTGTTTCTAAATGGAAGTGAAAGACGGAAATCCTTTGCGATATTTATTCGTTCTTGTTTCTTTTGTTTCAGTTCTCACATTCATCATAAAATTTTTAAGACGCAAGATTTCCTATGATGATTAAAGAGCGAATATATGACAGAAAAGTAGTAGAAATTAGCTTATGTAAGATGTCAAATATAAAACAGGCAGAAATTCCATTAACAAAGAAATTAATCCTAACTTAAACTAAAATCAAAATGAACAGTTGGGCAAAACTTAAAATGAATCTGGATTACCACCCTCACGGTTGTTTTGCCGCCCCTCAAACACCAATGTATGTTCAAAAGAAAAGAAAAAAGGTAAAGAATACGGCATTGGACTTTACAGTCCCTATCGGCAGTGCTGATCTCCTTTTCCTGGCCCTTCAGCCAGAAGGTGCAATGGGGGGCTGGAGGCCAACCATCTTGTGCTCTCACACACCCTTCCTGCTTACCTTCCCCAGATTTCTCCAGGTACCCATTTAGAGCTGGGTCGACTCTGGCTGAGCTTCCAGAGTCACGCCACTGACCCCGTCCGAAACCAAATAATGGGATACATCAGGGTTCGAACCTTCGCCCTCGCGGACAAAGAATCCTAAATCCAGCACACCAATCCACTCGGCTAGGACGGCAGACATAGGTTTAGGGAAGTTGAAAGCATAACAGAGCAAAGGTTTCACTTTGTGTCCTCCAATGATACAGATTAAAAATCCAGATATGACTCTGGTTTCAATAAGGTGTAACATACCCACCGTTCCGTTAACATGCATTTATATGCAAATGGCTCCAAAGTCTCAGTTTTTAGTTGTAGCCTATATGGGATAATTGCATAATTTAGAACCCTTATTACTAGGGTTGCAAATACAATTTTGTCTTCAGCGATTTTTTTAATCTTTAAACTGTGTTGCTTGAATTGACTACTTTGAAGGATCCTCTGCAATGTGGGGCCGCAGGAGTATCAAGGCCCATGGTGTATTGAAAAGAGTGATAAGTTGTTCTCTTATCATAAGGTTCTGATCGTTTTTGGGTCCCTGTAGCTTTTAACGTTAGTAAGCCCTCTCCAAAGCTTCTGCAACCATCCCTTCTGTATGATGGTGCCAGAAGAAACATAAATGGGGGCCATTTATGGCCAATTTATATGGCCACAAATGGGGGTCAGAAGAAACAACTGTATGGGGGCCATATAGTTGTTCATTAATTCAACGCTGTTTGAAAATAAATCAGAATCATGGATGAAAAGATTGTCATATTGATTTTGGTCAAATTCAATGCCGAGGTCTTACTTTGCCCCTGTGTGGCACCTTTCAATTCTATGCATGTGTTTCTATGGAGTTTTATGTACAATTTACTTCTAAACAAAACATGAATTTTCCTTCTACTGGTTTTACAATTTCAACTCGAAAAGGAAAACAAAGAAAAAGATAGCAGTCGGGGTCTGATACAAATGTTTTCTATGTTTCAAGCAAGATAATACATTTTATGATGATTTAAGGATACTTCCTATTTCAATTCCATGGCCCTTGTGTGTTCGAAGTCATTCTGAAAGAATTCGGGCAAAGAATCAAGCTTTAGCGGAAAGAGCCAGGGTGGAGGAGGGGGCAGCCAGGATGAAAAAATAATAAGGCCGCAGATGTTGATAGTCTGGTAAATGAGTTTCTTAAATGCGGTGGCTCTGAGGCTAGAAATAAATTAGTAAATATTTTGAATAAAATTTTTGAAAAGGGGAAGTACCTAGAAGGTACTTTCAGGGTGGGGGAGGGGAGAGGGAGTTGAGTATTAAGAGTGATGGAGAATGGATTTGTTATTGTTATTTTTCTTTCATTATATTTTTCTTATCTATTATTATTTTTAATTCAGTTGTATATATATATATACATATATATATATATATATATATATATATATATATATATATATATATATATATATATATATATATATATATATATATATATATATATATATATATATATATATATATACAAAGAAATGTATATATATTTCTACCAACCAATTTCTTTTCGATTTCTACCAACCACTCCCCCGATCCTTCTTTATAACTAATTCTGTATTTACCCGAAGGCTCAATGAGGGTTGTAAATGTTTGTCTGACTTTGAAAAACGCAACACAAATGTATAAAACCACATTTTTGATGCGACTTTAAGCGTTTTGTACAAAAAATCCTAAAGAAAAGGGGTGAAAAGAATAAAAATGCTATAGCAAGAATAGTGAACAACAATAAAAGAAAAGATATCTGTCTTCTGCTTGTCAGTTGTTAGCAATGGATGCTAGTGCTTCGGAGCCAAGGATCGGCGGTTGCTTGCCCTCGGGAGACGACGACAGGGCAGCGTATATATATATATATATATATATATATATATATATATATATATATATATATATATATATATATATATATATATGTATATATATATATATATATATATATATATATATATATATATATATTATATATATATATATATATATATATATATATATATATATATATATATATATATATATATATATATATATATATATATACATACGTAATATTTTATCTATTTTTAGTTTATTTATGATAGTTTTAATTAAATAGTTGAGGTTTATGTAAATAGTTGAGTTAATAGGTAAGTAGTTACGTGGACTTTCACGCGATCGCAAACCTTCATAGGTTTTCTCCAGCGCGAACGTGTTGTTTAATTTATTTATTTGTTTGTGAATGTGGATTAATAAACTTATGAACTTTTGAACTTAACCTAGCGATTTTAAGAAAACCCTAATTAAACCCCTCTACAAGAAAGGTGATAAGAGTGAGTGTGGTAATTTTAGAGGCATTAGCCTGGTTTGTGTAGGTAGCAAATTACTTAGTATGATAAGTACTTTTTTGACTTAGAGATTCTGTGGACAAAGTTTTAAGAGAAGAATAGTGCGATTTTAGTAAGGGTAGAAGATGTGTAGACCAAATTTTCACTTTTAGGTTGACAATTGAAAAGTGCCTGTGTAATCAAAAATCTTTAGTCCTCAGTTTTATATATTATGAGCAAACGTTCGATTCAGCTGATAGAAGAGCCTTAACGAAGGTCTTATCCTTGTATGGTATACAAGACAAATACATTAAACTGATTAATGCTATGTGCGAGAATAGCACTACTGTGGTTAAGGTAGGAAATGAGGTTAGTAGGTGGTTTCGTATTAAGTCAGGAGTTAAACAGGGTTGTGCTCTATCCTCATTTATATGGGTCGCTTTGATGGACTTCGTCCTAAGGAGCAGAAGAAAGGCAATGGGAGAATACGGAATCAAATGGGGAAGGGAAACTTTCCTGGAGTTATATTATGCTGATGATTTAAGCATCCTAGATGAAAGTGTGAGAAAAATGAATGAACTCTTAGAGGTTTTGCGAGTTTAGGGTACTAGAATAGGTTTGAAAATAAATGTTAAGAAGACTAAGTCGCTATGAATAAGAGATGAAAAGGTGACGTTGGGTAACGAAAAGATCAATCAAGTGGACAGCTTCACTTACCTTGTTAGTAGTATTACCAAATTGGTGGATGCCGTGAAGGTGTTAAAAGTAGAATAGCCGAGGCTCGGGTTTTTTTTTTTCATTGTTGAAAAAAATTTGGGTGAAAGGGAAGATAAGTATGCGAAATAAGATTATAACATTGGAAGTGACAGTGATGAGAGCGGTAAAATAATGCTCTGAAGCATGGGCGCTCCGAAAAAACGGAGGAAGATTTGCTAGGTGTTTTCCGGAGAAATTGCCTACGGATTGTTTTTGGCACCCGACTGACTGACCGTATTTCAAACAGTAGGCTGTACGAAAAGTGTGATCCAATCCTGCTTTCTGGGGCTATAATGAGAGAAAGGTTGAGATGACTAAGCCACGTTCTGCGGAGAAAGGATGACAGATTGCCAAAGATTGTCCTTTCCGGCCAACTGTCTACGGCTAAACGGAAAGCAGATCACCATCATGTATAATTTTATCAAAGTTCAAATGAATCACATTAGTTAAAAGAAGCTGTAAAACAAATTTGCATATGAGCCTTTTTGTACGGGATGAATCTGTAGTTTTTCGATAATTCTCAGTCGAAGGATATCTCCCAATTTTCATTCAACGGCTTTTTGGGACTCTACAGGCCAAAATTGTCGTTTCGCGCCAAAAAATGGCAGAAAATGATGTTTCGCCCCTGCGATGTTTTTTGCTGCTTAAAATGGGCAATAGAGCATTCAACTTCCTTTCAAGTAAGCCTTCTCTTGAAATTCTCGGACCAATGGTTAGATACGATCACCCTGGTGGCAAAACAAAAAAAACAAATGAACGCCCATCCGTGGTAAACAAAATATAAAATTTCTAAATTTCATTTAACCTCTACAACAGGGTATCCTGATGGCGTAATTTTCATTAAGATTATTCGCCTTTTTGGGAGTGTCCTCCTACATTTTCGAAAATTAGATACGTCTTTTCAGGCTCGTATATTTTTTGGGTAAGTTTAAACTTAATAACTTTCATAAATTCAAACTTTCTAGAGTTCCTTTTTGTGTGTTTCGATGACTATTAGTACGAATCAAACCTTCATTATATTTCAATATTACTAACTACTTTACAGCATAAGGATACAACAATAAGGATAAGGATACAATAAGGATACAACATAAGGATACTTTACAGATAAGGAGTCAACACACCAAGGGCATCCAAGGGTAAGGTGCATCCAAGAGCACTGGCAATTCTCCCTAGGTAAGGAAAAGAAAATTTAAAAATATGTTATTTTTGCCATAAATCTTTTACTTTTACCAAGATTTGCACAAAAGAAATAAATTTCTTTTTGTAGGGATTGGGCAATTTCCCAACTCTTCCCTCCCTACACTTACGGATACATCTACTTTATAACCCTAAAAATGTAGCTGCTGTGTTTTAACTTAAGTTGGCTTAGCTTCCGTATCCAAATTTTTCTTTCATGTTGGGAACCATTTAAATTTAAATCTAGACATTATGTATTTATCCACGGTAGCTATACTAAATTCCACAATTTAAATCTACATTTAAAAACCAATAAATTGATAAGAAATTGCCGACTACACCCTACGAGGCTAAGTGGTAACATGACTGATAAATCAATTAAAAATAAATGGCATAAAGCCAAGTTTCGAGGGATATTGATCTTAAGTGAGAAAATCATTACATGAAAGAAATTATCCGTTAGTAGAGAAAATAATTCGGGCGAAGTAAAGGGTCCAGACCAAAGGGCATAATAGTTCTCCAATTTAATGTTTGCGAGATTTGCTAACTCGGGATTAATTGAAAAACAGATAAACAATTAACAGTATTCTTGAAGTACCAAGGACATAAAAAAAAGTTTTTGTCCCACGCACCTACCTTAGGTCACTTCATACTTGAAAACCATACTTTTTTGAGATTTTTCCTTTTTTAATTCAAGATTATGAGGTTCCTAGGGCAGTACCACATTTTTGTCAGTGTTGCCACTCTGAACCTTTCAAATAAATCACAAAATAAACTTAAATAGGTAAAATTCCACAAATTACAAACAATGTTTTTAGAATAGCAAACTCACTCGCTATTCTAAGAGTTTAATTCACTGAAAAATGAGCCTTGCATTGATAGGGGAGATAGGAGCAGCATTTTTTATAGGGGGAATGGGCAAACAAGTCAGCTTCCCGGGGTGCTGTAGCTAGGGGATGTCTGGGGGGTTGCCCACATTGATAAATTTTTTCGCTTCGATTCGGCTGTTTTTGCGGTAAACGGAACAAACACAAGAATTACGCTTTGGTCAGATCTCAGCAAAACTGGTTTCACAACCACAAAGATAAATGACGGGTGATAGAATGCATTGGACTGTATAATTTGTGATACATATTTGCGCATTAGGGGGTGGGGTGGGGGTTAGGTTAGGGATACTGCCCAAATACTTTAACCCCCGCTCCCACCCTCTAATGTGCAAATATATAGCCCAAATTATATCATTATATAAACTAAAGGTTATATGAAGATTATATTTCATTAGGGTTAACCTAACTTCCCTTCTTCAGTGTGTTTCTTTTAATTAACAAGTACCGTTGTTGCTTACATTTGAGTTGAGATTGGCACTGCAATTAATTTTTCACCGGGCGTCACCAACCCTGGGAACGGCTTTGCGTAGGAGTAGAATAAAGGTCGAGATAATAAACCAGCTTTGTTTTGGAGGAGAGTATTCAAATTCTGAAGATCTTACTTAAAAAAAAATCTTATTAAGCTTATCAGAAAAACAAACTTCTCCATTTTTTTTTAATCATCAAGGTTCTTTCTCTTCTTACCAGACAAGTGCTGCATCCTATAGGAATATCATTTGAATGGATGTACATTTCATTCGCTCGCCAACAGAACAAGCAGAGCGAATAGGACCCGGGGAACCGTATAATGCAACATTTAGTGTGGTATATCAGCTATCTTACGAAGAGTTTATGGAGGAAAATGAATAAATAGTAATATGGGATCGAAGAGATTTGGGGACAAGGGATAGAGATCTAGAAGAGACCTAGGGATAGCCCCATATATATATATATATATATATATATATATATATATATATATATATATATATATATATATATATATATATATATATATATATATATAATATATATATATATATATATATATATATATATATATATATATATATATATATATATATATATATATATATATATATATATATATATATATATATATATATATATATATATATATATATATATATACATATATATATATATATATATGGGGCTATCCCTAGATCTCTTCGATCCCATATTACTATTTATTCATTTTCCTCCATAAACTCTTCGTAAGATAGCTGATATACCACACTAAATGTTGCATTATACGGTTCCCCGGGTCCTATTCGCTCTGCTTGTTCTGTTGGCGAGCGAATGAAATGTACATCCATTCAAATGATATTCCTTTAGGATGCAGCACTTGTCTGGTAAGAAGAGAAAGAATGATAATAATGATATATAACCTTGGGGATATATCATTAGGTTTCGGAATTAGAAGCCCTAAACAAGGTAAGTTGAATGAGCGTTCGCCAGCATGTTGGTACTGGGCAGCTGAAACATTGCGACAACATTGTAGCTGTCGAAGTAATTTATAATCATTTTAAGTCTCTGTTGGTTTCACCGGGCTTAGGCGATGTTCTGTAGATTAAGTGGAATACGTTTGTGCACGGTAGAACAAACCTTGAGACGTTTCCCTAGAAGTATAGGAAATTCCTACTATTACTACTAACAAGTCACCATAGCACCAGGCCGCGTGGGGCCAACACAGCTATACACGCTCCTTCTCCATCCCAACCTATTCAAAGCCTCCCTCTTTAAACCCTCTCAGGAATTTTCCATTTCCTTTAAATCTTCTTTACGACATCCTCCCACCCCACCCGCAGACAACCTGCTTTCTGTTTAGCCCTAGACGGTTGGCCGAAAAGGACAATCTTTGTAAATCTGTCATCTTTCATCCACATAAAGGGCCCTAGCCATCTCAACCTTTCTCTCATTATAGCCCTAGAAAGCGAAATTGAACCACACTTTTCGCACAGCCTACCGTTTGAAATGCAGTTAGTCAGTCGGGTACCCAAAACCAACCTTAGGCAATTTCTCTGGCAAACATCTAGCAAATCTTCCTCCGTTTTTCGGAGTACCCATGCTTCAGAACCATATTTGACAACATTGCCTGTTTTCTTTATTTTAAATGACAACAATGCTTCTCCTGCTTTATTTGCCGACGACATCATTAACAGCCGTCGAACTATCGAATGGCTTTTTAAAATTTGAAAAATCCATAAGACGAATACCCAAGGCTTAGTCTCTCATCCAACGCTGGTAAGAGTGGGTTCAGGTTCCTCAATCTCAATAGGCAGTAGTTTTGTCCTCTCTGCGAGCCTTTGCTCTTCTCTGGCTCTGTCAACAGAATATGTAACCCACACACACCTTGCAAACAGCTCAACTCATTCTCACACCCGTCAAATCCTGACAAGCTACATCTCCCGTAAATTTGCTACCATATATGGATCCATAGTTGCCACAAAATAGCGCTCCAGTTGACAGCCTCTAGTATCTTTTTTCAATTTATCGTCTCTTCCCATATTCTTTATATTGCCCAATTTGAGGAGATTTTACTCAGTCAGATAAAAGAAACATTTTTCATGTTTTTCCAGGTTTGCCTAACATCAGATTCATCACTTTCCATTGGCCGAAATTTAAGAATAGCTTGGGGGTTTTAAGTAGTCAATCCTGAATGAGCTGTAATTTTATCCAATGGGAAACAAAATAGAAAGATGGTGAATGGTTTGTGGTGCTATGTTACATGGTGCCCTCTACTCGTCATTCGTGCATTGTTGAGAGTTTGTGTAAATGTAAATAACAGCTTCTATTATTTGTCATTTATTTTTTTGTCAAACCTGTATATCAGCTATTTTACAATGAAACTTTTCATCAAATATATTAATTTATATAATTTCTATGTTATACTATTTATTGTTACATTTTACGTTATTGTTACATTTTACGCAGAAAGTTGGAATGCGGAAGAACTGTAAACCAGTGGAAATTTTAATGAAGTTTAGGTAAATGTTTTATCTATTAAAGAGGTTTTAAATAAAAGTTTCATTCTAAACAGGAAATGAATTTTGAAACAGATTCGTCTTCGCTTGAATTCTATTCATTGAAATTCCCACCACCAGAAACATAAAATAATATAAAAACTAAAAACTACAAAAATTAGATTTCTGTTTGTATCTCCTGCAGCTATCATGACAGATAAATTGGGAAATTCAGTTTTTGTTTATAAGAAAAAAAATCTTTCTGAAAATATCATACTGAATTTGAATCTAAAATTAAAATTTTTATGCTTAATTGTTCTATCCATGTATTTTCTTCGTGAAATTCGGGCGTCTCAGATAAAAACATTTTTTTTAATTGTTTAGGAAAGCTTTACAATGCAGTCTTGTACACTAAATTCATGAACAAAATTTATTCTTCTTTTGCACGGTTTTGTGGTTTTACGTAACTCGGTGTTTTGCGTAATGATTTGTTGACGTTTTTTATTGCTCTTTGTAAAATTCAGTTTTTCTGAATTTTGAATAGAAAAATTTAGTTGTGTAAGGACATACAGTAGCTAAATCAGAAAAATGGACAAAATCTACTCATGTACCCCACAGTTGAAGGGATCTGCAACCTGTCGATTCCGGTCTACTGGTAGTCCAGAGGGGAACTTTTTTTTCAATTCGTGGGAAGATTTCAGACTTAGCGCTTGTGTTGCTTTATCTGATTTGCATTACTCATCTCAGTAATGCTCAGATTGATGACTCATAAAAACAACAGAATCAACAAAACAACAGAAGAGCCGTTAGTAAACATATAAGATAATAAAAGTTGATGTAAAAGATAGAAGTTGATAATAAATATTCAAATAATATAATAATAAATAAAAGTTGATACATAAATTAAATAAATAAATAATATATATTAATATATATTAAATAGTATAATATAATAATATATATGAATATACATGATATAAAATATTTACTTTATATATTTAACACATAAAGTATTTTAAAATATTTATTTTGAAATATAAAATATAAAATACAATATAATAATATTTATATAAATAGATTAAATCATAAAAGTTATTAATAAAATCATAGTAAAAAAATGATGTGAACTTTCATCATCTCGTGACAATTACAAAAATAGACCTTTTAAATCCAATTTTAAGGAAAATATTGTAATCTCTGAACTCCGGAGTTTTTGGAAAATGGTTGCATGACTCTGGATGCACTTATGGAATAGGTCATTATTTTAGTCGATAAAACAGAACTATTTTTTAATGTGTTTCGGTAAGGATTTTTCGCTATTAAAAGCAGGGGCGTAATTTGTTATGGAAGGTAGCAACTAACCCTCCCAGACCCCAGTTTGACCCCCCCCCCTCTCAGACCCCAATTTGCCTCCAGCTGAATTTTTTTTTTCCAAAATCTTTTCAAAACTAAGATAAACCTGCATTATGCAAGCATCAACAGAAACAGATCAGTTTTTTAGCACAAATTTACCTTTATAGTATTATAGAGTACCTTCATAGTGCTTTTATAGTACTTTTATGGTACCAAATGGCATTTTTTTTAGTTTTTACTGTCATTTTCACTTGATTTTGGAAAATGGGCTCCAACTTTGATTTAGAGACAAGATGTTCATTTGTTTGAATCTAGCGCATTTGTGAGTATATTCAGATGAATAGAATTTAAGACAATTTTTTTGATTTGAGAGGTGGGAATTTGAGGGATTTGAGAGGAGGTGGGATTAAAAGGCTGGGAGGAGAGATGGCGAGATTTTAAAAGAAATAATAAAGAAAACCAAAGAAATTTGACTTGAATTTTAAGAGCGAATGTTACTATCCAAAGAGACAAAATTGACGGGCAGACGCATTTCTCACACTTGAAAGAAGCGAATAATCAAAATTCAAAAAATTAGACCCGAAAATTCCAAAAAGTGGGTGGGGGTTAAAATCACAACCATGGTTTCAAAATTTGGAATGCAGCAGCGTTCTGGTAAATATAATTTGATAAAATTTTAAGGAAAAATGGAAAAAGTTCAAAGGCTCAAAACATTGAATATAAAAAAAACATAATTAAAAAAAAAAAAAAAAAATGTCAGCTCCAATTATGTCCTAGTAAAAAGCTCTCGCGTTTGTGAGGTTTTATTTTTTTTATTTAAATTTTACTTTTAAACAAGAAACTGATATTCTAAAGACACGTCGTTTGGCTAGAATTCCAAGCTCAAAGGTTCCTATCATTAGAAACATAAATATACAATAACTGACAGGCAGTCATATCCTTTTGCTAAAATAAACAAAAAAATTAAAATCTGGGGCATGGAAACGAAAGAGAAAATGAAGTTGATGATTTTGAAGTAAACGGCGTCTTTGATATATGAGAAGAATATTTAACAAACTCATTTCCAAAAAGAACAATACTAATGAAAGTAATCACTTTGACTCAAGTATAGACATATTAATTTAAAATAGACTAAAAACCTGAGACAAACGTGGAGGAAGAGAAACTTGATCCTCTCCCCCCCCCGAAATTCTAAATTTTGTGAATTTATGGACATTTCCTATTCAATCTGTCAATTTTTTTTTTATAACTGCCCGCTCCCCACCAAAGTCCTGTATATGTGTCTGCTACTGACAGCATTGGTTTTGGCGAGTTCCTTATGCTGTTTGTGATATGTCACAAGCAAAGATTTTCCTAAGGTGTGTGAAGCAAGCAAACCCAGTTATTCAGGTCTGCTTCTCTGGTATTTGATTGGTTACCACTATTCATGTTCTCGCTTAGTGGCTTTTCACCTGCTCACAATTTGTAATACTTTTTCTATATTATCTGGCAATTCGGGTAATAAATCTATGGACGTGACAAAAAACAATCTATATTATCCATATAGTATCTACATTATCCGGTAACATTCAAAGTATTTGGTATCTATTCTGGTATTAAATCTATGGACGTGCCAAAAAAAAACTTACATTAGCTTTATGATTTCTATATTATCTGGTATCTATTCTGGCAATAAATCTATGGATGTGGCAGAAAAAATTCTATATTATTTATATAGTATCTATATTATCTAAACTATCTGATAATATTGATAATATTTGGTATTTATTCTGGTAATAAACTCATGGACGTGACAAAAAAATCAATATTATCTTGTATATATTCTGGTAATAAATCTATGGATGTGACAAAAAATCTGTATTATCTATATAACATCTATATTAGCTGGTATCTATTCTGATAATAAATCTATAGACGTGACAAAAAAAATAAATGCCTTGTGTTTTTTACTAGTATAGTTGATTGAAAATATGAGGATCAATTATTCTGACAATAATGTTCCCAAGTCTATTAGGAAATAGTTGTGTAAGTTTGAAAAGAAAATTCTTTGCTCTTTTTGATTTTAATTGGCTAATCACCTAAGGGAAAAAAGACTCACAATTTTTGCTGTTTCCTTATATGATTGAGTGTCAAAAATATTTAAAAGTAAATTTTAGCGTGAAAATAGCCTGATCCGTATTATAAAAGTTTACTATTATGTTATAAAAGTAATTGTCTTGAATTGAAGTTATCAAGTATTTTGCAGTAGGTTGCATCAAGACATGGCTAATTGTAGAAAGAAAAAGCCAAAACAGATGGTCCAAGTAATTGAGAGGCACATGCTTAAATAGCTGCACGCACGGGTAAATGGCGGGAGTAAGTATGACTCTCTTATTGGACAAATACTTGTTTGTTATTGGAAAGGCACGCCAGCCTGCCTAGAGTCTCAGGCAGGTTGACCAAAAATCAAAATTGACACAGGGCCGTTAGATTGCCTGGAATGAGAGGTATTATAAAAGTAATCCAAGTAGTCTAAGTTTTGGTTGTAGGGGTAGATTTTTTCAGGGATTTGAAAACCACTATCTGAGACGCATCTTGGCATTCACTAGACGGACAAGGTCAACAACTATCCAGTGTTTCCACTAGCTCCTTTTTGTAATATGTTAACCATAGGAAGTTTTCCGCAAAAAATCCGTAGATTTCGTTTCGGATTCAGTAGAATTTTCCGCGAGCCACTAAGTGCCATAAAAGTTTCGTGGTCCGAGTAAATAATTGCACAACCAGGCAACTGTTCCCGACCTAATCGTTCACAGTTACAAGATTGGAATTACGCATAGATTTGAAAATTCTCTCTTTTGCTGGCTAGTAAAGTTCTCCAAACTTTTCTTTTTTTGTAAGAGTTTTGTCCAAAACCCTTATAACAAAAGTACCAATGCCCAATACCAAAGGTGAAAAAAGTTGCCGATCAAACTGTATCGAAATTTGGGTGTGACGACCCGTTGACGTTGAACCGAAAATTAGAATCTGGAGCAGAATTCTCTGGTGATTTGGGGCAAATGTTAAAAGGAAAAGGCGAATATGACATATTCAATAGGATTCCGCTTTTTACTTAGGTATTCCGTAGAATCCGCAACTACATTCTTTCGTCCATAGCCAAACCGTAAATCTACGGTTTCCAAATTCCGTAAATTTGGAAACTCCGTAATCAAATTCCTTAAATCTACGGAAAAATACATAAAGTGGAAACACTGTAATCATCTGCAGCCTGTGTAAGATTACTGCAACCATCTGCAACCACTGCAACCTACGTAAGATTACTGAACAGCTGCTTACTATTGATAAAATTACAAGTAATCGATGGCGATCTAGGGCCGTAAGGTTCGGGTTGGTGAAGGCCAGCTCCATCATTTTGTTTGCTGTTGATTCCCCCTAGATAAGGACGACAGATGATTGAACACAACGCTTGGGTGATGATCTATGAAGGATACCTCGTTCTACAGGTTATTCTTAGAGGGCCTTTGGTCAGTAGTGCTCAAAAGGTCATCATGGAGATGCATCGTTGTTGTCTTATGTGCCAGTCAGCGGACCTGTCTCTAAGTAAGCAGGATGACAATATTTTTTAAAAGTAAATATTTCGAAACAGAATCTCCATTTTACGGGAATTTTCATCGGATTACTCAAATTTAACTGCGAATCAAGGGTTTTTGCAGTCAAACACCCAAAGAATGTAAAAGGTATACTTGGTTGCATTGATCAGATAGAATAAACATTTGAAATTCAGACTAGGTTCTACAAAAAAAAAGTAGCAATTACTCCAAACTAAGCAGTAAGCCATTTTGCACCAGAAAATTATATATTTTTATCATAGACACAAGCAAGACAGTTTCCAGGAAGGGGAACTACTGGGTTTGACCTATCTCCTAATTTTGTTTTGTCTGACTCATAAAAACGCATCGAAAATGCATATAAACAAACTTTTGATGCATTTTTAAAAGTTTTTGTATACCATTGAATCAAACCCACCTCCAATCAAAAATTCTGGATATGCCCTGGACATAAGTCCCGTCTATCTAAATCAAACAGTTCGTGGTAACGAACTGTAAGTAAGGAGCGACCCGGCTCAATAGTAACCGAAACTCTAAAAAATGAAACTTTGATACCAGTAGATACATCAAAAGAATCGGATTTTTATGCTGATTTCAAATATATAAACTTCATCGAGTTCAGTTTTACCCATCGAAAGTGACGAGCCTGAAAAACTTTGCCTTTGTTTTGAAAAAAGAGGGAAACACCTTCCCTAAAAGTAATGGAATCTTAATGAAAATCAAACCATCAGATTCAACGTAACAGACTACCCTATTGTAGATGTTTCAAGCTCCTATCTGCAAAAAAGTGGAATTTTGTATTTTTGCCAGAAGAAAGATCACGGATGCGTGTTTATTTTATTTATTTTTATTTTTTTTTGTTTTTTTTTTAGGGGTGATAGTATCGATCCAGTAGCCCTATAATATCGTGACAGGGCTCATTCAAACGGAAATTAAAAGTTCTAGTGCCCTTTTTAAGTGACCGAAAAAATTGGAGGGCAACTTAGCCCACTCCCACGCTCATTTTTCTCCCAAAGTCACCCAATAACAGTTTTTAGATAGCATTTTGTTCAGCATAGTCGAAAATCTAATAAAAATTTCTTTGAGGATGACTTAATCCCCCACAGTTCCCGGGGGAAGGGCTGCAAGTTATGAACTTTGCCCATTGTTTTATATATAGTATTGGTTATTGGAAAGTATACAGACATTTTCAGAAGGGATTTTTTCTGGTGCAGGAGTCGGAGAAGGGGGTTACATGGGAGGATCTTTCCATGGAGGATGTTTTCTTAGGCGAAAGCGACATTTCTATGAAGGGGATATCGGATTTCCCAGCATTATTTAAAAAAAGATCAGAAATTAAATAAAAAAACAAGTTTCTTCTGCTGAAAGTAAGGAGCAACATTAAAACTTAAAACGAGCAGGAATTATTATGCATATGAGGGGGTTCGCCCCCTCGTCAATACCTCGCTCTTTACGCTAAAGTTTTTTTTAGTACTTTCAAAAGAGCTATCTATTCTAACTAAACGGCCTTTGTGATTCAGGGATTTGTGATTCGAACAAAAATTGAACTTTAGCGTAAAGAGCAAGATACTGACTAGGGGAGAACCCCCTCATATAAGTAATAACATATGCGTAATAAAAAAGCAAGTGATACGGCTCAATAGTAATCGAAACTTTAAAAAACGGAATTTGGATGTCAATAAATATATCAAAAGAATGGGCTTATAATGCTGATTCTAAAAATATAAATAAATAAATAACCAAAAAAAATGGAGGACAACTAGGCACCCTCCCTCACCCTTTTTTCTCAAATTCGTACGATCAAAATTTTTAGAAAGCCATTTAGCCAAAAAAAGTAAAATTAATATGCAAATTTCGTTTTAATTATTCATATACGGTTAGCTAATTTCATAACATGCATTAATTCAAAAACGTTCAGAAATTAAATAAAAAAGACAAGTTTTTTTTAACAGAGAGTAAGAAGCGACATTAAAACTCAAAACGAACAGAAATTATTTCGTATATGAAAGGGGCTGCCCCATCCTCAACGCCTCGCTCTTTACGGTCAAGTTTGACTCTGTCTCACAACTTCATTTTTAAAAACAATAAAAACTTTAGCGCAAAGAGCGAGGTGTAGAGGAGGGAACAGCCCCTTTCACATAAAACGGAATAATTTCTGTTCGTTTTAAGTTTTTATGTCGCTCCTTACTTTCTGTTAAAAAAAACTTGTTTTTTTTTCATTTAATTTCAGTATAAAATGAATATTAATTAATCCTATAAAGCCCTTAAATATCTTATGTGGTACTAGTCCCATGGATAGGAAATTGAAGTTGAGCCTAGGTCCTGAGATCCCCACGTTTTTTAAGCAATGCCTTTTTATTAACAACAAAGTTCAGGTTTTTTTTGTTCAGAAAATCCATCCGCAAGGAAAATAGTGTCTTTGATTTATTGTTACTTGACATTCTCAAATTTGGAAAATTTACAATACCATCCTGTGTATAATAATTGTACCATTTATTGTATTTTCTGTTAAGAGCTTGAGTTTTTCCTACATCTTACCATAATATTTCTTTTATTTGTTGGACTGTATCCTCATTTCCTGTATCAATCTCAGAATTTTCAAAATCCACTCCCCAAAATTATTACGTTACATATTTTTAAATGTTATGAGCAGATATTATTACCATTGTTATTATAATTAGTATTATATACTATATTATATATTAAAACGCTATAATAAATATTATGCTTTGCATATTATATAATATAAATACCGTATGTTATATTATATATACTTTTCTTTATTATATATTCTACACTGTACATACTTTTCTTTAAGATACCAGGGACGTCAATATAAATCATTTTTTGCCCCTGGACACAACTTGATTCTATCTTTATCTGAAAATCGTGATTTCCTAAGATTTTCTTTTTTGATTTTTCAAAATTATGAAGTTTATAAGCCACTACCATATTTTTATCAGTGTTTCCAAGTTGAACTGTTAAAATGAAAAAGCAAAAGCAATTAGTTATATATGACAACGCTTTTCTTTCGTAAAATTAACGATTTGTTGATTCCCAAAGACAACTATACCTTGTAAGAAAAGCTACATCATTCTAGGCTATATTGTGCCATTTCTTTTTAGTTCAATTTCTGCCAATTTTTCACCGTTTCACCCTCGTTTTTAAGATTTGGTGCCAGCTAATGTCAAACACTGTACGACTTCTTATGGAGTTTTTTTCCTTTTTAAATGAATTCCTGCTTTTCTTTAATTTGTTAATATATATCTGGTTGTGCAACTTCCACTTAACCAATTCATCCAATCAGTTTTCATTTTTACAGTCTTTGGTACGGTAAAACACACACACATATATATATATATATATATATATATATATATATATATATATATATATATATATATATAAAGTCGTTTATATATATATATAAATTAAAGTATATAATATATATATAAAAATCAGATGCAACGCTATAGCGTTGCCTATAGTAAAGGCTATACTGCTCTAATGTTTTATTATTATTAATTAAAAAAACTTTCCAAAAATAAGTTTTTCAAAAAAAAGTAAAGGCCATTTTAAACATAAGCTCAGCATATACAAATACCTGTTAAAATTCAAACTCAAAGCGACCAAAAATTACTATTAAAGAATAAATGAAACCCAAAACGAACAGAAATTAAATAAACAATCATGGGAAAAAATATACAACAAGCAGAAATATAAATGAATAAATATATCTTAAAGCGAGTAATGCTTAGATTGAATATGAAAATCAAGCTTAAAACGAAAAAAAAAAAAATACTTTGCTATTGAAGTATAAATGAAACTTAAAACGAACAGAAATTAAATAAACAATCAATGCAAACAAACATACAATAGATGTTAATGCAAATGAATAAATAAATCTTAAGACGAGTGAAACTTAAATTGAATATGCAAATCAAGCTTGAAACGAACAAAAATCACTATAAACAAGAGTTTGGGTATCACCTCCTTTTCTCACTGTAAAAGTCTAAAACCAACTGCGTCATTGGCGCTTTACTGAAAACCAATTTTATTACAAATACTTTCTTTTGTACTTAATATTGAAAACAAACATTAAAATTATAGTAAAATTTTGAATTGATGAGCTTTCAGCAATTATTATCATTATACATCAAATATTCAGTTTAATTTATTAGTTATTTTTAGAGTTGTTAAAGACGAATATAGTTTCACTATAAACAAGTGTTTGGATACTGCCTCCTTTCTTAACTGTAAATAAAAACTAAAAGCCTTCTGCGTCATTGGCGCTTAACTGAAAACGGATTATATTACAAATATTTTCTTTACCAGTTCTTACAGCATTGAAAATAAAAATAAAATTACAGTGAAATAAATTCTTGAACTGATGGATCTTTCAACAACTAATAGCAATATATATCAAATATTCAATTTGATATTGTGTATATTTTCCAAGACTGTTCAAGACGCATATAGTTTTCAGTAAAGTGCCAATGACGCAGTAGGTTTTAGAATTTTACAGTGAGAGGAGGAGGCGATACCCAAACTTTTGTTTGTAGTGATTTTTGCTCGTTTCAAGATTGATTTGCATATTCAATTTAATTTTCACTCGTTTTAAGATTTATTTATTCATTTACATTAATATCTATTGTATGTTTATTTGCATTGATTGTTTATTTAATTTCTGTTCGTTTTAAGTTTCATTTATAATTCAATAGCAGAATATTTTTTTATCGTTTTAAGCTTGAATTTCATATTCAGTCTAAGCATTAATCGCTTTAAGATATATTTATTCATTTATATTATTACTTGTTGTATGTTTTTTCCCATGATTGTTTATTTAATTTTTGTTCGTTTTGGGTTTCGTTTATTCTTTAATAGTAATTTCTGGTCGTTTTGAGTTTGAATTTTAACAGGTATTTGTATCTGCTGAGCTTAAGTTTAAAATGGCCTTTACTTTTCTTTGAAAAACTTATTTTTCGGAAACTTTTTTTTAATTAATTCTTGTTCGTTTTTGATTGCAAAAAGTTTCAAGTTTTTAAAAATTTCATATTTCAAAATCAAACTTTTGAAAAAAAATCAAATCTTCATCAAAGTATCGAAACTGGTATCAAAGTAAGAATATCAAAGTGAAAAAAGTTTGCTCCTTTGAAATGAGCCCCCTTTGAAGTTTATACGACGACCCCTTCTATATGAAGTGCGTCTGGGAAAAAAATAAATGGAGTGTGGGGGGAGGATAGCGGCCCGCCGGTCACTTTTTACTCTTAAAAAGTGAATTACAACTTTCAGTTTCCTCAATTAAGTTTATACGAGCACCCCTTCCATAAAAACCATAGATGCCCCCAGGGCATAGCTTACAACGCCTACCCTCAAGCCCTGGGGGGCTGTGTCGACACCGGAGTTTTTGTTATATGAAAGGGATGGTCGTAAAAACTTCAGAGAGGGCTCATTTGTTTGGAAATTGAAAGTTAGGGTTTACTTTTTAAGATTCCAAAGAGATCCGAGGGCAACTACCCCCCCCCCCCCACCATGCCTTTTTTCAAACCCATCGGATGAAGATTTTAGATAGCCATTTTGTTAAAAATAGTTCAAAGGCCGGATAAGAAAAACTTTGGTGTCGATACAAACCCCCAGTGCCCCAGGGCAGGTGCTCTAAGTTATGCCCTGTGGGCATGCATGGTTCTTATGAAAGGGATGCTCGTTTCAACTTCATAGACGTTTAAAGCGCCACTGGCGATTTACTGAAAACTATATGTGTCTTGAACAGTCTTGGAAAGGATAAACAAAATCAAATTGAAAATTTGATATATAATGATATTAATTGTTAAAAGATCCATCAGTTAAAGATTTTATTTCACTGTAATTTTATTTTCATTTTCAACGCTGTAAGAACTGGAAAAGAAAATATTTGTAATATGATTCGTTTTCAGTGAAGCGCCAATGACTCAGTAGGCTTTTGGTTGTTACAGTTAAGGAAGGGGCAGTATCCAAACAGTTGTTTGCATCGAAATTATATTGAACAATTTATTCGATTTATTATATTCGATCTTGAACAATTTTAGAAAGAACTAATAAATTAAACTGGATATTTGATGTACAATGATATTAATTGCTGAAAGATCATCATTTCAAAATTTTAATGTAATTTCAATGTTTATTTTCAACATT
Organism: Artemia sinica; assembly: GCA_027921565.1. Classification (NCBI taxonomy): domain Eukaryota; kingdom Metazoa; phylum Arthropoda; class Branchiopoda; order Anostraca; family Artemiidae; genus Artemia; species Artemia sinica. The sequence continues at coordinate 7,248,122 of CM051263.1, read as the reverse complement.
AAGTACAGATGAAAATATTTTTAATAAAATTGGTTTTCAGTAAAGCGCCAATGACGCAGTAGATTTTAGACTTTTACAGTGAGAGAAGGAGGCGATACTTAAACTCTTGTTTGTAGTGATTTTTCTTCGTTTCAAACTTGATTTGCATATTCATTTTAAGTTTCACTCGTTTTAAGATTTATTTATTCATTTACATTAATATCTATTGTATGTTTGTTTGCATTGATTAATTATTTAGTTTTCTGTTCGTTTCGAGTTTCATTTATACTTCAATAGCAAATATTTTTTTTTTTTCGTTTTAAGCTTGATTTGCATATTCAATTCAAGCATTACTCGCTTTAAGATCCATTTATTCATTTATATTATTACTCTTTGTATGTTTTTTTTCTATTATTGTTTTTTTAATTTTTGTTCATTTTGGGTTTCATTTATTCTTTAATAGTAATTTCTGGTCGTTTTGAGTTTGAATTTTAACAGGTATTTGTATCTACTGATCCTAAGTTTAAAATGGCCTTAAATTTTCTTTGACAAAACTTCTTTATCGGAAAGTTTTTTTTTAAAAATCAATATATATAAAAAAAGTCGTTTTCTATTTACAGATCAGATTGAATACGTTTAAGGCCTAGATTAAAACTGAATAAGTTTCCAAAAAGTTAAGCCTGCAAAACTTACTTTTTTTTTCTCCGACTGGTCCTAATGTACAAAGTTTTACGCAAGGATGTCATTGGAAAATTTAAAGCTCCCATTCCTCTCTTGAAGAGTGGCTTTGCCCCTCAATTTTGGAAAACTTTTCTGGAGCATTTTTGTATTATCATCATGTTATTATTATATTATTGTTATTATGTTAAGCTTATTAGTTGTAGATCTTAATTTATTTCAATTACAATCCTTTTTTGATTCAAAGTTTGAATGCATAAAACATTTAAGCTCATTTTTCCATCTAGATTCTAAGCAGGTCACATTTAATGGGTCTTACTATTTGAAGTTAATACTTGCCCCTCTCTTTACAGGAAGTTACTTTTATATTCTGGAGGCACCCTAATACTCACATTACTTGAGGTTCTTTACTAGAGGCTACTTTAATATTCATCCCTGAAGTGTGAGATGAGCACCCTCCCTCCTAAAGTCATACAATTACAGTTGTCCCTAAGGCAGATGTGCAAAAAAAGGAACTTTTTTCGATCAATGATTGCTCTCTTAAAGGTTGGCGTTTAAGACTTTCCAGCGGGCATTTGGCATTTCTGAAAACAAACCTCTGGTAACTCCTAACCTCTGGTAATAACCTCTTGTAATTAATTAAAAAACCTCTGGTAACTCCTAATCCCATAACCAAAGCTTTTTAAGTAAAGAAATGTAAAAGCATGCTAATTGGTGCTTGTATTAAAAAAAAAAAAAAAAATTACTATTCGAAATATCATCAGCCTATAATAAATTCCCAGAGAATTTACCAATGATAAAGTGCACATGTCACGTCTTGTTAAGTTATAGCAATAAATCAATCATAAAAAAATAGTTTGATTGATTAAACATCTGACCTGAGAAACTACAGTTCATTTGGTTCGCGTCGTTTTTGATTAATTTCTATGTCTTTTACTCTTGTTTTTTCTCTCTCAAACTTTCCAAGTTTCAACTTTCAAGCTTCTAATTCTGTCACGGGAGGGAAAATATTTGCTTCATTTATGTGTTACTAAGGTAAGCAAAATCGATGAGTTTTTTTTTCTCTGCATTTTTCAATGCCTTGATATCAGGGTTGCCAAATGAACATTAATTCTTCAAAATATTCAGAGACCTCAAACTTTGGTTTTACACAAGTTTAATCAGTGATCTCTGTTAAAGTGTTAGTCTGAAGCACTTTTACTGAAAATTTGTTAATGAGGATTGTAAAGTACACATTTCACATCATATTAAGTCGTAAATAAACAAATTATAATATAGACAATAATGTTATAATATTTGTAATATATTTTATTTATAGTAATATATATAATTAATAATAAAGTAAATAAATGATAAGATACAGAAATTTTACTTGTTAGAACCTGGCCCGAACTATTTGGGCTCATTTGGTCGTGTTAAATTTGATTAATTTGTATGTTTTTTATTGTCTTATTTTTCTCTCTAAGACTCTCCTACTTTTGACTATCAAGCTTCTAAATCTGTTTTTGGAAGGAAATATGGGTTACACTTATATTTTACAAAGGCAGTGGCGGTTCTGGCCCCTCTTGCGCCTCGGAGAAAATCTTGACTAGCACCCCCTACCTTCAAAAACAAATTTCAGGCCAAATTTTCATTATTAACAAAACTATTGAATTATTTTTTAGTTATTATTTATTTATTTTTTTATTTTAGTTATTATTTGAAATTTTAATTATTATTATTTATTTTTTTCATTTTTTTTATTTTATTAATTAATTAATTAATCAATAATTATTTTCATTTATTAAATGTGCCCTCTACTTTATTAAAGAAATTTTAAAAATTACAGAATGATTTTAACCGTTAGATTATATGTTTAAAATTTTGCGCCCCGTAAAACTATTGCGCACGGGACGAGTACCCCCTTTATTCCTCCCCTAAACCGCTTCTGCACAAAGATAACTAAAATTGATCAATTTCTTCTTTTGCATTCCAATGTCTTGAGCACAGTATTGCCACCTGAACCTAATTTCTCCTGAGTAAAAAAAAAAATTAGAGATCTCAAGCTTCTAATTTTCCTTTTGTATTTTCGTTATCTTGAAACCGGTGTTTCCATCTCAACTTTGTTTCTTCAAGATAAAAGTTTAGAGATACCAAGCTTTAGTTTTACATTAATTTATATACGAATCTCTTTTAAAGTGTTCTTTATTATTTGATAAAATGCGCAAGTCGCTTCTTGTTAAATCGTTCGAATTGAATAATTAATTTACATATATTTGACTTGTTAAAAACTTGAACCAAGTACTCGAGTTCATTTGACTGTGTTGCTAAAGTTGCTATTAATCAATTTAATCACTTTAAATTATTTAGATTAATCAACCCTTTTGCTTTTTTTCTCAAATTTTCAGCTTTAACACAGTTAATCCTTGCTTAGTAACGAAAATAGGCAATAGGTCAGATTTAAGTGTTACTAAAATCCATTTTTTCTCTTTATTTCAGAATGTCTTGAAAACAGGGTTGCCAAATTCTCCTGTCTTAAAACTCTCTAATTTCTCCCTCTAAAACTTTCAAAGCTTGAACTATCAAGCTTCTAATTCTGTCTTTGGAAGGAAAATATAGGCTACATTTATGTGTTGCTAAGGTAAATAAAATTAATCAAGCTTCTTATTTGCATTTTCAATTTCTTGAAAACAGAACTGCCACTGAACCTGATTTCTTCAAAATCGATAAAATTCATTTCTTTATTATTTTATTCTGTGATCTTGTTTAAACTGTTAGTTAAAACCACTTTTAAAGAAAACATAGTAGTAAAGACAGTAAAATCATAAGTAATAAATCATAATCATAAAATCATAAAAATCCACAAATCCCGTCTTGTTAAGGCACAGCAAGGTTGTATTCAAGATTTTTGTTTGGGGGGTGGGGTTATAATTTTTAGGGGATTACAAAAAAACATAGAAAACACACCAAAAATATATTTATATACATTTTTGCTAAGTTTTTACGAGTCGGACACCAATTTCAGGGGGGGGGGTTAACGCCTGAACGTCCCTGTATACTGCCTTGAGTTGCAACAATAGATAAATCATAGGAAATAGAAATTTCACGCCTTAGAGATCAAACCTGCGAAACTAAAGTTGATTTCGTTTTGTGTCGTTTTTAATTAATATATATTTCTTTCGTGCTCTTGTTTTTCGTTGTCAGTCATTTGAAGTTTCAAACATTCAATCTTCTAAAGCTGTTTTAGGAAGGAAAATATAGGATACATTAAAGTTTGACTTAGGTATATGAAATTGATGAATTTTAAATTTGAATTTCCTATTTTTGAAAACAACATTGCCACCTGAAACTCATTTGTTTGGATAAATATTTAGGTATCCAAACCTTAGTTTTAAATAAACATGATTATGGATCATTTATAAATTTAGTTAAAAAAAAAACTGGTACTTGTATGGCATACCCACTACCTAATATTCTATTAATATGTTTTTCTGATGCTCAATCCTGTTGAAATATACCAAAGCAAAATAAAAATATAATACTTTAGAAACGAATTTGGGCTATCAATTTGCAGATTAGGGGGGGGGGGTAAAGTATACCGGGTCTGTATGCCTAATGTGTTAGGTATAATTATTCTGCATTTTATGTAGTAAGAATTACTTTTTAACTTCACACTGTCCAAATAATTTACCTCCCCAAATGTGCAAATATATAGCCCGAATTACATATTTACCATCTATTCTGTCACTTCTATTTGTCCTTTCTCACGCTAAGCTGAAAGAAACTAACGAAAAAAAACCGGTTCTATAATGCGAAATGAATGAACAACTTGAGCGGTAGGGGGTTTATCACACAAGTACCAAAAAACTTTATAAATATCTGTCTATACCACGTCTATATCTGTCTATATAACGTCTATATCATGATATATCTGTCTATATATCACGTCTTGTACAGTTGTAAAATTAAGGTAAACCGTAAGAAAAAGAAATTTGCCTGGTGAAACATCTGACTGTTTTTCTTTCTAAAATTTCATGTTTTAGACTTTGAAGCTTTTAATTTTATCTCATATGCTGTATATTGAAAACAATGCCTTGAAAACAATATTTATTGTCTTGAAAACAGTGTTGTCACCTGAAGCTCGTTCCTTCAAAAATAATAATTAGATATTGGAAATTTTAGTTTTATATATTAATTTAATTATGGCTTAGTGTTGAAGTGTTTGTTCAAACCTAGAGAAGTTATTATTTATATGATATATGATAAACTGTACATGTCACCTCTTGTTAAGCTATAGCAATAAATATGTCAAAAGAAACGGAAATTTGATTGGTTAAGCATCTAACCTGAGAATCTAAAGTTCATTGGGTTTCATGTCGGTTTTGATTAATATTATGTCTTTTACTCTCTTGTTTTTTATTCTTCAAACTTTCAAAGTTTCAAACCTTCAATCTTCTAAACCTGTCTGAGGAAAGAAAATATAGGCTACATTTAAGTGTTGCTAAGGTAAATAAAATTGATGAATTTTTCCTTTTGCATTTTTCAATGTCTTGAAAACGGAGTTGCCACGTAAGGCTCACTCCTCCAAATTAAATATTCACAGATTTCAGGTTTGAGTTCTACAGAAACATAATCCTGGATTCTGAATAAATAATTTACTTAAAAAGGAGATGTTTCAAGGTAATTCCTAAAGAAAGTACCAAGAACTCTGAAAATGGAATCTGAGTTTCTGAGTTACTTGAGTAGAGACTGACGCAACCACATATTTTCAATAATTAGGGAAAAATTAGGAATTCCGTTTTTAACGAAGATGACCCCCATGTGTAATTAGAAGTACGGGTGAAAAATAAGCCAAAAATGTAGGGTACCAAACAGCTTATTTATTTTTACAGTTCAGCGTGGCAACAACGACAAAAACATGGACAAATTTTTATCATTTTGGAACAGCTAATTATTTATGCTAATTTTGATGTTTTTTGTTTATAAAGGCTTCTGGATGTGAAGCTGAAATATTCAGACCCTTATAATTACTTGAAATTCTTTATTCAGTGTCTTACAAAAAGTTTTACGCGCCCATTTTTTAAGATTTTTATTTTGCCATGACTGTATAAAAGATAGCCTATCAGCTTCCAGATCTTTTGCGAACGAGCCTAAATAAAACTCTACCCATGCCAATCTTTCAGTATTGTGAGTTGTTGCGGCTATCGGAAAGTATAATATGATTTTTATGCGGGTAATAGCACTACTAAAATTGATGAGTCTTTGTTTTAGCATTTCCTCTTGTTTTATAATACTATAAAAACAAGCTTTTGTTTGTGGACAAAATTCACCTGGGAGAAGATTAATGATTATATTTATGTGAAAGGCAGTACCAAGGGGGGGGGGTAGGTGTATAAACCTCCCGAATTGTTTGTCCGACTCGTAAAAACGTAACAAAAATGAATATAAACAACTTTTTTACGCGTTTTTTGAAGTTTTTTTACCCCCCCCCCCCGAAAAAAATCCTTTTGCACCCCCCCCCCCCCCAAAAAAAAGACAAATTCTGTATACGGCCCTCTTTATGTGAGCTGTAAGGGCGTATCCAAAGGATGGGGACCATCGGGTTTGAACCCTACCCGAAATTTTTGTAGGACTCTTAAAAAAGTAGCAAAAATGTATTTAATCTACTTTTTGATGCATTTTGTATGTATTTTTTGTAACCCTCCCATCGAAAAAATATACCCCCCCCCCCTCAAAAAAATCTGGGTACGCTCTCGGTAACAGTGGCAGTCCTGGCCTCCCTTGTGCCCGGGGCAAAATCTTAATTAACCACCCCCCCCCCCCTGTCTCTCCAAAATTTTCAGGCTGAATTTTAACAAAATTTTCATTTATTAACACAATGTTCCATTTATTTAAATCTGACTTATCTTAGTTTAACCTCTGCAAAATTATTAATTACCTCGACATCCTATAAATTACGAACAGGTTTGAATACAAAATACGACAAAAAACATAAAAACAAGTTAAATTCGGTCTACTTATTTTTTCAAGGAATAGGGATGAAGAAATTGGAAAAAAGAAAATTTCAGATTCAAATTGCTTATATTTGCTCCCAACTGCGAACTCTATTTTAATATAAATTTATGCAATTTCAAAAATTGCATAATGATTATAACTTTTAGATTATTTTTTGGAATTTTGCGTTTGTAAAATTTTTCCGCCCGGGGCAAGTACCCCCTCTGTCTAAAAACAGCCTCTGCTTGGTAAGTTACGTTTCTCCATGAGAACCAAGCTACTGGTTGAATGAGGGCAATAATATGCCCTCAATGATGACTGGTTGAATGAGGCCATTTATTCAACTGGTTAAAGAGAATGGGAAACTTAGTGGGAGTGGAAACTGAGGCTAGTGTTGAAAAAATATCCCCAGCACCATCTAGCGTTTGGATCGAAACTACTGCATCTTGGCCTTTTCACTTACTTTAAGATGCAGAGGAGGGTAAAAAAGCAGAATTCGGTCAACAGTAGGCCTACCAGCTTATTTCAACTTGACCTGTCAACATTTTCACAAGCTTCACTAGGCCTACTTTCTGCGGGCTGGATTTTGACAGAAAATAATTCGTTAATATAAGAAACACAAGCTAATAATCATATAGAATTTTCAGGTTTAAATAATGTTGCATTGTAGATTAATCATATCGAATATCCAATTTTCCTTGAAATTTTTTCTTTTTAATGAAGCCGCCAGTCCCTACACTGTGAGTGGCGCTAATGGTTTTTAATCCCTACCTTTCTACGTTAAATCGCCGAAGACCCAACTTTTTAAGCTTCCAGTTTCCCCAGGGCTAAATGTTACTGAGATAAAAAAAAAAAGTCATGAGAGGCTAAGGATTTCTGTTAGCCCCACTTCTTCATAATTTTTAGTGTATTGGCTGTTTTACTACTGTAGATTAGGGCAAAAAACAAAATGGTTTTGGAAGTTTATATATTACTGAAATTAAGTAAATAAAACAAGCTACTTTTTTCAAATGAAAGTAAAGAGTAACTTTGAAGCATAAAAAGAGCAGAAAATATTCCGTATTTGAGGAGGCTATCCTCCCCCTTCCCTAACCTTCTGCTAAGTGCGCTAGAGTTCCACAAGTGCTTTACTTAAAAACATATTTAAGAGTAATAAATATAGACGGTAGGTAGTAGATGGGTTTGCTTACCAATTGCCTTAATAACATTTGTAGACTGCAAATCTACTCCATTCTTGAGGCAATGTGAAATAATTTCTATCCCATTCATCCTTTCTTTAAGCAATTGTCCTTCAAGTATTAGGATATGAAGTCAAAGCTTAGCGCAAAGAGCAGGATGTTGAGAAAGGGGGTGGGAAGCCTTTTCAAACAAAGAATGATTTCTGCTGCACAGAAATGTGGTTTTATCCCACTTTCTAAGACTATAATGAAAGAAAGTTTGGAAGAGGACGCGTTTCGCGGATGAAGAATGACAGGCTACGAAAGATTATTCTTTTTGGTCATCCACCTTGGGCCAAACGATAAGCAGGTCATCCCCGAATGAGATGAGAAGAGGCCTTAAGTAAGGATTTGAAGGAATTGAAACTTCTTTGGAAGAGTTAAAGATTGAACCTTTCAATAGATAGGAATGGCAGAGGAGCTTGCATAGCTATGGTGGCTTCAGGCGACGTAGTGTTGCAGTGAGTTGGCATAAAAAATAAAAAAATAAACTGGAAAAAATACACAAGCGTCGGGTTGCTGAAAATATTGAGATAATATGAACATTGGGTTTATACCCGTGGTTTTATATACCTGGGTATGTGATCTTTTATTTATAACAGTTTCTCCGTCTTTTACCGAAAAGTTTTCGTTTGGAATTATTTCACTTTCTAAGAATATGTTTTATATCATCTATCATCGATCAGATGAGAAAAACAAAATGTTTTCCTAAGAAAACCAGCACTTCATTCCATCTTTCTTCCATAAAGCAATTTACCATTAGGAGATTTGGGAAAATGGTTCTTCCACTGAACTGTGAAACTCTGAAGGGAAATTGTAGATTAGACGAGAAGCATCTGAGATTAAGTGTAGGTCGGATAAGGCCAAGCGTTGGTAACAGGGGAAATCATCCGTAAATTATAGCTTATGGCTGTGAAAAAGACATTAAAAAAATATTCAAGTCAAGGAGCTCCTTGAAAGAAATATTCGATAGCTTGGATTGCAAAGTCTCGAAACTTTTATTGGGTTTCAAAGGTGGAACGAAGGGACAGGGGAGTCATTTGTATCTGTAAGACTAGGAAGTATCTTTGTTCAGAAGCTATTCCTGTATAACCAAAAATACTATAAGCAATTTATGAAAAAAAGAAAAGAAAAGACCTGTAACCAGAACATTAATCAAAGGAGGAATAGCTCCTCTATGGCACACAGTTTTTGCATTTTTTAACATTTATTAGCTGAGTGTACCTATTTTCAAATAATATTTCACTCGGGGAGGCGGACACCAAAAATACACCTCTGCGTATACTTCTGCTAAAAAAGATATAAAGCTCAGTTTAAAATTATTTGTTAGGAGAGAGAGGATTACGATTTTTTAGTTGAAATTAAAATTTTCAGTATAAAGTCGTTCATAATTTCTCAAACATTTTTGAAAAATTCGATAAATTTAAAGGTAACAATAAAGCTCAATGTTTTTATCTCTATTGTGTAGGATCAGTGTATTGAACTACATTTGGCCTAAGGAGCTATTCATTCATTTGAGCTATCAAGTTTTTACATGAGACATTTAGAGGTCAGTTTTACCAAGTTCAGAAGGTAAATAGGAGAGAGATTTAAAGGAACTCTATAGCTGATGTTAATTTAGATGCATGCATGTTCACGAAAAGGCCGTATCCAGTGGGGGGGGGGGGTTAGGGTTTTTTATCACCTTCCCCCCCCCCCCCCCCCCGAAATGTTTGTCCGGCTCGTAAAAACGTAACAAAAAAGCATATAACCAATTTTTTTATGGATTTTTTGAATTTTTTTTGTACCCCCTCCCCGAACAAAAATCCTTTTGTACCCACCCCCCTGAAAAAAATCTTACATACGGCCCTGAATGAAACTAAGTGATTATTTTAGTTATAAAATAAAAACTGGTTGATTTAATAATTTTTGACAGTTTTTAGTAATTTCAGATATTGATTCTGACAATTTCTTTGAGCTTTTTGGATTTTGACCAATCTTATTTAGGAGCTTCTTGAGTTTTTATTTTGAGCTTGAATACCGAGATGTTTCTAAATGCCGTTTGGAGTGCTTTTAGTCAAATTAATCTCTAACAAATATCTAGCGTTGGATGACAACATTAATATATGATTTGCAGTCGTAACTAGATGCAGATGCAGTCATTCCCTGTAGTAGTAGTAGTAACCCTGACATTTTCAAGTTAATAGCCCTGGCCGTTCCTAAGATATTGCAGATATGCCCAATTTCCAGCCTAGATGTATAGAGAGTCGTTTAATTCAGTTCATCGACCCCCGTCAACATTCCCTCAAGTTTCAACTTAGTACTCTTAGCTTTTTCGGACACATGCGGGATCAAACATTCCCCTTTAATGATGTATACAAAGCGGCTCTGAGAACAAAAGAGAATACATTGAAGCCTTATGCCTCTTTACTATAGGTAACGCTAGAGCGTTGCCTCTGACTTGTAAAAGTTCCCACTTAACCAGTTCCAAAATTCAAGTCCATTTCCACTATTCTTGGCAGTTTAAAATTCAAAGTTCTTAGATAATATCAAAGAGCAAACCATGGTAACCCAGGTATAAAACCAATCTCCCTTCTATGTTAGTTAAGTTTCTTAGGTGGTATCGGTTTGACCTTGTTCTTACTTGGTCATCATATATATTAAGAAGTAAGTCGTTATTGCACCCCCCTGTTTGGAGGAGGCCTTGGGAAGCGAGCGATCAAGGGGAAAACTGTTTAAATTGCGGTAACCTTATTCCGGGCCTTTACACGAATTTGACTAGATCAGTTTTTGATTTTCACTTCAATTTCAATTAAAAGGTTTCAACGAAGCTCTGCGTATTAGAACTGTTTTAATTTTATTTCTAAGTATGATCCCTTTTTTCATTTTTATTTCCTAAAGTTGAATGAAGTAAATTTTTGTACTTTTGTGAGTGTAGTCATTTTTGTATTGTTTCTCGTTTTTCTTTATTTTAGTGCTATTTGTTTCGAACCCCAGCACTTCCAAAAACAATTTACAAGCTCATTTATTCCTTTACATAGATTTCTGCGGGTGCCCTTATTTGGAAGTATTCTGAATTATAGGGTTGATTCCACATTTAGCAAGAGTCAAGCAAGTCCAGCTTGTCAACTCTTTACGTTATCGTAGAGTTGAAAAGCTTTGACAACTAGATTAGCTTAGGAGATTAATAGATTATTCTTTCTTTTTTGACTCGTTCATTAAAAAGAGAGATTTGGAACATTCTGGCGGATTGCCGTTAATTCTCTTAATATACGTTTTAGAGCATAATTGCTCTTAATCCTGGTATATAACTTCAATGGTATATTAATTCAATATAAGTTCTAAGAAATATCCTCAACAATCATTTCATCAAGATCTTGAGTTGTAAGGGAACAAGTGAATATCACTTGGATACATATAATTGATTATTTGATTGAAAGAGGATATAATTTGTACCATAACTCCCAGTTCTGCGTTAGTTCTCCAGCTAATTCCCAAAGATACTTTTGCAGACACGTTTTTCGTTTCAATTCAACTTCAGTGAATAAAAAAATGAGAAAAAAATACGTTCAATAATCGTTGAACGTTCAACAATAAATACGTTCAAAAATACGTTCAATAATACGAACAATAATCGTTGAGGAATATCCTCAACGATTATTGTTATTATTGTAAACCTGTTGTCATAAAGAAAATGACGTCAAGAAAATGACGGAGCACTACAAAGAGAAAAAACAAGAAACAAAACAAAAGTAAAATATCACTATATAACTATGGTGACGTAACTAGAGTTGAAGAAATCGGCTTGGATGCATATAATTGATTATTTGATTGACAGAGGATATAATTTGTACCATAACTCCCAGTTCTGCATTAGTTCTCCAGCTAATTCCCAAAGATACTTTTGCAGACACGTTTTTCGTTTCAATTCAACTTCAGTGAATAAAAAATGAGAAAAAAATACGTTCTAAGGAATATCCTCAACGATTATTGTTATTATTGAAAACCTGTTGTCATAAAGAAAATGACGTCATAAAGAAAAGAAAATGACGTCAAGAAATGACGGAGCACTACAAAGAGAAAAAAACAAGAAACAAAACAAAAGTAAAATATCACTATATAACTATGGTGACGTAACTAGAGTTGAAGAAATCGGCTTGGATGCATATAATTGATTATTTGATTGACAGAGGATATAATTTGTACCATATCTCCCAGTTCTGCATTAGTTCTGCAGCTAATTCCCAAAGATACTTTTGCAGACACGTTTTTCGTTTCAATTCAACTTCAGTGAATAAAAAATGAGAAAAAAAATACGTTCTAAGGAATATCCTCAACGATTATTGTTATTATTGAAAACCTGTTGTCATAAAGAAAATGACGTCATAAAGAAAAGAAAATGACGTCAAGAAAATGACGGAGCACTACAAAGAGAAAAAAACAAGAAACATAACAAAGTAAAATATCACTATATAACTATTGTGACGTAACTAGAGTTGAAGAAATCGGCTTGGATGCATATAATTGATTATTTGATTGACAGAGGATATAATTTGTACCATATCTCCCAGTTCTGCATTAGTTCTCCAGCTAATTCCCAAAGATACTTTTGCAGACACGTTTTTCATTTCAATTCAACTTCAGTGAATAAAAAATGAGAAAAAAATACGGTCTAAGAAATATCCTCAACGATTATTGTTATTATTGAAAACCTGTTGTCATAAAGAAAATGACGTCATAAAGAAAAGAAAATGACGTCAATAAAATGACGGAGCACTATAAAGAGAAAAAAACAAGAAACAAAACAAAAGTAAAATATCACTATATAACTATGGTGACGTAACTAGAGTTGAAGAAATCGGCTCCAAGCATGTCTTGAAATCTTTTGGTTTTGTTTTTTCATAAGTTTAGCAAGGGCTATTGTAGGATTTGCTATGCAAAGACTATTGAGGAGCTTTGAATTGCCTGTCCAAATTGGATATCGAAGTATATATTTTGCGAAATGGAAGAAAGTGGAGCGGATTTTCAATTTATCAGCATTGGTAAGAATCTTTCAGAAGGGTGCAATGTAGAGGATGTGGGGGAGAACAACAGTGATGTACAGCGTTGTAAGATAACTACGACTGAAACGAAGCTTAGTAAAGACTATGGAAGCATATGAAGCTGATATGCGGCGTTTGATGCCCTTTGCTAGGAGATAACGAATGTGAGAAATGGTATTTCCAATGGGAATACCAAGGGAAAGGTCAATATCTTGAGTTGTAAGGAAACAAGTGAATGTTACTTTGATGCATATGATCGATTATTTGAATGAAAGAGGATATAATTCGCACCATTACTCCCAGTTCTTGAGCTAATTCCCAAAGATACTTTCGTAGACCCTCTTTAATGCATTTTGTACCCACATTGGACCCTGCTACCTTGGACCAGGTATGGAAGCAATAGTATGTTTCCTTTAGGGAGGAAATTTGGGAGGGTGGGGGGGGGTGGATAAAACTGGAAAAACTGCCAATTATACTGAAAATACAACAAAATATAATAAAAAGTAAGTCATCTTGATATTTCTGGAGAGGGACTGCAGGCCCAGACTTATGTGCTTCCTGAAGCATAATCGCTCATTGTATCCAATCCTTAGAAAACAGGTTTCCAATCCTTAGGAAATTCTTAGGAATCCTTAGGAATCCTGAGGAAACAATAGGTAAAAAGCAAACGATAAATGAAGCATAAAATTACTGATTTGTTTTAAATAAAATTTGTCATATTATGTGACTACAAAATAAAACAAAATAGTTTTTCAATTTTGGACGATTTTTTTTCTGTTTTTAAGTTTGTCAGGGGCCCAAAAAGATTACAACCCTTGGTATAAATTTATCCTCTTAGTGGTTAGAACTTTTCCATCATGATGGCTCTTAGCAAAAACCTAGTATTGGACTTATGGTAAAAAAAAAACTACCCGAAATAAGAAAATTTCAATTTTTATGTTGTTGAGTGTTCTAAGTAACATTCATGATTTGGTAAAAACAATCTCTTTAATAAAAGTTATCAACACTTGAAAAATTGCTTTTAGAGTTTGCAGATTCATTGAAGAACTGTAAAAAAGGACGAAAAAAGAAACTGTTAGAAATTTCAAGCATTGATGATTGGAATAACAATTTGATGTTCCAGTCCATGCCTTAACTTACCTAATTTGGAAGAATCTAGACCAAAGTGATGAACGGTGATCACATGTTAACCACTGCTTAGCCATTTAAAAAATACTAACCACCACCATCACCACACCGCAGTAAAATTTATAATTGATATCGTGATGATAAAACACCCAATTTTATACTCCCAACATACCACATTCAAAAAGGATCTTCTTCGTAGGAATGAAAATGAACAGTGGACAACCTTTTGGATATAGTCTAACCCGTTTAATAATCATTACCAATAAAGCAATTTTAAAAGTCATCACAAATCTAATGATGATCCTAAAACCAATTTTATGTCTAAGTCCATTTCCAAACTTACTGAGTTCGAAACAATCTGAGCCAAAGAAACTATAACGACCGATCGCCACATGGTTAACCAGTAACTTACCACCGCCACTACGAAAAATAATAACTTACCACCGCCACAACGGAACCTATAGAATTTTTGCTATAGGT